>WOXC01006170.1:600000-976937 GCA_011680675.1 Gymnobelideus leadbeateri
GGAATCAGGGAAGCTAGGAGTCAGAAAGAAGGGAAGTGGGTGTTTTAGACCCAGGAACAGTCAGTAAAAATTCCTAGAGTAAAAAAAAAATTCCTTGAGTCAGGAGATGGAGTGTTGTTTGAGAGGAACAGCAAGGAGACCAGTGTTGCTGGATTATAGAGTGTGTGAAGGGGAATTAGATGAAAGAAACCTAGAAAGGTAGGAAGGGGGCAGGTTGTAAAGGGATTTGAAGGTCAAACGACAAACTAGCTATGCAAGGATAGTGAAGGATAACAGATTGTAGCCTGAGCACTAGAGTGGTACCTCAGAGATAACAAAGATGAAGGTTTTAGTTTACTTAGGTAGATGCTTTATGGAAAATGTATGCACATGCATGAATAGGATTATCCCAAGGATGGGATGGTGTAGAGGGGTGAGGGAATTGCCTCAGTGGAAGGAGTAACCATATCAGGAAGGGAATTCATTCATTGGAAGTATTGAATTGTACAAAAATGTAATTTAATGATAATGTCCATATAATTAGCAAATCCATCACTAGGACTATTTTTACTTCTAGCCTGTGAGAATAATATGTAGGTGTACGGTAGGTGCTCCCATTTTTGCTGTTTTATAAGGAAAGCTATTGTTCTAGATGGGTTTCTTATTTTAGAACCTGGACCCAGAGAAGCATAAAATGGTAGAGCTGGAGGCATAGAAGTCATCCAGCAAAATCCTCAGATTCTACAAAGGAGGAAACTGAGGCCCAGAAAAACACAATGACTTTTCCAGCATCACATAGTGAATTAGAGACAGAAAAAAGATTTTTCAGTCTCTTTCTATTATACAAGACTGTGTCTCCCAGGCAAGAACATTCTCTGTTGTTACCAGGCCCAGCTACATCTATACTGACCTTGGCCTCCCCTGCTCCCCATGTTGCTTATACAAGGATATATGTAGTTCCAAGGAAAATTGACATCTTCCCAGTGCCATCCTGTTTCTTGGTGTTTTCTGGCAAGAAGAAAGGAAAGATCTAAGAACTAAGGCCATCAGAAAAGGCTTTGTGTAGGACGCAAAGCCAACATGGCAGAATAAAGGCAGGGACTCTTTCCTGACCTCTCCCAAATTTGCCTCCAAAACAATGTTAAAGTAATTCCTCAAAACAAATTCTGAAGCAGAGAACAAAAGGATGGGGTGAAACAATTTTCCAGCCCAAGAAATCTTAGAAGGTAAGTAGGAAAGGCCTATCTCACTGGAGTGAGAGTGAAACACAGTCCAGCATAGTCCATACCAGCACAAACTGTGCCCCAACCAGCCACCAGGAGGGCTTGGAGGCAACTAAATTGGAGGTGGTGGTTTCCATAGCTTTCAGTTCACAGATGGGAAGGGGGTTGGACAAGCAGCCAAAAGGAGATTACAGGGGATCATTCACTAGCACTGGGAGCAGGACTCTGTTGCATTGCTCGTACAAGGTTCCAGGTTATAGTCCCAGGGTGAGGAGGAGAATTAGCAAATGTGGAGACCTTGGTCAGAGTTCCAGGGCAGAAAAGAGTATGCATGGTCACTCACAGACCAGAGCACATGCTAGGAGAGCAGTGACCACACCTCTCCTTAGATCTTACCACCTTGCAAGAACTGAAAACTTACAGACTCCTAGAACTAGCTCTGAAATAGCAGCATGAAAAAATTGAAGCTTAGAATAGTGACCTCTCTACCCCAGGAGCAGAACCCAACTTTAACATTAAGTTAAAAATCAAGAAACAGACCAGAAAAATGAGCAAACAACAAAAAAGAACCTGACCATAGAAAGTTACTATGGTAACAGGGAAGATCAAAACACAAACTCAGAAGAAGACAAAAATGTCAAAACAGTTAAATGCAAAGCCCCAAATAAAAGTGTGAATTAGTCTAGATCCTCCCAAAAAATTCCTGGAAGGGCTCAGAAATTATCTAAAGATCAAATAAGAGATAGAAGAAAAATTGGTGAAGTAAATGGCAGTGTTGCAACAAAAAAAAAATCACTAAAAAAAAGTCAATAGCTTGGGAAAGGAGGCACAAAAAATTCTGAAGAAAATAATACTTTGAGAACTAGAATAGGCCTAATGGCAAAAGGAGCACCAAAATCCATTAAAGAGAAGAACTCCTTTAAAAGCAGAACTGGTCAAATGGAAAAGGAGGTACAAAAACCTACTGAATAAAATAATTCCCTAAAAATTAGAATGAGGCAAGTGAAAGCTAATGATTCCATGAGGCAGCAAGAAATTATAAAACAAAGTCAAAAGCATGAAAAAATTGAAGAAAATGTGAAATATCTAATTGGAAAAATAACTAACCTGGAACATAGAGGAGGAAGAGATACTTTAACAATTATCAGACTACCTGAAAGCCATGATTTTTTTTTAAAAAGAGCATAGACAGTACATTTCAAGAAATTATTGAGGAAAACTTCCCTGATATCCTTGATCCAGAGGGCAAAATAGAAATTGATCAAATCCCCTGATCACCTCCTGAAAGAGATCCCCAAATGAAAATTCCCAGGAATATCATAGCCAGATTCTAGAGAATCAGGAGAAAATATTGCAAGCCATCAAAAAGAAATTGTTTAAATATGGAGCCACAGTTAGGATAGTACAAGATTTAGCAGTGTCTACATTAAAAGATCAGAAAGCTTGGAATATGATATTCTGGAGGGCAAAGATCTTATGGTTACAGCCAAGAATCACCTACTTAATAAAGCTGAGTATAATCCTTCAAGGAGAAAAAAAATGGATATTTAGTGAAACAAAATTTCTGATGAGAAGACCAGACCTGAATAGAAAATTGGACTTCCAAGTATTAGACTAAAGAGAAGCATAAAAAGATAAACAGGAAAAGAAAATCATAATATATTCAATAAGGTTAAACTGTTTACATTCCTAAATGGGAAGATGATATTTGTAACTCTCAAAAACTGTTATCATTATTAGGGCAGTTAGAAGGAACATACATAGAGGGCATGAGTGTAAGTTGACCATGATGGGATGATACATATATGTGTGTGTGTGTGTATACACATATATACATATACATACACACACACACATGCACACACACACACACACACACACACATATATATATAATCAAGGGGTGTGCAAGAAAGATGCATTGGGAGAAAAGGGAAGGCAAAGGTAGAATGGGGTTAAATTATCTCATATAAAAGAGGCACAAAAGAGCTTTTACAGTGGAAGGAAAGATGGAAGGTGTAGGGGGAGGCAACTTGAACCTTTCACTTATTGAAATTGAATCAAAGATGGAATAAGATACACACTCAGTTGGGTATAGAAATCTATTTTATTCTACAGGGAAGTGGAGTGGAGAAGGATATAGCAAGGCGGTGATGGGAAAGTGGATTTCAGGAGGCAGTGATTAAAAGCAAAACACTTTTGAGAAAGAACAGGGTGAAAGGAGATAGAAGGATAAAAAGGGGGAGGAAGTAGGATGGAGGGAAATTCACAGTTAATCACAACTCTGAGTGTGAATGGGATGAAACCACCCATAAAATGGAAGAAGAGTAGATTAAAAACCAGAAATGAGAAATACATTTGAAACAGAGAGACACAGAGAGTTAAAATAAGTGGATAGAGCAATCTATTGTGCTTCAGCTGTAGTAAAAAAAAAAAAAAAAAAAAGCAGAGGTAGTAATCATGAGCTCAGACAAAAGAAAAGCAAAAATAGATCTAAATAAAAGAGAAAAGCAAGGAAACTACTTTGCTAAAAGGTACCATAGACAAGGACATAATATCAATACTAAACATATATGTACCAAATGGTATGGCATCCAAATTCTTTTTTTTAACAGTTAACAGAATGATTTAATTAGCCATAAAACAGAAGGGATATTCAGTAAGAATGCAGTTGTCTTGTAAAAACAAGGTATCCTATATCTTCATGTGAAAATAAGGCAGATTAGGAGAAGAAGGTATGGTGACTCCAGTGATCTTGGGAGTCTAAAGGGTCAGATTCTATATAGATGGGTTTTTTTATGCCTTTAAAAAGTGCCTACAACATGCTGGGAAATGTGCTAAGTGCCTTATGATTATTATGGCATTTTATCCTCACAATATCCCTGTGAAATAGGTGCTATTATTGTCCCCATTTTACAAGGGAGGAAACTGAAGTTAAATGACTTGTTCAGGATCACACTGTCCTGTGAACAAGAGGCCACCTCCACATGGTTGGAGGCCAACATGGAACTACTTTAATAGCTAAACAGCTTGAGCCTTACCCCTCTGTACCAATCAAGCCTTAGGGACAGCTTCCCTGCCCTTTGGGGGAAAAAAAACCTAGCCAAATCTACTTGGGAAGGGGGCGGGGGAACCTTGGTAAATACTGAATCTATCACACTGGTTCAATTGTTTTTCCTCACACATGACACTTCTCCTTTGAACTAATCACACCTGTATTGTCTTCTCCTAAATCTCTTCCTCTTGTTATCTCTGATTTTGTTAAGAGTAAATTAAGTTCTCAGTTAAGTCAAAATTCATTTAGGTATTCTGGCTGAAAGCTTTTTCATATTAATTTACATTTGCAAAATTCTATCTTCATGGGGGTTTTCTCCAGTATGAATAATTCAATGCTGAATCAGAGTTATGCTTTCATGGACCTTCCCATAGTCATTTCATTGCATCCATGGAGCCTCTCTCCAGGGTATTGTTTCTGATGTTTACTAAGGTGTGCAGCATTCAAATTTTTGAAGGAAAAGTTAAATGTTACAGGAGGAAATGATCAGTAAAACAATGCTAGCAGAGCACCTCAACTTTCTCCTCTCAAAACTAGATAAATCTAACAAAAAAAAAACAAGAAAGAAGTTAAGGAGATAAATAGAATATTAGAAAAGTTAGATATGATAGACCTCTGGAGAAGACTGAATGGGAATAAAAAGAAATATACCCTTTTCTCATGGTACATGACACATACACAAAAAGTAACCATGTAATAGGGCATAAAAACCTCACAATGAAATGTAGAAAAGGGAAAATATTAAATGTAGCCTTTTCCAGATTATAATGCAATAAAAACTACATTAAATAAAGGGATTTAGAAACATAAATTAAAAATTAATTGGGAACTAAATATTCTAACTCTAAAGAATAGGTAAAAGGAAAATCATAGAAATAATCCATAATTTCCTTAAAAAGAATGACAACAATGAGACAATATACCAAAATTTATGGAATACAGCCAAAGCAGTACACAGGGGAAATTTTATATCTCTAAATACATCAATAAAATACAAAAGAGTGGATTAATGAATTGAGCATACAATAAAAAAAAAACTAGGTAAAATTACAAACTTAAAATCCCCAACTAAACATCAAATTGGAAATCCTAAAAATCCAAAGAAAGATTAATAAAATAGAAAGTTAGACAGTAGTTGAACTAATAAACGTAGGAGCTGGTTTTATGAAAAAAAATAATAAAATAGATAAACCATTGGTTAATTTGATTTAAATAAAAGAAAGAAGAAAACCAAATTACCAGTATCAAAAATGAAAGGGGTAGGGGGTAGCTAGGTGGTGCAGTTAATGCAGTACTGACTCTGTTGTCAGGAGGACCCAAATTCAGATTCAGTCCCAGACACTTGATACACTTGAGCAAGTCACTTAATCCCAATTGCCTTGCCTTTACCCCTTAAAAAAAAAATCAAAAATACAAAAACAAAAATGAAAAGGCTGAATTCTCCACCAATGAAGATGAAATTTAAGCAATTATTAGGAGCTATTTTCCAAAATATAAATTGCCTAGATTAACAAAAGAGGAGTTAGAATACTTAATCCTAACTTAGAAAAAGAAATTGAACAAACCAACAATGAACTCCATAAGAAAAACATCACCAGGACCAGATGAATTCACAAATGAATCCTACCAAACATTTAAAGAACAAATGATTGCAATACTATATAAACTGTTTGGAAAAATAGGTAAAGAAAGAGTCCTACCTTTTATGACACAAATATGGTGCTGATGCCTAAACCAGGAAGAGTCAAAATAGAGAAAGACAACTATAGACCAATTTCCCTGATGAATATTGAAGCAAAATTTTAAAATAAAATGCTAGCAAGGAAATTACAACAATATGTCACAAAGATCATACACTATGACCAGATAGATTTTTACCAGGAATGTAGGACTGGTTCAATATTGGGAAAATGATCAGCATAATTAACCATATCAATAACAAAACCAACAGAAATCATATGATTATCTCAATGGATTCAGAAAATTTGTTTGACAAAATACAACACTCATTCCCACTAAAAAGACATAGGGATAAATGGAGTTTTCCATAAAGTGATGAAAAAACCACCAACAAGCATCATCTGTAATAGGAATGAACTAGAACACTTTCCAGTAAGATCAGGGGTGAAGAAAGGATGACCATCATCACTTCTGTTATTCAATATTGTTCTAGAAAAGCTAGCTAAAGCAATGAGAGAAGAAAAAGAAATTGAAGGAATTAGAATAGACAATAAAGAAGCAAAACTATCACTCTTTGCAGAAGATATAATAATATACTTAAAGATCCTAGAGAATTAGATAAAATAACTAGTTGAAATAATTAACAACTTCAGCAAAGTTATAAGATATAAAATAAACCTACATAAACAATTAGCATTTCTATATATTACCAACAAAGTTCAGCAAGAAGAGATAAAAAGAGAAATTCTATTTAAAATAACTGTACACAATACAAAATACTTGGTAGTCTACCTGCCAAGGCAAAATCAGGAACCAGATGAATACAATTACAAAATATTTTTCACACAAATAAAGTCAGATCTAAACAATTGGGAAAATATCAATTGCTGATGGGTAGGCCAAGTCAATGTAATAAAATGGCAATTCTATCCAAATTAATTTACTTATTCAGTACCATAACAATTAAACTACCACAAATTATTTATGGAGTTGGAAAAATAACAAAATTAATCTGGAGGAATAAAAGGTCAAGAATATCAAAGGAATCAAAGAAAAAAATATGAAGGAAAGTGGCCTATCTATATCAGATGTCAAACTATATTACCAATTGGTAATCATCAAAACAATCTGTTACTATTTAAGAAATAGAGTGGTGGGGAAAACTAGGTGGTGCACTGGCCCTGTAGTCAAGAACACCTGAATTCAAATCCAGCCTCAGACATTTGACACTTACTATCTGTATGACCCTGGGCAAGTCACTTAACCCCATTGCTTTAGAAAAACAAACAAACAAACAAAAAAACAACCACCAAAAAAAGAAATAGAGTGGTGGATCAGTGGAATAGAAGAGTTAGAAAATACACAGTAGTAAATGACCATAGTAATCTAGTGTTTGATAAATACAAAGATCCAAACTTTTAGGACAAGAATTTATTATCTGACAAAAACTGCTAGTAAAACTGGAAAAAAGTTTGGCATAAACTAAGTGTAGAGTTTAGGGGTGGAGAACCTGTATCATCAAGGCCACATGTGGCCCTCTAGGTATTCAAGTGTGGCCTTTTGACTGAATCCAAATTTCACAGAAACAAAAATCCTCTTTCCCCCACAAGTTTGGATCCCCACTTGAGGATCTAGAGAGCCACATATGACCTCGAGGCTGCAGGTTCCCCACCCCTGGTAAACCAACATCCCACACCCTATACCAAGATGAGATCAAAAGCGGTACATAATTTAGACATAAAGGGTGATACCATGAACAAATTAGGGGAGAATGGAGTAGTTTACCTGTCAGATTCATGGATAAAGGAGGAATTTGTGACCAAACAAGAGATAGAGAGCATTACAGGATGTAAAACAGATAATTTTCATTACTTTAAATTGAAAAGGTTTTGCACAAAACCCTAAATGCAGCCAAGATTAGAACAGCAGAAAAGTGGGAACAATTTTTATAGCAAATTTCTCTGATAAAGGCTTCATTTCTCAAATATATGGAAAACTGAGTCAAATTTATGAGAATATAAGTCATTACCCAATTGATAAATGGTCAAAGTATAGGAGTGGGTGTTTTTCAAATGAATAAATCCATTCATATGAAATCTATATTCATATGAAAAAAGCCCTAAATCGCTATAGATTAGAAAAACGAAAATTAAAACAACTCTGACGTTGCACTCACACCTATCATATTGACTAATATGACAGAAAAGAAAAATGATAAATGTTGGAGGGGATATGGGAAAATTGGGACACTAATGCACTGCTGGTGAAGTTATGAACTGATCCACCATTCTGGAGAGCGATTTAGAACTATGCCCAAAGGGCCATAAAACTCTGTATACCCTTTGATTCAGCAATACTACTATTAGGTCTGTATCCCAAAGAGATACCAAAAAGGGGAAAGGATCTATTTGTACAAAAATATTTATAGCAGCTCCTTTTGTAGTGGCAAAGAATTGGAAATTGAGGGGCTGTCTATCAATTGGGGAATGACTGAACAAGTTGTATATGAGTGTGATGGAATACCCTTGTGTTATAAGAAATTATGCGTAGGATGTTTTCAGAAAAACCTGGAAAGATTTACATGAAGTGATGCAAAGTAAAGTAAGCAGAACCAGGAGAATATTGTACACAGTAACAGCAGTGTTGTTAGGATGATCAACCGTGAAAGTCTTAGCTACTCTGATCAATACAATGATCCAAGATAATCCCAAAGAACTTATAATGAAAAATGTCATCCACCTCCAGAGAGAGAACTAATGAGAGAGAGAATCTGAATGCAGAGTAAAGCACATTAAAAAAAAAACCCACTATATTTTTCCTGGGGTTTTTTTTTTTTTGGTCTGTGTTTTCTTTCACAACATAACTAATATGGAAATATGTTTTGCATGGCTGTACATATATAACCTATATCAAATTGCTTACCTTCTCAGTATAGGGCAGGGGAGAGAAGGAGAGAACTTGGGACTCAAGATTTTTAAAAACAAATGTTAAAAATAATTTTTACATGTAATTAGAAAAAAGAAAATATTAAAAAAGAAAAACCCACCCTATCTTGGTTGGTTTAGAACTATAAAGTAATCCATTATCTTCAATAGTGAATATTTAGATATGAAATTATCAAAGAAAATTTTTATCATTTTGACTTAAGAAAAAAATTAGACTTTTTTTAGTTTTTGTTTTCTTTGTGTGTGAGTGCACCATAAGGCTCCACCTTGGGATCTCTACTGCTATTACTCCTTACACTCTGCCTTAGTAATATCATTTCTTAATGGTTTCTGACACCAACTATATGCAGATAAGTTCCAAATCTATATATCTAGGCCCAAATCTAAAGGAAACTGATGACATAGTAGATAGAATGCTATGCCTGGAGTCAAGAAGAAAGATCTGAATTCAAATCCTACCTCAGACACTTTCTAGCTGTATGACCCTGGACAAGTCACTTAACCACTGTCAGCCTCAGTTTCCTCAACTGTAAAATGGAATAAAAGCAGCACCCATCTCATAGGATTGTTGTAAGGTTTAAATGAAGTAATATTTGTAAAACATTTAGCAAGTGCCTCACATGATAGGCATTTAATAAATGTTTCTTTTCTTCCCTTCTAACTTCCCTCTTTCTGGAATTCTAGTCTCATATTACCAACTACCTGCTGGACATCATCACCTGGCTGTCTCTTCAGCATCTCAAATTTAGCTTGGCCAAAAATAGAACTTGTTATCCTTCCTTTCCCAACATCCCCAAACCCATCCCTCTTCCTAAATTCCCATTTCTGTCAAGGGCACGACCACCCTTCTAGTCACCAAAGTTCCTCAACTACTTTCATCACCCTCACCCAGGGTTGTACCAGTAAGTGTTTAACAACTGGATCTCAGAAAAATAAAATAAGTGTAATCACAACCCACTTTTAAGTTCAACAAAACAATTAAGTCAAACTCTGATTTGTAGGTTTGCTAGTTTTGGAGATGTAAATGTTTACATTGAAAATTTAATGGTTAGCTCTGCAGAGGTCATGGAGTCATTGAATTAAATTAAAGTCCCCTTTAATTCTTCCTCCCTAATTCTATTGGTCTGTGTAGTTCTACTGCCTTCCCAACACCCTTTGCATCTGTTCCTTTCTATTCAGCCACATTACTGCAGTCTGAGCTCAGGCCCTCATCCCTTCTCACCTGGGCTTCTGTAATAGACTCCTTCAGCCTTCTTCTAGTCTCTCCCCTCTCCAATCAACCCTCCACACAGTCACCAAATCAGCCTTTCTCCAGGACAGGACTGATTCTGTGGCTCTGTCCAACCTCCAGGATAAAATAGAAGCTTCTCTGCTCGGCATCTAAAATCCTCAGAAAGCTTGACTCCCACCTAGCTTTCCAGGCTTAGTTCATGTGATTTCCCTTCATACTATATCCTAGCCAAATGGTCCTACTAGCCATTCCCTCACCTTAATGCCCAATTTCTCTTCTCCATGCCTTTGCAGAGGCTTTTTTCCACACCTGGAACACACTCCTTCTTCACCTTTGCCTTTTAAAGCTGTTAGCTTCCTTCAAGGCACAAGTCAGGTCCCACCCCCTACATGAAGCTTTTCCTGATTCTCTAAATTATGTGAGCCCTGTCCCTCCTCAGATTACCTTGCATTTTCTTACCTGTGTACATATTGTATCCCCACCAGTAATATCTTTGACAGCAGGAGCTGTCTTGCCTTTCTGATGCCAGTCGAGTGCCTAATAGTGTTTATTGAGCTGTGTATGGATATAAGGTTTTATATTCAAAACACCATTTGTAGGGGATTGAGGATCAGTGGACTAGGTTAAATCTCAAGGGATGGGCTGGCTCTTCTAGTCCCCTGCTCTTTTTATCCTCCTGTTCATCAAGGACAAGATTAACCATGTGATTTTCCTTCAAAGCCAGGTTCTTTTAAACTAAGCATAGATTAAAAATCTGTATTAGCTTATCTTGCAGTCATATATCTTTTAAAAAGGAATCCCTGTCCAAAGTGCTGAAGAAGGGTCATGTCAATGAATCTCAGAGGTTTCTCTTAAGAGAACACTAAACAGTCAGGAAAAAATCTTATTTTAGGTAAAACTGGGCAGGTGGGGCAGACCAGGAACTCCTCTTCTAAAGGCTCGGTACCACTGACCAATTATTCCTGAGCTTTCAAATAGTGCTAACCACAATATGTTCTGTCACGTTTGTGAGGTTAAGAAATAGCTTTTGAGGTTTGGCTTGGGAAACTGTGATATGGTCTTCCCCTTCAGAGTGCAAACACTGGGGCTTCCCTCAGCAACCCTGCTCCAAATCCACACATGCCTAGGTTGGAATTAAACTTGTGGTATTGCTGAAAGGCAAAAGTTACCCCAACTGGTGGCCCCTGACCTGGAGACTCCTCTGCCAAAGCCTACTGCCATGTATAAATCTGAAAGAGCTGGAAGAATTTGGTGGTAACCCATCATCATCAACATTTTGTTAAAGGACTAATTGCCAAGTAGTGCATGCACGTGGGACCATCAGTAATTCTGTAGCTATGCAAATTAAAACAGTGATGTATGATTTATAGCTTTAATAATGTTCTGAAGGCTCTTAAATTTTAATCACTTGCAACATCCTTTTTAATATTCAATTACTTTATTAACTAATTAGGTCACTTGCTGAAAAAGCACATAAGGCTGGTGCTATTTTAATATCAGCTGAGCATCACAAAATACCTTTGAAATGGGGTAAATGGTTTATTTATTTTAAACAGATCATTAAGATGCTATAATTAATAAACCAATTATGAAGAATGGCCTGAAAGTGATAGATGCAGAAGTACAATAGCTGTGTCCATTAGATTAGTCATTTTTACAAACATATATCAAGGGGCTAAAACTTAAATGAAAATCACTCAAAAGTGCCTTCCTAAATAATTCAGTCATGCAATGATTGATAACTAGAGCCTAGTGAACTTAACTTGAGGCTTGTTCATTACACAAACCTGTAATGTGTGTTTTAGTTCAGCCTAATGATACTCAGGTTGGAAAAGCCTTTCGCAAGCTAAACTTTGTGTTCTCTGATTGCTTACAAGAGCCTTAATTTGAGGACACAGCCATGCGCTTTAGTGTGTATTAGTGGTTTGGAGAGATGAGAGCCACCCAGAGGAAAAGCAGAAGGAAGTATCTAAAGGGCCACTGATACCTCATCTACTTTATTTTTCACTATCAGAGACTTGAAAACAAAGGATATTAAAAGAAGATTCAAGTTCATTCCCACAGGATCTTTCAAACCCTTTTGCTTCTGCTGCCAAATTGAGAACCACAAAACTATAAAATATAGAAATGGAGGTGACCTTGAAACATATAATGTCAAAGCTGGAAGGAACCTTAGAATGTAGAAGGCCAGAGCAGGAAGGGACCCTTAGAGGATATAACATAGAATTTCAGAGCTGGAATAGACATTAAAAGACAGAATGTTTGAGTTAGAAGGGAATTTACTGTATAGAAAGCCAAATCTGTAGGCAGCATTAGTAAATAGAGACTGTCACAGTAAGAAGGGACCTCAGAATGTGGAATGTCAGTAGGGGACCTAGAATATTAGAATGGGAGGGACCTTAGAACATGGAATGTTTTTGTTAGGAAGGATTTATTAAAAATAAATTTCATTTATTTAGGAAACAAAGTTAGAAGGCATTTGTATATGTAGAATGTCAAACCTGGAGATAGCCTTCCAATGTGGAATGTGAGAGAAGGAAAGGGCCTTTAGAACATAAAACACAGACTATCAAAGCTGTAAGGGACCTTAGTGTTTAGAGAATATCATTGCTGGAAGGTACCTTGGAATATATAGTGTCAGAAGTGGAAGGGACTTTTAGAACATAAAACGTTTGACTTGTAAAGTACCTTTATAAATAAAATTAGCAAAGCTGGAAGGGACTCTCATATATAGAATGTTAGGTCAGAGCAGGAACACTTAGATCATAGTACACAGAGAGGCAGCTAGGTGGTACCACTGTGCACAGAGTGCTAGATTTGGAGTAAAGAAGATTCATCTTCCTGAGTTCAAATCTGGCCTCGGACACTTCCTAGATGTGTGCCTCAGTTTCCTCATCTGTAAAATGAGCTAGAGGATGGAAATGGCAAACCATCCCAGCATCTTTGCCAAGAAAACCCCAAATGGGGTCACAGACTGAAACAACTCAACTACAACAAAAACAACATAGAATATGAGAACTGGAAGGGGCATTAGGGGTCATATATAATGCAACCTCCTTGTTTTAAAACAGAAAATTAAGGCCAATAGAGAGGAAGCGACTTATCCAAGGTTGCAGTAACATTGCCTTCAAAGCAGTGTTCCACTAACCCTGCAGTATTAATTCAGAGGGGTAGAGGAATCCTGGTCATTCAGTATTTTATAGTCTCATTTTTGAGTTCTCTATCAAAGTTTTCTTGACTGTGAAGATATCACTGGCAATTCTACCAGGTCAGGTAATTCTTTGGTTTGTATTCATTTAATAATATTTTTTAAACTTTGAATAAATATGATTTATTAAATAATAATTTAATGTTTATTAAATGCCTACTAAGGACACTGACTAAACACTGGGGATATAAAAAGAGGTATGACACAAGTGCTGCTTACAAGTATTTTAATAGGAAGCCATGTACACAACTAACCACGATATCAGCGAATGTGTTAAGCACAAAGGAGAAGCCCAGTCATCCATTCAGTCAACAGTCATTTACTAGGTGCTTATTATGTGCCAGGCACTGTACTAAGGCTGAGAAGTAAAGAAAGGCAAAAACTACTGTTTCCCTGAAGAAATTCACATTTGAATGAGGAAGAGGAAATGAAGATAACTATGCATATGAAACAGATACAGAAAGATAGAAGGTAATCTCAGAAGGGAATGGGCTGGAAGCCAGGGGGAGGACAGGGAAAGGCCTACTTCATAGGATAAGATTTGAAGTGAGTCTTGAAGGAAACCAGAGTAGCCAAGGGGTAGAAGTGTGGAGAGAGGGCAAGGCAAAAAAGGAACTTAAGGAAGGAGAGATGATCATGGTATTCCCCAGGAAGGGGTGAGAGGTATCAGAGAAGACTTCATAGATATGAACATGAGTTGGGCCTTGTAATGGTAAGGGAATTTGAAGATCTTCTTTCTCTCCCTCTTAATGGGTCTCATTTGGAACCCAACAAGAGAAGCTTGCTTAGAGAAGGCTTGTTTTTCAGGGAGGCCCACACCTTTTGTTCCATTTGTAATTAGGCAGTGGGTCCCAAAGGCTGTGATGTCCTATATACATACACACACACACGTATATACATACATACATGCATGCATGCATACATACATACATGCATGCATACATACATACATACACACACAAGGTTTTGCTTTGGGGCTCATTTATTGGGAAGAGTTGTGTGATTTGGCCAGAGGGGACCCTGGGTAGCCATTGAGCTGCCCCAGTTTTGAAAACTCAGATGTTGGTGCTTCTCTCTCTGGTAACTAACTATGTATGTATGTAATGGTCAGACATCTAGGAGCCCTGTCTATTGGTCTGTTGAATTGTGTTATTTTCTCTGTCTGTATTTTTTGTCTGCTAATAATTTCTGTTTATATTTTCTGAAGTTCAGGGTGCTGACTTTTCCCCCAGAACTAAGTGACTGATATATATGTTTGATTATAGTAAGATTGTTACCTCTTTTCAGTTGCTTTCCTTTAGAAAAGCAGATCAGGGGTGGCTAGGTGGCACAGTGAGTAGAGTGTCGGCCCTGTAGTCAGAAGGACCTGAGTTCGGATCCGACCTCAGACACTTAATACACACACAAACAAAAACCTAGCCATGTGACCTTGGGCAAGTTACTTAACCCCAATTGCCCTCCAAAAAGCAAAAAAAAAGAAAAAAAAAGAAAAAAAAGCATATCAAAGAACCTGTGCTAGCAGCTATCCTGGGTATGTGCTAGGGTGCTTGCTGTTACAGGTCTGGAATTTTAAAATGAGAGAGGGGGGAAAGGTGGGGGGTGGGGGGGAGAGAGAGAGAGAGAGAGAGAGAGAGAGAGAGAGAGAGAGAGAGAGAGAGAGAGAGAGAGCTGTTCATTCTAAGGATAATGGATAGAGTGAACAATAGTAGCAGGAGAGAAGAAAAACCAGAAGGAACCTCTCCTTGGAGACCATTTAATCCAACTTATTTATTTTAAAGTTTTATTAGTGCCTTTTGTTTTTATATCACATTTGTCTCTGAATAGGAGGTAGTAGGGTAAAGAGGAAACAGTCATGGATTTGGAGCCAGAGAGACTTGGGTTCAAACCTTGGACAGTAACATCACTAAGATTCCTTCTGACTCCAATGTGTTGAGGATTCCAGCTGTTATTTCAAAGGTAAGCTGTTTTTACTTCTAATTATTTTTATTGACACCTTTTATTTTTATACCACATTTGTTTCCTGATATCGTCTTTGCAATCCCCCACCCAGCAGACCTCCCATTGTAACAAAGAATAAAAAAGAAAAAGAAAGTTCAGTAAAAAACAAGCAACACATTGACTATGCCTGACAACATATGTAACATTTCACATGAATGGTCCCCTAGTTCTGCAATGAAATAAGAGAAGTGAATTTTCTGAACTCTTCTCTAAGGTCAGGCTTGGTGCCCATGATCACACAATGTGCAGTTTCTTTTTCATCTTCTTTCCCATTTCCATTGTTGAAAGTCATTGTGTATGTTGTTTTCTTGGTTCTACTTACTTTGAGTATTGTTTTTAAAAATAAGGTTTTATTTGTCAAAGTATCCCTCAGTTTTATTTATTTTATGTATGAGGATGCCAGAATCTAGTAGAGAAGTTGGAAAAGGGAAAGCTTGGAATGAAGATAATTAGGCTGCCAATTTTACTCCTACCTTTTTATTCTTCAACGGGGTGCATATGACTTTGGGTAGACTGGGATGGCTTTGGAAGAATTTATTTTAGCTTGCAAAAATTCAGAACTGAAAAGTTAGAGATCATCTCGTTCAAGCCCCCCCGTCCCCCTTTCTCCATCTTAAAGATTAGGAAACAAAAGTCTAGAGGGTTGAAATGAGCTACCCAATATTACACAGCAGGTTAGTATCTTTATTAACTCCCAGCCCCATGCTTTTTTGGTGCCTTTATGCTGCCTCTTCATTCACAAACTGCTTTAGGAGAAAGTTATATATGCTACACACTCTCCATGCACATTATTATATGACAAGATGGGTAGATTATCTGTGTGGAGCTCCAGTATTTGAAGTGCATGCATTGTCATTTCCTTCCTGAGTTATTTTTAAATGAGGGTTTGGAGGGAGTATATTTTTAATGGCTACAGTATCATAGAATATATTGTAATAGTTATTACCTCTATTCTGTGTTTATTTGTTTGTTTGTTTATTATCGAACCTCAACCATAGTCATTTTCACCCACCTCCTCTTATTCCTTTGCTTATAGGATGTAATGTATGTAATCATGCACTATTTAGTCATGCACTTTGTGGGCAGCTAGGTGGCACTGCAGTGGATAGAGTGCCAGGCCTGGAGTCAGGAAGACTCATCTTCCTGAGTTCAAATGTGGTCTCAGGCACTTATTAGCTGTGTGACCCTGGGCAAGTCACTTAATCCTATTTGTCTCAGTTCCTTCAAGTGTAAAATGAACCGGAGAAGAAAATAGTAAGCCAGTCCAGTATCTTTGCCAAAAAAACCAAAAACCAAAACAAAACCAAAACAAACATACCCAAATGTGATCACAAAGAGTCAGACATGACTGAAACA
This sequence comes from Gymnobelideus leadbeateri, assembly GCA_011680675.1. Lineage (NCBI taxonomy): Eukaryota > Metazoa > Chordata > Mammalia > Diprotodontia > Petauridae > Gymnobelideus > Gymnobelideus leadbeateri. Next base: position 616,675 of record WOXC01006170.1, read on the forward strand.
GCTGAACAACAATAACAGCAGCAAGGCTTAAGCCAAGGACATTGACATTCCAAGGAGATAACTGGAGTAGGTCTTGAGTATAAGGTTGTTTAACACCCTTAGGAAAATCTTTGAGTGTTCAAGGAAGACTTTGACTGTGGTTGATTAGAGTAATAACTGTCCCCTGGATATTTCTATTTCAAAGAAAAGGAATTCCGCAAGCTTTGAACAGAAAATAGATATAAGATGCAAAAACCTGTAAATGAAGAGGGTGACAGTTGATAGGGAATGACTGGGGGAAAAAACCTAGTGGTATATGAATGTAATGAAAATATTGTGTTGGGGGAGGCTAGGTGGCGCAGTGAGTAGAGTGTCAGCCCTGGAGTCAGAAGGACCTGAGTTCGGATCCGGCCTCAGACACAACGCACACACAAAACAAAAACCTAGCCGTGTGACCTTGGGCAAGTTACTTAACCCCAACTGCCCTCCAAAAAGCAATATATATATATATATATATATATATATATATATATATATATATATATATATATATATATATATATAGTGTTGTAAGAAAAGATGAATATGAGGAATTCAGAGAAACATGGGAAGATTTGTGATACTGAGTGAAGTAAGCAGAATCAGGGAAACAACATAAACAATGACTACCATGCTGTAAACTAAAAGAATCCTGAAAGAAGACTGAACTCTGAGCGACTGTAATGATACATATTACTACTGAAGAACATACCTTTGGACCTTGGTAGAAATGGGAACAGAATACTGAATGCGTTGTCAGACAAGACTGCTTATTGTGTTGGTTTGCTTTGCTGAACAGGTTTTCTTTGTTATAAGGGAGATTCAGTAGTGAGAGGATGAGGAAAGGGTATATATATATATATAATTGTAATAGCTAACATTGATATAGCAGTTACTATGTCCAGGCACTGAGCTAAGTGCTTTATAATTATTATCTCATCTGATATTCACAATATCCCTGGGAAGTAGGTGCTATTATTATCCCTATTTTATGAGTAAGGAAATGAAGGAGAAGAGAGATTAAGTGACTTACCCAGCATCACAGAGCTAGTAAGTGTCTGGGGTCACATTTGAACTCATGTCTTCCTGACTCCAGGTTTGGTGCTCAGGCTACTGGGCTACTAAGTTTTCAGGAAATTATAATGGTGTAACAATAAAAGTTATCAATCAAGCTTATTTTTACAAAGTACAAAAGAACCAAATTATCAGTCTCTAAAGTTGGTATGATTGAATGAAGCTGAACAAAGTCATGAAACTATGCTGATTAGGTCAATTATAATCAGTCAGTGAACAAGTATTTATTAAGTCCTTAATATCTGTTAGGGACTATGTAAGCACCAGAGATACAAGAAAAAGCAAAACCAGTCCCTTCCCTCAAGGGGCTTATGTTCTAATGTTGAATTACATTTGAGATATATGTGTGTATGCATATATACATATATAAATCAAAACATATAAGATACAGAGTAAAATGCATCTTATAGAATCTCAACTCATCTTTCATTGTAGGAAGGCACACTTTATTCCTCCCTAATTAATTTAATTTAATTGATCCCCTTCATTCTTCTTTAATTGATTTATTATTCCACTCCATCACCATAGTGATTCCAGATCTTCTCTTCTTTTCTCAAGTCTCTCATAGCAGTGAGCCTCTTCTCATAGAGAAAAAAAATGAAGCCATTTATTGGCAGCCCCTTCCCCCCTTCTCTATATCTTATAATCTTTTGACATTATCCCCCTTCTCCCTTTTATTCCAGTCTCTGAGGGCCTTGCCAAGACCACCCCCTCTACATTTACCTTTGATCCCATCCCTTACTTTCCCTTTAAATTGTCTCCTCTCTCTAATCTTCAAATGCACCTCACCTATTTGTTTCTTTGCTACTATCTATAAACATGGCCACGTCTCCCTTATTCTTAAAAAGAAAACGAACCCTCACTTAATCCTACTATCCCCTCAATCTATCATCCCAGATCTCTCCTGTTTTTCATAAAACTCATAGAGAAAAAGTCATTTAAACTTGTTATCTTCCCTTCTTCTCTCCTTACTCACTCTTGAACCATTTGCAATCTGGCCTCCAACTGCATCACTCACCTCTCTCCAAAGTTACCATTGCCAACCTCTTTTCAATCCTCATCTTCCTTGACTTCTCTGCAGGCACTGATACCATTGGCCAACATTTCTTCTTGGATAATTTTTGCTCTCCAGGTTTTTTGTGACCTTGCTCTTTGATTCCCTTTCTGCTTGCTTGACTGCTCCTCCTCAGTCTTCTTAACAGCCTCCTCCTCCATGAAATACTCACACACTGTGGGTGTCCCCCAAGTCATGTCCTTGGCCCTTTTCTTTCTCTATGTTCTCTCATCTGGTGACCCCATCAGTTTCCACGGATTCAGTTATCATCATTGTGTGGATGACTTCCAGGTCTATATAGTGTGCCCTTGCCTGTCTACTGAGCTCCAATCCCACGTTACCAATTATCTACTGTATATTTCTAACTACAAGTCCTGAAGGCAAAAACAAAACAGCCTTTCCCTCAAAACCACTTCTATTCTGAACTTTCCTATTGCTTTTGAGTGGAACACCATTATTCTAGTCATCAAGGTTGTCAATCTTGAAGGCATCTTTGACTCCTTACTCCCCTCACACATCCAATCACTTGCCAAATCTTGCCAGCTTTACCCTTACATCTCTCATATATCTCCTTTTCTCTACTCACCCAGCCATTACCCTAGTTCTGGACTTTATTACCTCTCACCTAGACTACTACAAAAGACTTTTAACTGGTCTCCTACCTTTCTGACCCATCCTCTCCAGAGCTGTCAAAGAGATTTTCCTAAAGCATATGTCTATTCACATTATTGCCCCACTCATAAAACTCCAGTGGTTCCCTCTCACCTCTGAGATCAAATATAGTCTACTCTGTTTGACATTTTAGAAGAAACATTAACTTCTGCTTTGCCACTATCCCCTAAGGACCATGAGACTTCTCCATTCCACTTGCAGCTAAAACTTCTATAGTTCATGTCTCATTAGAATGGGAGCTTTTTGAGAACAGGAATTGTCTTGCATTTCTATTTGTATCCAGAGCATTTACTACAATACTCTCTACATAATACTTAATAAATGTTTCATTCATTCAATTCATTAATTAATTCATTCAGCTAGTAAGTACCTGAAGTGAGATTTGAACTTGGAGTCTCCAGACTGCAAGTTTAGTAGCCTAGCCACTGTGTAAAACTGCATCTTCCAGTTCTGAATCAATGATCCTAAGACAATTTCTTTTTGTACTTTATTGTGTTCCTATTATGTTTAATCATGAGATAAACACATAGTGAGCACTTAAGAAATGCCTCATTCATTCATTCATTCATTCGGAATTAGTCTTCAGCCTTCTTTCTCCTTTCCCCCATTCTCTCCTTATTTCTGCTCACCTCTACAAAATCAATAACAAACACCTTAATGAGAACAAAACTCCGGGTAACAACTAACTTGGCTCTATAAGAACAAGCCCTCCCAGGATGCTCTGATCTCTTTCAATGGCCAATGATGGCCCGGCGGCTAGAGGAGAGATGAGAGATGGAATCTTGCTACATTTGGGAACAACCTTTGGTTGCATCTCTCAAGAAATCCTAATTAATAAACCAGAGACTCGTGGTCTAGATGACACAACTATTAGCTGAATGCACTAAATGAAAGCCAGCTCTGGAGTGATCTGTGATAATCACAGAATGGATCTTTGGAACCGGGCATGACAACACAGACAGACATACAACAGTAGTGCTCTTCAATGCCCTGAGCATCATCCTCTGAACTTGTTATTCCTAAGCAAGTATTTCTGGCTGGCATTTCTCTCTAGAAGGAGCTGTAGCAGAAAGAATACTGACTTTGGAGTCAGAATCTGTATTCAAATCCTGGTGCTACTTACTAGCTCTGTGATCTGGGCAAGTCATTTGTACTTTTTGGGGTCTCCTTTTCCTCATCTTTAAAATGATGGGAGTGGACTTATTTCAGTTAATATCAGTATTTATTTTAAATTTGTGTGTGTGTGTATGGATATATGTATATAGGTCATTAGGTGGTCCAGTGGATAGATCGTGAAGTCTGCAGTCCTGCAGGATCTGAATTCAAATCTGGCCTCAGGCACTTACTAGGTGTGTGACACTGAGCAAGTCACTTAACCCCACATGCCTCAGTTTCCTCATATATAAAATGAGCTGAAAAAGGAAATGCCAAAACCAAGGGTGAGGAATCTATAGGCTAAGTAGTTGTGGAAGTTGCAATTTGTAACTTTCTTGCTGGACTTAATCTAATTCAGTCATAAGTCTTCAATATCAGAAAGGAAATTTTTAAGAAAAAAAGATGAATTTGCACAACATCAACTGGTAAGGCCCAATAATTCTGTAGGAACAACTATCAAGAAATCAATGCTTAATATACCATTTGGTGTCTCAATGATATTTAACATTTCTTTGTTTCTCATCGTGGATCTTAACATGGAATCCAAACTCCTCTCTGGCACCTTGTCCTCACTGTGAGGACAGACTCAGGTCAGATATCACATCTAAAAGGCCTTCAGATCAGCTTTGTGTTCCAGCCAGGAACACTGGAGATCTGACCTCTAGTTCTGTCTGCCAGTGGTCAATTGTGTGAGATTAGGCAGCAAGATCACTGGTTCCTCACCTATAAACTGAAGATTTTTAATTAATCAGGGGTGGGGATTTTTGTTCTGTCAAGTTTGGATTCAGTCAGAGGTCCGTACTTGAGCACCTAGAGGGATACATGTGGCCTCAAGGTCAAAGGTTCCCCACCCCTGGCTCAAAACCATTCCAGTACCTTCATCAAGAGATCCCCAAATGGGGTCACAGTCAGACATGACTGAAATGACTGACCAACAACATGTGTGTATGTATGTACATATATCTTTTTTACAGCACTTTTATTTCCACATATTTCCTCTTCCCCCTACCCCCCAATTCAAAGATCTATCCCATGTAACAAAGAACAAAATAAAGCAAGTCAGAAAGACTAGCCATGTATCAATTGCATATGATGCTTGAGTATATGTTCTGTTCCACACTCAGAGTCTGCTACCTCTGCAAAGAAGGGAGAAAGGGACTTCTTTTTTTAATATTAATTAATTTATTTTTAAAATTAATCTGTTTGTTTATCTTACAGGATTCAATTCCATAGTTCCTTGAGTTTCAAATTTCCCTTCCCTCCCTCTCCCTCCCCCCCACGACAGCATATAGTCCAGTATAGGATCTGCAAATACTTTCACGGTAGACATTAGTCAGGTTACAAAGGCATATTGTACTAGATGGGATGAAAAGTGGTAAAGAGGAAATAAAACCAAACAATGAAAAGAAAAAGATCAAGTAGAGAAAGGGACTTCTGCTAGTCTTTTCACTGGGGCTCCACTGGCCATTACTATAATTATGATTATAGTTACACAGCCATCACAGTTTTTTCAGTGTTGCTCTTCTTTCCATTTATGTTGCTGTAGTTACTATGTGTATTGTTTTCCTCTTCTGCTTACTTCATTTTGCATCAGTTCACATCAACCTTCCATCCTTCTCTGAACTCTCCATGTCCATTTTTTTCCTACAGCACAATAATATTTCATTGCATCCACATACCATAATTCATTTAGCTCTTCTCTAATTGAAGAGCTTCAATTGGGCAATTGTGCTTCCAATTCTTCATCGACATAAAAAGTGCTACTATAAATACTTTGATGTATATGGGACCTTTGTTTTTATCACTGACTTCTCTATGGGGTATATGCCAGAAGTGGAACCTTTAGGCCAAAGGATATGGACATTTTAGTTCTTTCATAGCCTAATTCATAGCTTAATTGAGACAGCTGGTGGCACAGTGAATAAAGAACTGGGCCTAGAGTTAGGAAGACTTGAATTCAAATCTCAGACACTTACTAGCTATGTGACCCTTGGGTCACAAGCAAATCACTTAACCTCTGTTTACCTCGGTTTCCTCAATTATAAAATGGAGATAATAATAGCACGTACCTCCCAGGGTTGTTGTGAGGATCAAATGAGATAATATTTGTAAAAAGCACTTTGCAGTGTCTGGCACATAGTAGGTGCTGTGTAAATGTTTATTCTCTTCCTTCTTCCCTAATTCCAAATTGCTTTCAAGAATAGTTGGACTAAATCACAGCTCCCCCAAGAGTATATCAATATGCTGTCAACCAACATTTGTTAAGTGCTTATTATATACAAGGAACTAGATGTAGTAGTATATGAAGACAAAAGAAAAAAATTTGTCTTCAAATAGTTTACATTTTATTGGAGGAACTTGAATGGTCTCTAAGGTATCTTCCAGCCCAAATCCTAGAATCAGATTCCTACCATTTTAAAGAGTAAAAGGCATACTAAGTATAATAATAGGGCAGTTAGGTGGCACAGCAGATAGAGAACCAGACCTGGAGTCAGGAAGAACTGAGTTCAAATCCAGTCCTAGATACTTGCTAGCTATGTGACCCTGGGCAAGTCACTTAACCTTGTCTCAGTTTCTTTATCTGTAAAATGAGTTGGAGAAGGAAATGGCAAACCATTCTTTGTATCTTTGCCAAGAAAATCCCCAAAGAGGTCAACAAAGAGTTGAATGTGACTGAAAAATGACTAAACAACAACAAATAGGAACAGTTCTGTTGCATTTAGAAATACAGGGTGTCCCAAAGGGTTTTTGGGGTACCTTGCATTAAATATTATGACAAGAGGTTTTCAAGGTCAACAGTCCAAACTCCATCCCCATCCTCCAGCTTTACAGACGAGGAAAGGAGAGGTGGGAAGGGACATGAATGGCGTGTTTGAGGTCACAAAAGAAGTTAGTAGCAGAGCTTGGATTCAGACCTGAGGTCTTTTGCCTTCTAATTCTGTGGTCTTTCCACTATTTCACATGGCTTTGATGGAACAAATTTGAAACCACTTTCCAGACATCTACACTGGCATTCAGGACGAATAAATAAGATGTACGTCAAGGACATAGTTACTAGTTTGTGGCAAGTGTTAGAAGAAGTCCAGAGCTACAGAGACACTGGTCGCTAACAGTCCATTGTTACCCTCCCAAACGCGATTCAATGTGACAGTGACACTTCACAGCACATTGCATCCAATCTCATTTGAAGCTGACAAAGATTGTTTCTGCTTTACATCTATTGGTTTATTAATGGTCTACAGCCTCTTAAGCAGATGCATATTCATTAGGTAGCCAGCTGTTAGGAGGTTCCCAGATGTCGAATGTAACTCTGTCTTGGAATGTATTTTTTTTTCCTTATCATGAAACAAAGTAATTGAGGCTCTATTAAAGAACCAGTTAATTACCAAAGCGGTACCTTATGGCATACTTTGTTTTTATCATTCAAATCTGAGAACTCTTGGGACCCCTAAAAAATTTGGTGAAGAGACAGTATTTAAGAGTCAACTTCTACCTACATACATTTACATATATGTACACACAGACGCTGGGTCAATGCTCATCAGTTCAGACATGTTTATAGTAGAGAAACCAGAACGAGTTTTTATAGGATGCTCTTTTAAGACTGTATCCTTCTTCTGGTTCATCAAAGGAACTAAGTCCAGAAAGTAACATTTGTAACCCTTGTAAATTCATCCAAAGTTAGCTTTATTTATGTTGATTATATTATTGTTACCTTTTTTTTTTTTAACCATAAGCTAGCTCATTGTTAGGGGATAGCTTTCAAAGCTGTTCTCTGCACAGGGATTTTTTTTAAAGTTTGGCTAATTTGTTCCCCAAACCTTATTCTGAGAGATGGCTCATTAAAAAAAAAAGTTATCATTAGAAATGAAAAGTATTGATCATTGGTAATGAAATAGGGCTTTCAAAGTACCATTTCTAAACCTGATGGCTAGCTATATGGTAGTGTGGTGCAGTGGATAGAATACAACCAAACTGGATTACTTGCCCCAAACTTGCCATTTCATTGTCTTTGTCCACTTTCAGGCCTTTGCAGGGGGGCTCCAGCAGGTTTGCTTCTTCACCTTCTCACTTAGATTCCTCACTGCCCTTTGAGGATAAGCTTCCATGCCCCAAGTGATTAGTGCCCTCCCTCCTCAAATTATCTCCTACTTACTCACCTGCACAAATGTTGTGTGTCTCTGCTAGGATGTAAGCTCCTTGAAGGCAGGCACTAGCTTTCACTTGCCTTTATGGTCCCAATACTTAGCTCAGTAAGAACTTGGTAAATTCTTGTTGCAATAAATGAAGAAGCCAGGAAGGCCTGGACTCAAACCTTGTCTGACACTGGCTGTGTGACTGACTGTGGACAACAGCATTACCTCATCACCCAAAGAGTCAGTTCCCTCATCTGTTAACATGGGGATATGCCCAGTTCACAAGATAGTTGTAAGACTTGTACAATGTATGTACGACCCTGCAAACTCTAGAGTACTATGTTAGTTGTTGCTGTTGAATTGTTGCAGTCATGTCTTGCTCCCCATAACCCCATTTGGGGTTTTCTTCACAAAGATACTGGAGTGTCTTGCCATTTCCTTCTCCAGCTCGTTTTATAGATGAGGAAACTGAAGCAGACAGGGTTAAGTGACTCGCCCAGAGTAACATAGCTAGTGTCTGAGGCTGAAATGGAACTCAGGGCCTCCTGATTCTGGGCCGGCATTCTCTCTACTGCACACACGACCTAGCTGCTCAATATTCATTAGTTATTATCTCTCAAAACACTAAGCAGACTTTTAAAATTCCTTAAATCTTTCAACTCTTGTTTCTATTAGAGAGGAAGCTGTGTTGTAAGGAAAGCATGCTGTCTGTGGGATCACAAAACCTGGTTGCAAATCCCAACACCACCATTTACGAGCTGTGTGACCTTGGACATATCACTTCACTTCTCTCATCTATAACATGGGAATTATAGTTGTAATACTTAGCTGTCATAATAATTAAGAAAGCACCCTGTAAAGAGGAAATGCTTTCTAGAAGTGTGAACTCTTCTTAAATGTGAGCTCTGATTCCCAGATATTAAATAGATAGGAAGATCACCTTTTCCCATATCTATATATCAAATGTAAAAGTCATGGCACTGAACATTGACTCCTCATGAAATGTGTATTATTACATATTAGTACATCAACCATAGTTTTCCCAATCAAGTCTGAGTAATTGTGATGAAAGTTGAATCCAACAATAACTAATTCCATACACTTTCATCACATCAAATATTTGCCAATGAAGAGTTTCTGATTACTCAGGTTGTTCTGGGCTGGTATCTATCAGTCGGGAACTTTGCATTGCCTGGATTTTAGTTACTGATTTTTGAAAAGTCATGGATCTACACTTCACCAAAATGACCAAAACTGGAATCCTTAGTAAACTATGAACCTAATGTTTGTTTGCCTCACAGAACACTCTGAGCTGGTGACCTTTAGAGAATCCAAATACTCTTTGTAAATGCTTCAGGGCTTACTAAAAACAATATTGGTTTTCAAGTCCTTATTGAATGTCTACTGAGTTCTGTGGTGACTCACACCAGACATAGGGGGACAAAGTGAGATGTCTGGGGGGAAAAGAAATAAATCTCTGCTTTAAAAAAAAACTTTTTGATTTGAGATTTCAGATATCAGGGATGATCACTTTTTAAGTCTACAAAACTGACACAAAACATAACCTCATATCAGGATTATTATGAGATAACTGGTTTTTTTTAAAGGTTTAAGAGAAAAAAATGGAATTTCTGAGAACAATTTTTACTTAACATATATTGAATATCATAAAACTTTTTCCTGGGTTACCATAATCGAGTAAGTCATCACCAAAACTAGGCAGCCAGCTGAAACAAAGACTCATCTATTTTAACTGGGCAACTAGATGGTATGGTATGCAAAGACTTGTCTTCCTGAGTTCAAATTTGTACCCAAACACTCACTAGCTGCGTGACCTTGGGCAAGTCATTTTTTTAAAAAGGCAAGCAAATGGCCAGAGGGAGGAATGGAGGTTGGACAGGGCAGAGCCTCTACATGGTGGAGATTGAGGAGAAGAACCTAGGCCAGCTGGCATCTATGATTGCATTGCAGTACCAGGAGACTGGAGGACTGCTGCACTGAGTGCACAGCAAATAGGTTGAAGGGAAGAGAATGATAAGGGGGGTCGGTTACATATGTGCACAGAGAAAGGGGAAGGTGGTCGGAGCTAAAGTGGTTTCATTCTTTTATTCCCTTCCCATCCAGTCTAGTCCCATTCACACCCCAAGGGATTTGGGGGAAGGGGGAAAGAAGGGGCAGGGGAGAAGTCAAAGCAATGGGGCAGGGGGCGACATCTTAGATGAGCCAGCTGGCTCTGAGGTGCCAGCAGCCACCATAAATACCAAGCCTTTCCCCCTATGCTTCGTGCTGTGCCTCTAATCTGACTTGTCACCTTGTCATCTGGGTGGGCTTTTCCACCATTCCTGTTCTTATCCTCCTTAGAAAGGTGGGCCTCAGAGTCCAGGGCAGAAAGGAAGGTGGCAGTGCCTGCACTGAGAGCTGGAGGTAACAGAGGATGCAAACTCATGGGCAGCAGTCAGGGCAAGGCCAGGGCCTGGAGCTGGGACAGCAGGTGAGCCTGGAGCTCCTGTAGGATGATGGAGTTCAGCTCCGGAGCCGTTTCCTGCTTGTCCAGCTCAATTGGCCCCAAGACCTGCTGTTGATGCTCTTGTAAAAGGTAGGGCAAGACTTGAGGACAAATTCCATTGAACCTCTTAATGATTTCAACTTGTTTGTGCATTTTGATGTTAAGGCCAAAGGACATCTAATACAAGACATGGTAATGCTGCATCTCCAACTTCTCCCTGGGCAGTGTGTCACACTCCAGTTTCAAGCTGTGGTATTGCACCTGTACAAGCTGAAACTCCTCTCAGATCTGGTCACAGGAATCTGGGTTTGTGAACCTGAGCTGCTGGGGCAGGTGCCTGCTTTGTGGAAACATCACGTCACTTGTGGCAAGAAGGGAGGGCTACGAGCTAAAGGAAGGCAGAAGCCACAGCAAAAACAGCAGAAGTTGCAGCCAAAGCCACTGAAGAGTGACTTGCCTAGGGTCATACCCATGAGGTCTGTTTACCTCAGTGTCCTCATTTGTAAAATGAGCTGGAGAAGGAAATGGCAAACCACTCTAGTTTTCCCACAAAAACCTCAAAAGAGGAGTGGCTAGGTAGTGCAGTGAATAGAGCACAGGCCCTGGAGTTGGGAGAACCTGAGTTCAAATCCGGCCTCAGACACTTAACATGTACTAACCGTGTGACCTTGAACAAGTCATTTAACCCCAACTGCCCTGCCTTCCTCCCTCCAAAAAGAAAAAAAAAACTTTAAATGGAAAGTTGGAAGCAACTAAAAAATGACTAAATAATTTATCTAAATTTTATTCTCATTATTTTTTCCATCATTCTCAAATAGATCCATTCTCCCTCCCCAAGCTACGCAGCCCTTGTAACAAAGATTAAAAAGAGGAAAGAAAAAGAAAGTTAATAAAGCATATGCCAACATTCCATACCCATAATTCCCCTCTCCTTCAAAGAGAAGATGGGGGTACATTTTCTCAACTTCTATGGAAGCTTATCTTTTCATTTTTGTTTTTGCTTTTTGGAGGGGGAGGTCAGGGCAATTGGAGTTAAGTGACTTGCCCAAGGTCACACAGCTAGTAAGTGTTAGGTGTCTGAGTTTGGATTTGAACTCAAGTCTTCCTGACTCCAGGGCTGGTGCTCTATTTACTGCGCCACCTAGCTGCCCCAGAAGCTTGTCTTTTTAAATGCTAACATTCTTCCACTGCTACTGCCTGGATGGGTTATAGAACAATATAGTCTGAGCATCACCCAAAGGAAAATGAAGAGGCACATCGGGGTGTGAGCAATCTGCCACACACTGAATTATGAAGAAATAGTTTGAAAGGAATATATGAGTGAAACAAATTGGCTGATCCCATGGCAAAAGCAAGGAATAATCAATGGACAGCCCAGGTGCTTCACTGGTATCCTTGTGAAGTCAAAGGGGAGTAATGACTCCTACACATTGCATATACCCTCTGCATTAAGAGAGGATGTAGACAAAAGCCACACAGGATAGGTGGTTGTGGCTGCAGATCTGCATCCCTGGGAAGAATATCCACATTGATGAGAAGACAGACTCATCTGAGTGACCTTTACTGTTGTGGTTGTTGTTTTAAATAACAGTTAAGCACATGGTTGTGCGAATGAAAAATTGATACAAAAGCAAGCCCTTCTGTCAAAATGAGGTGTCACCAAATGGTCCATCCAGCTGTGGAAGCATGCACTAGTGGCTTTTCATGATAGCAAAGTGCTTTCTATAGAACCATAAGGAATTAGAACTAAAAAGAACATTTTAAAGATAATCTACTTCAGGGATTCTCAACCTTTTATGCGTCATGGATCCTTGAGGTGCCCCTTTCTCAAAATAACTTTAGAATTGCATTGCAATAGTTATCAAAATAATTTTTTAAAAGTTCACAGACCCAAGGTTTAAGAACTCCAGAGAGGGGTGGCTAGGTGGTGCAGTGAATAGAGCACCAGCCCTGGAGTTAGAAGGACTTGAGTTCAACTCTGGCCTCAGACACCTGACACACTTACTAGCTGTGTGACCTTGGGCAAGTCACTTAACCCCAATTGCCCTGCCTTTCCCCCTCCAAAAAGCAAAAAAAAAAAAAAAAAACCCAAAAAAACAAAAACAAAAACAACAACAACAAAAAAAAACCAACACCCCCCCACACACACACACACACACAACTCCCAAGGGTCCAACCCTCTCATTTTATGTTGAGGATCCCAAAGAGCTGAAGGTGAAGGACCTGAGAGGGTAAGTCTTCTGTCCAAGGTGACAAACATCTATAATGTGTTTCAAACTCTAATGTGCTGACCCTGAATCTCGTGCTTTTTATTTTGCCACTTTTATTGAACTCAACAGGACCTGATACACATTTTAAGAATTCCAGTCTATCTTTGCTTCAGTTTTCCCTCCTCTAAAATTGTTATTGTTGTTTAGTCATTTCCAGTAATGTCTTACCCTACACAACCCTATTTGGGATTTTCTTGGCAAAGAATGTTCTGCCATTTCCTTCCCCACCTTATTTTATAGACAAGGAAACTGAGGCAGAGTTAAGTGACTTGCCCAGAGTCACACAGCTAGTAAGTGTGTGAGACTAGACCCAAACTCATGTCTTCCTGTCTTCAGGGCTGTGCTCTCTCCATTGTGCCCCCCAGCTGCCTATCCTGTAAAATAAAGGAGTTAAACAAGATTACGTCGGAGCTCCCCTCCAAGTCCAAATCTTAGGATCCTAACAAAAGTGTGAGATGTAAGTTGTTACACCTGAAGAATTTTCTATGCTGATGTCACTTTCCCAACACCAGTCAATGTTGTGTTAAAAATGTCCTCAGTAGTCTTGATTATTCTCAAATTCTCTCCTATGATTTGCATTCAATAATTCACTTGTTTTAAGGTCTGTGAGGTGCTTTCCTTATGATACCAAAGCAAGTAAATAATTCAAGTATACTGTCTCCATTTTGCAGAAGAGGAAGCCTGAGGCTGTCTTGTGACTTGCCCATGATCCCATAGGTAGTAAGTGCAGGAGGCAAGACTTGAATAAGTTCCCTGACTCCAGGGCAGCCAAGCAGTGCAGAGTTAAGAAGAGGCATCTTCCTGAGTTCAAGTCTGGCTTCAGACACTTACTACCTGTGTGTGACCCTGGGCAAGTCATATAGCCCCGTTTGCCTCAGTTTCCTCATCTGTAAAATGAACTGGAGAAGAAAATGGCAAACCACTCCAGGATCTCTGCCAAGAAAACCCCAAATGGGGTCACAAAGAGTCAGACATGAGTGAAAAATGACTGGTCTAGCACCTTATCTATTGGTATGGCCGATTCTAAATTCATGAATCAGCAGATCATAGAATGAGAGTTGCAAAAAGGATCTTTCAAGAACATCTAGTCTAATTTTCTCCTTTTGCAGATGAGGAAACTGGGATCAGGGAGTTCATACGGGTAATAACAGCTGGGAAATGACCTGAGGATGTCCTCCAGATCTGCTTCTCCTGCTCTACTTACGACTTCCTATTCCTTTCACTGCATTTCTTTCTCTAAATCCAGTCTAGTGTAGAATCCTGGAAGTCCCTTACCTGAAACATGAATCCCTTCTTGGGACAATGACCTATGAGAAGATGAAATGCTCCCAAGGGCAGCGATCACAATGAACATATACACACACAGAATGTTAGTAAATATTAATAAAATGGTGGCCCATGGCATGTTCCTGTGCACTGCACACAATATGAAGCTGACACACGTTTACTGAATGAACAAATTCTCACATATTTCCCCAAATAAGATAAGGTGGAATTTTGGTTTTGATTCCTTCCTCCTTGTAAGTGTAAAAGGGGGGTGAAAAAAAGTCTAGGAGCGGACAGTTGTCAACCTCACCAGAGACATCTCTGCAAAATTAAAATGGAAATCTTTCAGGTTAATTGTGTCTATGTCTTCCAGGATGTTCTTTAGAGAACACATTGCTCAGGGTCACCCAAAGATCATTGTATGAATGCTGATGCCCTGGTTTTTTAGATACCCCTCATTAACAGGTAGTGCTTACTGAAGATACCCATGTTGTGATATAAAGCACAGTAATTTCCTTAAAGCTGCCAGGCTTCCTTTTGGAAAACCCTAGGCACCTTTCAGAACTGATAGTTTCCTCTCTGACCCCAGGACAAAGTATCAAAACAGGATGAAAAGAGATATTCATAATTTTGCAATTCAGCAAGATGTGAATATTGGTTAGTTTAAAAGCCAAAGCGGTTCAGATATTTTCTTCTTCAGTTTTTCAGTCAATGAGGAATCATCATTCCATGATTAGAAGCCCTACTGACTGCTTCATTGCAAAAGACAGGAGGTGATAGCTGAATTTCCAAGGACTAGGTTGGCAGAGTGCATGTTCTAACAGGGTCTACTAAGCTGCAGAACTTTTGAGTACAAGCCCAGAGACAGATCTGGCTAGCTCTGAGGAGGCTCATCACCTGTTTCTTGTTATGGACCTTTTTTTTTTCTGCTATATACATTCTCCAAGACCACTCAGTAAATACAAGAGCGGTGACCTGTGTTAATAAAGGGGAAAAGCCTACAATGATCAAATCACAGAACCTTGAAACATGGTTATCAGTCATTTATCTATAAGGTATCAATTGAAACAAAGTCCTTAAACATATGAGCAAAAGTCACTGGTTTTCCAAAGGTAATCATGAGGCATTATTTAGATTTGATATTCAATACCTAGGAAGGAATTCCACATGCAAATCATCATACCGAAGCATGAGGGTCTAAACAATTCATCTAATGTACCCCAAGTCAGGGGCAGCTAGGTGGCACAACAGATAGAGCTGTCCAGCCTAGAGGCAAAGAAGACTTGTCTTTCTGAGGTCAAAATCTAGTCTCACTACCTGTGCGACCCTGGGTAAGTCACTTAACCCTGTTTGCCTCAGTTCCTCATCTGTAAAATGAGCTGGAGAAGGAAATGGCAAACCACTCCAGTACCTTTGCTAAGAAAACACCAAATGGGACCATGAAGAGTTGGACACAACTGAAATGACTCAATGACAACCCCAATTCAAGAAGTTCTGAATCACATCAGGTTTACTCTGGTTCCGTAAAATCAACTCAACTGAGCTAAAACAGAATCAAGAAGTGATCCGGTTTCTTATTAGTTGAACATTCTTTATATGCAAGTACATAAAATATCTTCTTATCACAATGATGGGGAAAAAACCCCATGAACTTAAGGCATATTAAGCAATGACAGAATATCACAGTAACTACAAATGGTGGTTAGGACGCTGAGTGTTTGAAACACACTTAGGAAACAGAAATAGATCTTAGTGGGAGAAGGAAATGGCAAACCATTCCAGTTTCCATGCCAAGAAAACCCCAAATGGAGAAACATGAACTGAAACTGCAAAAGATCTTAGTTAACACACATTTCCATCAGATGAGGAGCTTTTACCTTTTTACAATCAATTACTTAAGGTTTATTTAACAACTTAACAGCTCCTTTGCAGCATTCTTTGACATCACAAAATACATTACTCATAAATGATCACCTTGGTGAGTTGGCCGTGGCAGGGATTATCATTTGGCCTATAAATACAACTTGCAGAAAACCCCAGGTTCTTTTAAAACACTTGCTGAATTAGAGATGAAACAGACACAGATGGAGAGCAGTGATGATTAATTCCAAATGAAAAAAATTTTTAGAAAAAAAAATGATTTTTTAAGAAATAGAAACTTTTCATGATAAATATTTTTAACATGGAAAATTTATGTGAGGCAGATGGAAGGCACAGCAGAGTGTGGGAAGACCTGAACTCAGGAAGACCAGAGTTCAAATCCTGCGTCAGGGATTTATTAGCTATGTGACCCTGGGCAAGTCATTTAATTTAACAAAAACCAGACTTCTATTACAGTTGAGATTCAAACTCAGATCATCTGGCTCTTGAAATGATCCATTTGTATTTCACTACAATATATTGCCTTTCAATAAATAAAGTTTCTCTCAGCTAGGGATTCATTAAGTGAAATATTTTACTGGTGTTTTATTTTTTCACATGAGTTTATTCCAATATCTCCTATTCCCCCTCCCAGAGTCATTTCATATAACAGAACTTCTCTAAAGACAGAAAGAGGAAATGAGTACCAACAGATCAATACACTGAAAAAGTCTGAAGACATGTACACTGATGGACCTCCCACCTCTGCAAAGATACGGAGTGGGAGTATGTTCTCTCTTTTGCAAGGCAGCTTTGATCTTTGTGATTTTGCAATATCCACCTTTTTTGGTGGTTCTTTCCATTTTTGTTGTTATAGTCATTGCATATATTGTTTTCTTGACTGCTTATTTCCTGTTATCAATTCTTTCCATGCTTCTCTTTATCACACATATTTTTACACCACAGTAATATTTCATTACAATGAATTACAATTTGTTTAGCCATTCCCCAGGCAAGGGACATTAGTGTTTCTAATTCTTTGCTATCACAAAAAGTGCTGATGAGGACTTTCTTCTTATTAATAACATATACCAAATAATGGAATGCCTGGATCAGAGGGTATAGACATTTTAGTCACTTCATTTTAGAATTATCTGCATAACTCCAAATGATTTCACCAATTCACAGCTCCAACAATGTTTTATCTCATGCTTATAATCATGTGCTTATCCTCCAACATTGATTATTTTCATCGGTCATCTCTGTCAATTTGTAAGACATGAGGTGAAATTCTATGGTTCTTTTGATCTATTATTAGTGATTTGGAGCATTCTTTTATGTAACCACTAATAGTCTGCAAATCTTTGGATGAACTTTGTCCACATTCTTCACTACTTATCTATTGGAGAATAGCTATTAGTCTTATATCCAAAGCTAGTCTTATAGCTTTGATACTATTTAGTCTTTTTAAAAAATGAATTTAAATAGGGCTTAGTTTTCAACATTCACTTCCATAAGATTCTGGGTTCCAAATTTCCTCCCCTAAACTACTAACTCTTAAAAGTCTGCTCCTATGTTCCTGAAATCTTTCATGTATTTGATAAAAAGATTTGGTTGGAGTCTTACATCTCAATACTTACTGGGGCATTAATCAGGAAAATACTGGTCAACAAGACTGAAACCAAGAGAAAGTAATCAATAAAAGTTGGAAGGGGTATAATTCCTAAAGGATAAGGACAGCTAGATGAGAACCCCATGCCAAGTTTTGAAAATCTCTGAGGGGAAACTCCCTTAGGTAGCATGTCCTTTGCTTCATATTGGTTATTTACAATTCTTGGCCCATTTTTAAAAAAGTGAATGAGCACTACAGCTCAATTTCAATTAAGTTTCCACCTGTTGCAGTCCTCAATTGATGAGAACGCTTTAGACATACTTCATTAAGAAAAAAGCAAATGAAAACAAACTTAAACCAGTGGTGGTTGGTTGAAAACAACCCACAAAACTACTACCAGGTTCAGATCTGGGGCTTTATTGAAAATTAAACCTCCTGCAATCTTGTCTAGACCCCTGTATGAATGTTGCTCTGGATCATCTGAGTCAACTGCATTCAGTATACCCTATGTACCAAAGCTGGGCATACCAATACATTTAAAAACATGGCCAGAAGAGCTGTGCTGAGGCACTATTTCCCTCACTTAAGGAGTTTTGACCTCATGATACTTTGAGTTAGTTTCCTCATTTGTAAAATAGGGACAATGAAAATCTTGTGATCTATGTCACACAGGCATTCAGGAAGCACTGTGTCAACTGCAAAGTTCTGTATAAATAGGACCTCTTACTGATAAGTAAAGGTTGACTTTTAACAGAAAATACAATGAACCATTTTGTTCAATGCATTGTTTAGACCAAAAAAACAAAAACAAAAACAAAAACAAAAAACCCTACAAGATATAGGGCCCAATCAAAAAGCACTAGATACAAAACTAGAGAACAAGAAAGCACACTGCATCTGGAGCCAGAAGGTCTATGGTTCTGCTACTTAATAACTGTGACCTTGGGCAAGTCATTTAACTACTTTTCTACATCCACTTTCATCTACCTGTCAAATGAAGGATTGGAGTAGATGAGCTGAGGTCCCTTTAATAATAGCTAACATTTACACAGTGCTTATTATTTATGTACCATGTGCTGTCTTAAACATTTAAATATCTCATTTGGACCTCACAATAACCCTGGGAGTAGATGCTGTTATTGACCCTCTTTTATAGATAAGGAAAATGAGGCAAACAGAAGTTAGGTGACTTGCGCAGGGCCATGCAGCTAGTTTGAAGTCAATTTTGAACTCGGGTCCTTCCTGTGTCCAGCCCCAGAGAAAAGCATGGTAGTGCCATAATACAGTATTCTGAAGAAATATGGTTACTGAAACCAGATGAGAAGCTGTAAGGGAAGTGTCAGCTTAGAAAGGTAAACTAAAATAAGGAGAACTTTTAACTCATGTGAAGGCAGATAAAAAAATTATGTTCTTTTATCTGGAAACAACTTTGACCAAAGTCAAACCACAAAGGAGAGTTGATAAAGTGAATGTAGATTCCTGAAAACTTTAGGTTGCAAAGTACTTCTTATAGCATGTAATAAGTTTATTTAGTTATTACTTCAAGAAGTTGTAGAAGATGAAAGGAAGAACTTTCAAGAAAGAGATTTCTTGAAATAAATGCATAGAAATTCTGAAATAAAAGGGATAAACTTCAGTCTGTCCAGTTTATGCCCTCATCTTAACAGCAGAGGAGCCACACCAAAATTTGTCTAGCCCTTCCTTTCTCACTACACCATAAGAAGTCCAAAGAATATCAGTGTAAAACTGGAAGCTGGTGATGGTTGTCAGAAATTTGGGGGAAAGGGTAAGAATGTGCTCAAGGGGGGCGGAGCCAAGATGGCGGAGTAGAAACAGCTCCTCCAAGCCTCTCTGCCCCCAGATTCTCCACAAACTATGTAAAAAAGGACTCTGAAAATCTTCTGGAGCCCCAGCACCCACAGAACGACACAGAGAAGCTAACCTCCCGCTGAGGACAGCCCAGCACCCTGCAGGAAGGACCAGCGCAGTGGTCTGGGAGCTGGCAGCGCGCAGAGCGCAGGAGTCGAGCCGAGCCCAGGTCCACGTGAGCCGAGGTTTTAGCCCCAGGGCGGCAGGGCCAGCAGCCGGCTGGAGGAACCCCAGAACACCAGGAACTGTGGAGACACCAGAATTATCAACATAGACTTGCCTGGGACAAAGTAAGAGGTTAGTGTCCTATGGACTTTGGGACCTGTATTTGGGGAATGCGTCAGCTCCCTCCCCTGGGGGCTAGAAGCTGCTGAGGAGACACGCCACTGTGTAGTTTTCAGAGGCATTTCCAGCTCCCAGCCTACAAATTGTGGGGAGATCCAGCGATCAGTCTTGGGGGGTAATCGCTCTTGCTTTAACCTCCCTGGATCTGGATTGTGATCTAGGGTGGAAGTTGTGGGTGGGTTTACAGCTTGCCAGAAACGGAAGTTGCCCCCCACACGTTCGGGACGAAAATTCCTCTATCTGGCCTTAAAGCCATAGTGTGGCAACAAGCCCAAAAGTCAAGCAATTAAGTGGCAACATGCCAAGGCAAAGGAAACAGAAAAATGCAACCCTAGACTCCTATTTTGGGGGCATAGAGCGGGAAAAGGACTGTGAGGTCAGAAGTCCTGCTCCAAAAGCCCCAGGGGAAACATGAGTGGGTTGCAGGCCATAGAGGACCTTAAGAAGGACTTTAAAAATCAAATAAGAGAAGTGGAGGAAAAATTGGAAAGAGAAATGAGAAGGATGCAGGAAAAGTATGAAATGAGGGTCAACAGCCTGACTGAGGAAAACAACACCTTAAAAAATAGACTAACTCAAATGGCAAAGGAGGCCCAAAAGGGCAGTGAGGAGAAGAATGCCTTAAAAAGTCGAATTTGCCAGATGGAAAAAGAATCTCAAAAGTTCACTGAGGAGATTCATTCCTTCAGAGTTAGACTGGAGCAAATGGAAGCTAATGACTTTATGAGAAATCAAGATGCTGTTAAGCAGATCCAAACAAACGAAAGATTAGAAGGCAATGTGAAATATCTCATGGGAAAAACCACTGACCTGGAGAATAGATCCAGGAGAGACAATTTAAAAATTATTGGACTACCTGAAAGCCATGATCAAGGAAAGAACCTAGAAATCACCCTTCAAGAAATTCTCAAGGAAAATTGCCCTGATGTTTTAGATCCAGAGGGCAAAATAGAGGTTGAAAGAATCCACAGATCACCTCCTGAAAAAGATCCCAAAAAGAAAACTCCCAGGAATATTATAGCCAGGTTCCAGAATCCCCAGATCAAGGAGAAAATACTACAAGCAGCCAGGAAGAAACAATTTCAATATTGTGGAAACACAATCAGAATAGCCCAGGACCTGGCAGCTTCTACACTGAGGGATCGAAGGGCATGGAATATGATATTCCAGAGGGCAAAAGAACTGGGAATGAACCCAAGGGTCACCTACCCAGCAAAACTGAGTATTTTGTTTCAGGGGAAAATATGGTCATTCAGTGGAATAGAGGACTTTCAAGCATTCTTGAGGAAAAACCAGAGTTGAATAGAAAATTTGACATCCAGACGCAAGAAGTAAGAGATGCCTGAGAAGGTAATCAGGGAAAAGAAATCAAAAGGAACTTATCAAAGTTGAACTATTTACATTCCTATATGGAAAAGCAATATCTGTGACTGATGATATCTTTCTCACTATGAAAATAATGGAAGAAGGGGGTGTGGTCATATGAATACATATGTGAATGTGTGTGTATATGGTTACAGTTATATATGGATAGAGGGCATAGGTTGATATTGTTGGGAAGGGAGAGTACTCAAGGGATGAAATTATGAGGTGAGAGAGGAAAAGTGGCAAGAGGAGATGGGGAGAGACATGGTAGGGTAAACTATCTCATGTAGGGGAAGTGGTGCAAAGGAGGGGGAGAATAAGGAAGGCTAAAAAGGCAAAACCACATTCACATTGAATTTGGTTCAGGGAGAAAATGACATACATACTAAATGGGATATCTCAACCTGCAGCAGGATAGGGGAAGGGGGATGAGAGGAGGGATGATGGATGGGAGGGCATCCTTGGGGTGAGGGGAGGTTGGAAGTACCCACTATAGAAGAGGGACAGGATCATGTAGGGAATGGACCAGGTGGGGGGTGGGATGAGTGGGAGGGAATTATAAGCAGCCTTGTACAATATATCTACTATGATAATGTTTTGCATAGCTAGACATGTACAACATATACTGAATTACTTATATCCCAAGAAGGAATGGGTGACAAGGGAGGAAGGAAATGGATCTGAAATTCAAGGTCGTAACATTAAATGTTTCAAATATATATATAAATACTATTATTAATACTCTTTTGCCTATAATTGGGAGATAAGATGTGCAGGCATTGGGACACAAAGATTCATCTTCCTCTAATGGAAAAGTCGATGGGGATATGGGAGAAGGTATGGGAGAGAGCAGATTGGAGGAAGCGATATCCTGTGGGACTGCTATTCTGGGAGGTTGGGTAGGGGAATAATGGGGGGAAAATGATTGTAACTCAAAATCTGGAGGAAATGAATGATGTAAAACAGAAGTTAATAAAGTATTTGTTTAAAAAAAAAAAAAAAAGAATGTGCTCAACCTTTTAAGGTTGGTAACAGGGAAGACAGGCCACCAAATATTTCAAAAACAGAATGCCAGATTGTACAGATTATGAAGTTTGACCCCATGTGCCAATTCTTGTCTTGTGGGGCCAATAACATTTAAGAAAAAAACAAAAACCAAGCTGTAGAAAGCCAGCAAATAGTATTTTCATGTTCATAAAAACTGAAATGTGAGATGTATCTACTTCTTGACTCAGGAGAGATATTTTAGAAAGACATGGCATATTTTCCCTAAATCAATTAAAGTTGACTTACTGAAAATGCTGTTTCTTATGGGCAAGATATCTGGGAATAAAAACTTAACTTACTTCCTCTGACAACTGCATGCTGCTGAAGGTTGGAGGTATAACAATTGTCAATCTAAAGCAAAAAAAAAAAAAAAAGCATGGCTCCTCCACCCCCACCCCCCCAACTTATGGATTAAAAAGAAATCGGCAATGAGTTCTCTTGCCTCACCACTAGAGCCTAGCTTGATTACTTTGAAGTAACAACACTTGAAAGCTCCTATTCTTTGAAACTAATTTAAACACACTGAATTGTTGAAAGATTAAAAACCGCAGTCAGCTAATTACACTCTCTCTCATCTCTTATTCAGCAAATGAATCACTTTTCATTACCACTTAGCTGAAGTACATGAATTTCTGCCTAATTAGAAATGTTGTAGATGGAGCATTAGCAAGACTGGAGCAGGTCAGGATATCTTTGCTGCTTCATTTTTAATTCCTAACAGTACAGTTGGATAGGAAAGGATGGAGAGAAGTCATTAAACAATTTTAAATTATTTATAAAAATTACTTTGCCCAAATTATAATTATTTTTTCCCCAAACAGTCTCAAATGTCAAACAGAATGAAGGAAAAAGCAGTTCAACAATGATTTTAATGAATATTTTAATGTTATGTATAACAGAACATTATGAATACAATGGGAACAAAGTTTTATCAATTTAATAAAAAAGAAATCCAACATAAAGAGGGGAGGTAATAATTTGATACCTATATTATAGTGTTTATTTTCAATATTATTATTCCCAACTTGTGGGTAAAACAATTCATTTTGCATTCCAAACGCTAGAATCATGATTTTCATGTGATCTTAATGCAGAATTATAGCAGGAAAACAAAAATGTTTTTTAATTAATTTCCTTTATTTTCCATTAAATCAATAAAATCTTTGACTGCTACAGGTCTCCTTTAATAATATATATTTAACTCCCGCTACTGGAACCACAGCTTGCAAATACCATATTTACACCAAAAACAAAAACAAAACCAAAACCAAGTATTGTATAAAATCTAAAAACCAACACTGTTGGGTTTAAACATTTATATTTAACTTAAAAATGCATTAAGGCTCTTTACCTTATTTTTCAAAAAGATGCCAAAAAAAATAAATATTTTTGCTCTTTGACTTTTGCTAAATTAACCAATGACTATAGGGATAAAAAGATAAACAAGTATTGCCCACCAATGACTACAAATTGTAAAGAATGCCTGCTGAAAATAAAAGATGCTGGAGATCTTTTTGGAAAGGAAACCGTACAACAGCCCCAGATAAAGCATTTCTCCCAGTTTTCCCCTGAATAATAATTATAGTGGGAGAAGTGGGAGAAGCCCCTTCCATACCTATCACCAATTACTTCAAAAGATTTTGTTATAATAAAAATTTGGATAGTATAGCAGTGTGCCTGGAACATTAGCAAAAGTATATACATTCCAGTTACCTCTGATTTAGCCATAATCACATATGTAAGCCTTTTT
The DNA here is from genome assembly GCA_011680675.1 of Gymnobelideus leadbeateri. Lineage (NCBI taxonomy): Eukaryota > Metazoa > Chordata > Mammalia > Diprotodontia > Petauridae > Gymnobelideus > Gymnobelideus leadbeateri. The sequence goes on from WOXC01006170.1 coordinate 640,674, forward strand.
TTGGACAAAAATAGATATTTTTATAAAAAACAGATTATCAGACTTGAATGACTTCAACTATGGACTCAAGAGTGGTAGTAAAAGCAACGGGTCCAATTATGACAAGGCGATTCAGGGACAGAAAAATCAAGTTCATCAGGTAAAAGAAAAGTATAAAATTAGAGATTCAAACAGATTTGTTCAGCCCTATTTCAGTCTTTCCACAAATTATGATGAAATTGCTTATGTAATTTATAAAGGCTTTTGATGGTCTCACTACAAAACATGGTCTAGGCTCATTGGAAAAAATAATTATACTGCCTCATCTGAAGTGCCCTGGCCTGTCCATCTGGAACACTAGATATTTCACTTTTACAAAAAAGCCTTTTTGGTTTTTTATGCAGGTTCATTTTTAGTAATTGATAAAAAGAAAAGGGTACTGATCAGCATTTTCCACCCCAATATCACTTCTCTGCAGCTAAAAATCCTTCATTCAATCTGGTTCTTTATAGACTCTTATTTGCTAAAGTTGGCAAAGTTTGCAAAGGCATCTTGCTTGGGTTGCACAGTTCCAGAAGCCATGGCTAGACTGGGCACTCCCATGCCCATTGTGCCCGTCAATCCCAGCCCCGCAGTTGGCATTCCCATGTTCACATTCATTCCCATCATTCCCTGGTTCATCATAGGAGTATTTCCAAGAGAGGCAATGCCCATTGTGCCAGATATCACATTAGGCATGCCCACAGGCATGGGTCCTCCCATCAATGTACTGGTCTGAGGCCGGACAGGGATCATATTCGGTGGTGAACTTAGGTTCACAGCTCCAAAACTTTGGGTCATCACATTCATAGGCTGTTGCATATCTATGGGAAGAAAAAATTTTACTGCCTTAAAGTCTCACACAGAAGCAGAGTGGAATGAGCCAAGGAAAAAAGAAAATTCCCTTGGAAATACTTTTCAAGGGCAGCTAGGTGGTGCAGTGGATAGGGTACCCAGTTTAGAGTCAGGAAGACTCATCTTAGTGAGTTCAAATATGGCCTCAGACACTTACTAGCTATGTGATACAGGGCAAATCACTTAACACTGCTTGCCTCAGTTTCCTCATCTGTAAAATGAGCTGGAGAAGGAAATGGCAAACCACTCTAGTATCTTTGTGTCAACTGGGGTCCCAAAGAATCGGATACAATTGAAAACAACTAAACAACAACAAAGCTAATAGAAAAGGCAGAACATGAAGTCTTCTGCTCCCAGCTAATAATGTGCTACTTTGTGGCTCCTGGCCCTGCTATCCCAAAACAGTGCTGTAGATGGAAGGGCAAAGAGGAAAACGAGTCCCTCTGTAACCACTGCTACCTAACTGCTTACTGGGTCCATAACAACAAAAGTTGTCAAGGTGAGAGTAGGAAAAGAAGTCATTTAATGTGATAGAAACAGACAATATGTGGCAGCAAAAGGAAGCCAAATTTTAGGGCAGACTATAGCTGGGCTGTCTCTGCAATTAAAGTAAAAGACTTCATGGTCTGAAGTGTTTTTGACATGGAAACCAGTCACAGAGCTGGAATCAGGACTGTAGAGTGCAGCACGCACGACAAGGGAACAGTTCGAGGTTAAGGTGAAAGGGTCAGTGTCACTTACTTTGTTGCTGGATCATTGTGTTAAGAGATGGCTGCTGGGGTTTGGAAGGCTGCAGACCAGGTAGTAGGTTGTCCAGGCTAATGTTGACACTGGGGTCCGACCACGTAGATGGCAGGGTTTTGCTGACTGATTTCTGGACCATATCTGTATTCTGATTATAGAGAGGATTAGGCTTCTGCAGCACTGTGCTAACATTTTGTAAAGGCTGGAAAAAAGAAAAATACTCTAAAAATTAAGCCTCTTCTCAATTGATACTATAAGGGAAAATCAGAGTTTGATCACATAGTAGTTCTGTCAAAGCCAGCACTAATATATCCGACTTTCAAATGAAGACCCTGGAAAAAAGACCAATCACAACTATTCTGTTACTTTATAAATTTTTTTAAAAGTTTACATTTATAGAGAGCTTTGGGGTTTTATAAAGCAACTTCTTTATAGAAGTTATATACGTTTTAAGTATATAACTTCTATAAAATATACCTTTTAGGTTGCATGTGTGAGATGGAGGAACTAAGATGCAGAGATTAATGTTTGCTCAAGGGCCCAGCTAAGAAGTAGCAGAGTTGGTTCGAATCAAGGTTCGGACTCATCTTTCCCCATTTATTAACATTTCATAATTGCATCTATACCACAAAATTAACAATCAGTTCCAGTTTTGTGTGCAAATGTCTAGTAGGAAATGCTACCTTACGATCCAAATTACCTGTTGATTAAAGAGAATGCTCACAAAGAACTATAAGATGTTAGTGATGAGATGGGCTTAAGGCCAGGACCCGCATTTACGAGAAATTGAGGCCCAGGGTAGCTCACCTCTTGATGAGCTAGTTCCAGGCCCTTTCTAGTACACGTTGGGTACTCTCAGTGTTACTATTAGTTACAGATGTGTCAGACTTTAAGAAAATGTCTTTCATGAAAATACGAACTTTAATTTAGGCGATTTCTCAAAATGTAAACTAATTATTTCCCTTTAAAATAAGAAGGGTGAGAAATATATATATATGGCCCTCTGAATGCCCCTATTATATTTTTCTGTAATTTAAATTCAAGAGAAAGGAGACCAGTCTGAGAGACCAGGATGATACAGGGAAAAAGGAGACAGAAAGGTAGTAAGACGATAGGGAAAACATACCTAAAAAGAAAGCGAGTCACAGGTATTAATGCAGAACTGACATTTAGCTTTAATGTACACTGTGGAAAGTTTATGAGACTGCGTGCTTGGGAAAGGCTCTGTGTGGCTCCAGAAAAGAAGCCTGTTTGTTCACAGAGAATGCCCTTGACTCTACTGGCCGAGGCCTTTTCCAGCAGCTGCTCATCTTCCCTGTCCCATCCCCCAACACCCAGCATTACAACTTATGTTTTAGACTCAGTTTCTATGTGCAGCAGTCCCCTCTTTATATTCTTTGTTCTCTTCCTCTATCCTAATACTTGGAAGAGTAGAACGTGGACACTGAAATTGGTCGTTAGCATCACAAATAAATTTGCTCAAGAGGCAAAGTCATAAAATTATTGAGTTTCCCACTCAAATGTTACCAAATTCCCCCCCCCCCTTTTTTTTGAAGGGGAAAGGCAGGGCAATTGGGGTTAAGTGACTTACCCAAGGTCACATAGCTAGTAAGTTAAGTGCCTGAGTCTGGACTTGAACTCAGGTCCTCCTGATTCCAGGGCCGGTGCTCTGTTCACTGTGCCACCTAGTTGCCCCACCAAATTCTTAATCTGTACTTATTTTGAACTTAATCCTTTTTTATGCAGTAACTTTAAAAATATATACAACAATACCCCTAAACCTTCTATTTTCATTTCATTCAAAATGATCTAAGGAATTTTGAAAGAGAAACATATGAATAGTTGACCAATATAGGTAGACTCAGTCCAAGAGATGAATGTTCATTTGAATATCATTTAGAGAAAATACTTTCCGAATTATAAATATCTGAAAAATAAACTCATGCTCAAAATTATTTTAACACCTCAGAGAGATAATGATGATCCACCTAAGTTCTGGTTTTTAAGACTACTGTGGAAAATTTTAGAATGTTATGTATGTATATGTATACAAATAGAATAAAATCACTTGTTTTTTGCCCCCATCAAAAGTGGCATGCCTTGGGGTGGCTAGGTGGCATAGTGATTAGAGGACCTGAGTTCAAATAGGGCTCCAGAAACTTAACACTTATTAGGCGTGTGACCTTGGGCAAGTCACTTAATCCCAACTGCCCTGCCTTCCCTCCTTCAAAAAGAAAAAAAAAAGTGGCATGCCTCAGTATGCTTCTTCATTCAAAATGAGTTTACTACCTTCAAAACTACTGTTACGTAAATATTCTTACTTTGGAAAACTAAACAACAAAATATTTTCACAAAGTTGAAAATGTAAAGAAGATGATTCAGTATCTCCTGAGCTGATGACTTCACCATTCTTTTCGTTCTGGGGGAGGGATAATGAGGGCTGAAGGCTGGATTGGACTTACCTGTGATCGTGACATGGGTAAGCCAAGGCCCACCGTATTAGTGCTCATCATAGAGAAATTCATGCTTTGGGAAGACGTCATGGTTCCTTGGGAGGAGCTCATCAAATCAAATAGATCTGAAGTATTGGAGGCTGCTGGAGGCTGACTCAGAGTTGGCTGTGAGCTACTGAAGAGTTCCACAGCCGGCTGGGAGGGGCTACTGAAAAGCTCTCCACCAGAAGCCATGGGACCAGAAGCAGCTTGGTTGAAGGCACTCCAGTCACCAAAGTCTCCATTCCCACTTGTTACTGAACCTGAGAGGGGGAGGGGGGAAAAGGTAAGAGACTTTTTGAAAGGCACAGAACAAATGCAGCACTCCATGAACTGAAACAAATGAGAGCTGATTTGTGTCCGTCCAGATTAACATCTGCAGGTACAATCTCCATCTGGACTTCATCTCTCTCATGAATATTCCATGAGTTTTAACAAGGTACCAATGGAAAAAAAAAGAAACTCCCACATATAAAGTAAAATCTATGTTTGACAGGTCTTCAGGTGACACACTTCTGAAATGATAGTGAAAGAGGTTCCCTTTAGCCAAGTTTATACATTAAAAGTGCTTCTAGCTAGATGATAACGGTATGTGCAGACTGAGATTGTCAAAAAGGGAAGGAAAGATTTTTAGTTCTAAACTGACTGAACTTTTCCCAGTGAGTACCAGTATTTTCAAAAACAGAGCCCGGTAGAGACAACAAATACTTTGAAAAACTATTGTCATTACATAGGACTGACTCTCTAGGAAACCAAGCTACTTTGAGTATCTAAAAACACCATTAAGTTAATGAAATTTAATTAATAGAACGTAAGCAAAAATGAGAAATGGGTCAAATTAAGAGTGTGCAGAGTCTCTACAGCACCTTCTAAGTCACTTGGCCATTTCATCAATGCTGTGTATTTTGCAAAGTCATGATGTAGTAGCAACACTAACTCATCCTATTTCTTGCTTTACTTGGTTGCAGTATTAATTTTTTTAAAAAGTCTTTCAAGAGCCAACTTTAAAAAAAAGCAAATAAAAAATCAGTTCTTTTAAAATACAATTACAGTTTTAAAGCTGAAAATAAAGCTTTGTTTGGAACATTTAATTCATAGTTAAGGTAAGGTCTGCTGTAAACAAACACATAATAACTAAGGGAAAACCTTTCTCCTTTCAGTAAGTAGATAGCAAATTTTTCTTAATTCTCACTTAAAATAAAGGTATTTAGCTGCTCCAAACACCATAATTACATTTTCTACAAATGAGTTGTACATGAGACTATTAAAAGTAAATAAACCTTTGAGAAAAGAATTCATTTGTAGTCCCAAGCACTTTAACAATTTAATTCAAGAAATTCATTACCCTGGTGGCTAGGTGGTGCAGTGCATAGAGCACCAGCCCTGGAGTCAGGAGGACCTGAGTTCAAATCCAGCCTCAGACACTTAACACTTACTAGCCGTGTGACCTTGGGCAAGTCACTTAACCCCAACTGCCCCCCAAAAAGCAAAAAAAAAAAGAAGAAAGAAATTCATTACCTCAGGGCCTTCACTAAAGCTGGTCTTTGATCTCTTCCACAAAAAAGAGACTGTATTGGGATAGTTCAACTAGTACTACATATTAAAGTTTTAAACCCACTTTAGGTAATCTGGATGGATAAAGTAAACAAAGAATTTGTTAATTCTCCACTTATCTGACTAAAGTATATTTTGGAAAATGGAGAATGGAAAAGGGCAAAAGTTGTTGCCTGTTTATAAAATTTTACCTAAGCTGATTAATTAAAAGAGGGAAAGATTTCTGGAGGGGCTCTTATTATTCAGAAATGATTAATAATCTCACAAGTCTCTGCCCCTTGCATAATGTTGATCAGATAAGATTTATCATATTCACATAAACAAATGTATTATCTAAACTGCGAACATATTCAAATGACGTACATAGTAGACAGGGCCACATATATTAAAAACTTTAAGTGTTCTAACTAAAGAGAGAGCTTAAGACCCAGTTTCTGTTCATTCTGATTTTCATGAACTGAAGTCTATTAACTCATGGTTGTAGACAATCAATCATAATTCCCAATGAAACATTTAAGTATAATGAATCAAAAGCTCTGGTTTCCTATTAACCTATGTTTCTGGAAAAGTTACTACCCTCTGCTTGAAGTAGCTACTTTGGAGAATAAAGAACCATGTAATTTAGTTTGTGTTACATGTAACTTACACATCCATTCCATCTCAAATTAGGGAATTTTATATCTAACTCAAGAGCATTTCCTCATACCAGAATGTCCAATTCCAGGTTTTACAGAGTTGCAAACTGACAAAAGAAAGTATATTGCAACTTTAAAAGGATTTTTTTTGGTAAAGAGTCTGGATCACTAGACCATTACTAAAAAGCAGAACAATTTTAACAAAATGTTTCTTCATTGTTTCATAAAGATTTTACTAGGACAAATCTTTAAACAATCTCCATATCTGTTTGCCCTATCTTTTCACTGCTTATTTCTTAGTCTTCTCCTTGGATACCTGATCTTTCTTTTCTTCTCTAAGGAGACTTAGAAAGGGACCTGCTACAACAACCTTGTTTACCACTTCCTCCTTTGGGAATGTCAAAAAGAGGTTCTCAAATCATTTTAGGGCTATTTTTAAGGTTTCTGCATCATCAAGTTTTAACCTATACAGTTACATTTTGTAGTAATTTATTTAAATATCTAAATTATTAAAGAGTTTGAGCTCAACAGTTCATATCAACCTTGATTTATCTATTATTTCTTCTGGAAAAAAACACATACTAACAGCTAAAACTCAATCACAAATCAAAAGACTTATAAATATAAACTCTAGTGCTTAGCACAGTGCCTGGTACATAGCAGGATTTAACAAATGCTTGTTGATGTGACTCCTGTACTGCTCCCCAAAATGAAGAATTTTTTTATAACTTGAAACTCAGTAACTCCAAGTAAAGGAAACTGACCTGAATTACAATTTTTCTCCAAACCAAAAGGCATTTTTTATAAATAATAAACTCATTCAACAGTACAATATGGCTTATTATTTGGCAAATGATTCATTTGCCAAATTTTACTTTTTCATCCTAAACACCCTTATAAGTGAACAGGAAGTCACACATACCAGGGATGAAAAAAAATCCTGAGGTGGAACTTAAAAAAATTTTTTTTAAACTTAACTCTTTAGTTACACAGTCAACAAAATCGCATCATACCTTGTGAAGGAAAGTTTCCTGATGCAGCAGCTGATCCAAAGTCAGCAAACCCTCCAAAAAGATCAGCTGATCCACCTGGAAATTATGGACAAAGAAAAAGTATTATCTTCAAAGAAGACCTAGTAATCAGAATTCCAAAGCCATTTTTAACACCTTAATTTTTAGAATAGAAAAAGAAACAGAATCCTCTCCCCATGATGCTTAAAAGCAAGAGTTGATCAACATTAGTTTGCAAGACACTACGATGGTTCTCTTAAGTAACCAGTGCCACTCAGTTCTATTTCTGGTGAAATAAAACACATCACTCTTGGTGTTAAAGTCATCACATTAAAAAAAAAAAAAAAGCTAAGCTAGGGATGCTATAAAAAAAAGGTAAAATTATTCTGTTATTAAAATCTGAAGCTGATTTGGGTTAAAAATTTAAAAAACAAAAACAAATGGGGAATATCAAAGACCTAATGCTTCAGGGATATTAATTTAGCATGAAAATTCTGGTCCACATATTGTCAAAATACTATAAAAAAATAGGATTTATTTTTCTGATGTTTCAAGGACAAAGTATGCATCATGTTCATTTTTAAACATCCTTTTTTAAAAAGTTCGCATCACAAATCTATAAATGTATAGATGCAATGTCTAATTTTTAAAATTCTTGTTTGTAAATTTATGCCAAATTTAATTTCTAGCAACAGTTTCAATTGAGATGTATCCTTTCAAGTGACAGTATATTGAACATTTCTTTCTCCATTTCAGTTTTAAACTTTCCAATAGGCTGACCTAAATTCTGAAATGGTTGCCCTTATTTTTGTTTGTCCTTAAAGAATTCACCTCCTAACAGTCACAACCTTAGAAGTAGCAGCAGCTCAATTATTGTGCTTTTAGTGTTATGCGTACATTATATAGGTTACATCACAGCTGCTTAGCCTGCAGTGCTTAGAAACTAGCCAGGTGGGACTGTAACATCTGTGCTGCACTCAAACACCACCAGGGACAACTTCCAACATCTGGTGCCATTTCTGAATTGTCTTATCGCTGCAAGACATTCTGCCCCATCTGCTACACTCAACTGGGTTAATTAAACTAGAACCATCTCCCCTTTTTAATAAATGGCCAGCAGTAATGAAAGGAACAATTCGGTTTTGGATACATGTGTACTTGTATTCCTTTTTAATGCCATTTTGTCATACTCAGCTATCGGCAGGCATAACACCCTTCTCCCTCACTAAAATGGGAATCTACCACCCACTACACCTAAACTCCTAAAAGATATGAATCAAAGATGGAATCACATTTCTGGCTTTATGTTACAGTCTTCAATGCACAAAGTCATTACAACCTTAGTTTTCCCAGTATTTGCACATACATTACACTTTGTGCTAATCAGTAAATTAACTTGATCCATAAATTAATCTAATTTGTTTACATTAATTTATCACAATAATAAAAAAAAACTTGAATATAGGTCAAGGAAAATAACAGATTTATTATCAGATGACAGAACTGTGCTTTATAATGTTACAGGATCCATAGCTTAGAGATGTGATGTTAGGGGTCATTCAGCTCACCCCCCCCCTCATTTTACAGGAGGAACTGAAACACAGAGCAGGTGAATGACTTGGCCAATGTCACAGGAAGTAGAAGGAAGGCTCTAAATCAGGTCCTGAAACCCCAAAGCCGATACTTTCCCTATTGTACCACAACGTTTTGTATTAACAAATGTAAACAGGAGAGCTGTTTTTAATTTCCTTATATAATGAGCAAAATACAATGTATTTTCACTTAAGCACTAGCTCCTCTCAGACTGTGGACTATAAATTTAAATGCTCCCATGTCCTAAATTAAACCCCTGAGTAATCAGCCTGGTTCATCACACTTCTCTAACTTTTATCATAAGGCCACCCAAAAGAGAGGCATTTGTTGTAGACACCAAGTGTCTCCTTGCCTTCTACACTATAAGAAGACTACCCAAATCAAACATGCTAGAGGAGGCCCAAGTGGGCTACCTTTTACAGGAAAGGGCCATCACCTCAAAAGGAGAGCTGATATTTCTTCCATCTCATAATTATCAAGTGCATTGAGTCCAATTATGATTCTACTTAAGTCTCAACAAAACAAATACTACCTTAAGTTTCACGTTTCAAAGTTCTGAATTCAAACCCTCTTATATTTCAATCAAATTTCCTTACTTGCCCAGAAAACCTTTTACCCAAATGTGTGGTACAATTCACATAAAAATGAGTAAAGCCACAAACACTTTTTAAATTCTTTGGGTTGTCCGAGCTAATTTCTTTGAAGAGAATTTTAAAAGCTGTCTTCTGCCCTCTCACATTCTTTGCTGATAAGAAAAAAATGTTCCCATACTCCATGCAGAAAGTATATATTGTTCCACCACAAATCAAATGCATGCGAAAGATTGTGTTAAACTTCACAACATGAGCTATCCTTCAAGATTCCCACATGAGAGCTGTCATTATAAATGAACCATTTCCATCTGCCTTCTCAGGGCAGCAAGCAGGTTATTTACAATCACCAGCTGGTAACATGTCTTTTTTCACAACCCTGTTATACAAAGGAAAAATATAGCCCAAACTACACGGTATTTAAAACACAGAGTAAATAACATCTACTTTGAGAAGTATTTTCATCAGTTAGGTATTAAAACTGATGGCTAAAATAAAACTGTCTAATGTAGGAACACCTGAATTCTGAGTTGGTATCTTGAGAATGCACTAGGTGTATAATAATAATAATAATAATAATAATATTTATGCGAATAACTTCAATCTAAGTCTTAGCTCTATGAAGGGTTTCACTGCAGATGTGTACTTATGTATTTAAATCTCTAAATTATTCATTCATTTAAAAAATCCTTGGTATGGATATAATGAAGACTAATTTTGTATACTTCATAATTTTATGAGGTTGATAAGAATTTTATGAGAAAAATCTGTCAATGACCTATTTGTTATTCCCCCTTGAATTCTATACGCCAACAAACTTTAAATGAGCATCTCCCAAATTTGTACTGAGTATATTTTTTTCTTTTGAACACCACCAAGTATATAAATAACCTCATATGAGGGTATCCTAATGAACCAGTACTTTAGTTAGTTAAAAGGGACCTTTGGAACTATTTTTGAAGAAAATGTGATATATTCAGTACTAAAAGTAAAACAGGTGCCCCCTCCCATATCTGATACTTGCCATTTAAAAGTCACCAAAATATCCCATCCACATGAAAACATCCCAATATGAGAAAGTTTTCATGGCATCTACAATGAATCTTAATGAATGGTTGGGTTAGTCTCATTTTAAACTCAATGGAACATTTCATAACAGTTTTACCATAGGTGTTCTCAAAGATGCTAACAACAAGTATGAAACCTTCCCCAAAAACATAAAAATTTTTCTTTTTTCCTCAAAGGAGACAGTCATCTGTAAGCAGCACAGATGCCTTATCTGCTTAGCTTTTACAATTCATGCTCTTATTACTTGCAGGATGGCACAAGTATAAGTATAGGCACATCTGCTAAATGGCACCCAAATGGCATTCCACACAGCAATGTTAATATGGCAGCTTCCTACACCTTTAGATGTGTAGATGAATCTTTTTTTCAATAGTAAAGTCAATCTGAAACAGTCTGTATATTATTAAAACATTTAAACAGAGATCCAGGATGATCAATAATTTTCTCACATTTGTCATGTGATTTGGACTTAAGACCGAAAAAATAAGAAAAAGGTCTTAAAAGTGGTTTCTAATACAATTCTTTCATTTTTCTTAAGCGCTTAAAACAAAATTAAGTTTAATGTGAGAACTTAGAGGTTTTATTCAAACTTTCACTAAATATTGGAGGAAAAAGTTAACATAACTTTAACTGTGGTTTCTCATCTATGTCACTATATTAATAATGATTTCTATTTAACTTATCAAACTTTTGCTTGTACTTGAGGAAGAAAGCTGCTCAAAGGTTTCTTGCCCAAAGAAGGAAGCATGTTATTGCCTAAAAATTCTCTCTGTTCAAAGTAATAGTGATACACCCCCACCCCAAAAGGTTATAGTCATCCAATTGACCTTCCTAGGAACGCTCTATTAGAAATACACCATAGGCTATTTGAAAGAAGCCATTTAATATTTCAAGCCAGGAAGTCCAGAATAGTTGATACTTTGACATACTACTTCTGTATTAAAGATAAATTTCAATTTAACCATTTTACATATATACAGAGAGAAAACTCAAAAGTGCACCGTATCTAATACTTTAGGGTTGCCATATTAATAATGTCTGACAATTTTAGATCAATCTATCTATGATATGAACAGGAAAAAAGAATAGGGAAAAGACTGAGAAGCAAAGAGAAGGACATATGGGAACCTAGACTTTCTAATGCAAACAGGTATGAATAAAAACACCTTCAGTTAATGTCTCCCACTTAAACCTGGAACGCAAATTGCTTAGCTCAAATGTGCTTTAAAATTAATTGTAGTATTCAATCTACTTTAGAAGATAATTCCTATCTCTTCCCTTAGCCTATCATCTTTCTTCTTGCTGTTGGAATTTTATTTAACATGTATTTAAAGCAGAATTTGCAAAATCTGTGCTTTGCTTAGTTTTACTTGTTGATCTGTCTTCACCAAAATAGTAATTTATTATATTACAACTATGCACACAACCTTAAAAAAAGAACATTTTTCCTGAAATCAATTTTTCATGGTTTAAAAAATATATGAAGGACATTTAAATATTTAAGCAGAGATTTAGAATGAAAGTTAAGAAGATTTTATCCTCAAGTACTAAAACAACCTACTAAGCAGACCAATGAAATAGCATTGCTGGGCCTCCTCCTTCCAACTGGAACAAAAAACTTGCCCTGTCTTCTAGACCTGCCTCAAGTTCCACAGAGCCAAAAGAAGTTAAATTCAATGGAGGAGCAATACAACAGGCAGAACCTAGTGCTTTATGCTCCTAAAGCAGAAGGAGCTCAATGAATAGGCAGCTTTATGAAGAAAAGCACTTTCTTCTCTCCAAGTCAATTCAGGAAAACTAGAAAGTGACGAATGTGATCTCAGTGACAAATTCCACTGAGCATATATAAGCTGAACATAACATTAATGTTATCTAGAGTAGGATTACTTTAAAGTCAAGGCACTGGAATGAGATCTTTTAAAAAGTGATTTTATAAAAAACTTTATTTTTTAAAAAACAAGTTATTTTACTCACAAACATAAAATATACAGAGTATGATGTTAGGTACTGGGGATACAAAGTAGTAGGGGGCAAAAGATAGTAGCAAGGTGGGCAAAAGATAGAGGCAAGGTGAGCGTTTGACTAAATTGAGCAAAACAAGCTTGAAGGTTTTGCTCCAACAAGATGTCCTTTATTCATACTGAAATCATGCAGAAAATTCCTTGATAGCTCTGATTACAAAAGTAACTATTCAACAATCCCTTGATAACTAATACTAAGCAAAACATAGACACCAAATGTGTTCATCATTATCATGAAGAACTGTCCTGCTCAAAATTAAAATGGAAATTGAAGTCCACATGGATAGTAAAAATTTCTAAATATCCCTGAGTCTGTAGATACACTGAGCTAGGAGTTCTACAACGTTTCCTCGATGACATTCTATCCACTCAAGAGACTGGCCTAGTAATTCATACAATAAAAATGAAAACAACAAAAAATGCACAATATGCAGGCTGTGACTTTCAATGAATGTGTCTGTGCAGGTATCAGTGCTATTCTGGACAGGTGCTGAAGATGGACAATGAAGAGCTGGGCTCGTGATTGAGCAAAGTGGGCTGGGACTGCATTTGGGAAACTCAACAGCATTTTCAAAGATTCCCAACTTGATTCCTGCCATGAAATCACATTTTTAAATAGCAATACTCTCCCAGTGATGCAACATGGCTAAAAATCATAGAACACCAAGCCATAGAAAAATCAAAATGCAAGAAATCCAAAGGGAACTAGAAAGACATTTTGGGGGAAGAATGGTGTATATAAGTAGGTTGTAGCATGCTAATGTAATGTTCCATAATAATGATCACAATGGCATAAAATATTCATCAAGGACATATGTGACCAGAAAAAAAGAAGTGGGCTGATCATGTAGAAAAAGCAGGAATTAACAGATGGACAATATTAAAAGACCTAGACAAAAATTGAAGAATGAGAAAATACAGCAGGGTTGTAATCTGGAAGGGCAGCTATACCTTTAAGTTCATAGATCGATGTCTTTGTCATATGTCATGCTTTACTGCAACTTAGTGACATAGATTACAGGTAGTATAAGCACAGAGAGAGATGTGATCACTAACTAGCTAGTTGAATTTCTGTGCCTTTCCATTACATCATTACATATAATCAAATAGTCAATATCATGGCAGAACTTGAGGTTAGTAGTCTGTCTGTCTGTCTCACACTCACACTCTCACACACACACACACACACACACACACACACACACACACACACACACACACACACACACACACACACCCTTCTGCAATCTCTCTACCCTAAGCACTGTTTCTCTTTTCCACCCTTTTTACAGGATCATGAAATACATGAATTATGAAAGATTGACTGAGAGCATGTACTCCAATCCCTTCATTTTACAAATGGAAGGAACTGATACTTGGAAAGTTTAAGTGACTTGTCCATAGCACAAAGTGGGGGCAATATAAGACAAGGTCTTCCTTATTCCTAATTTAATGCTCTTTCCATTATATAATCTCCTTTTCAGAAATACTATTTTACAACTTTCTTTTCAGTTTAAAAGTGATGAAATATGTTTTCTATTAGAGTCAGAGAGATTCTGTGATGAAAGTTTTTTTTTAGTGGAGAAAAGAAAGTAAATATGAAGCTTACCTGTTGGTTGGCTAGAGCCATCAAACAGTAGATCAACAAGGTCACCAGATGATTTGCTGCTAGGCACTGAAGTCTAAAAGCAAACCCAGAACATATCAGTTTAAATAAACCTAATTTTTTAGATTTTTCTGATTTTTCTAGAGTACAACTCTTCAAATGAATAAAACTTTTAATTGAAAAAGCTGAGTGGACAGAAACTAGCCAGCTGGACTATTACAAAGTTTTACATTTTATCCATTTCTACTTCTAAACAAAGCAGCTAAATATTAATTTTAAACAAGGGGAGTCATACTATTGTTTAAAAGATCTACTAACTTCAACTATAGAGACAACTCTGAAATGCAGTTTGGCACTTGCATACCCAGGTAACCATCTGTACTACTAGACAGATGTGATTCCTCAGAACAAGTTTCTAAACATTAATGAAATCATACTTCTTCTAGTTAAAAACAAAACAAATAAAAACTTTCACAAACACTGATAAGTCCGCAAATGTATTAAGTGGCTACAGCATGTCTACAACTGTAGGCATAATGACAGATATATCATGAAGACAACATGATCATTATCCTAAATCAGCTCATAATAAATAGGAAGGACCAAAATGCACACATGAACACTAGAGGTGAAAGATAACTGCAGACTGGCATAATCCCCACAAAGAAGTGAGATTTTAAAGAGCTGGACTTGGTAAAGAGGGATGTGGAGAGGATTCCATACAAATGCACATGAATCCATAGGAAAAGCAGGGCCTACTGATGGAAACTAAATGTCAGGTTAAATGACACTACACCATATCCCCATTTCCAAATACATATTCATTTTTGTCTTAATCTTTGTTTATAGTGTTTATTCTTTATTCTGGTGTTTACCCTTTCTACCAAAACAAATTAAATTATGTCAATTTTTCAAAG
This sequence comes from Gymnobelideus leadbeateri, assembly GCA_011680675.1. Taxonomy (NCBI): domain Eukaryota; kingdom Metazoa; phylum Chordata; class Mammalia; order Diprotodontia; family Petauridae; genus Gymnobelideus; species Gymnobelideus leadbeateri. Next base: position 655,777 of record WOXC01006170.1, read on the forward strand.
GATCAAACCAAATGAGATAATACTTGTGTATAACACTTAGCACAGTACCTAGCATACAGCAGACAAAATATACTTATTCTATTCCCCTTCCCTCTTCAAAGCTCAAATTAAGCCCTACTGTGTCTATGAAATCTTTCCTAATCATACACTACCCCACATTAATCTCTCTTTTCTCTAAGCTAATAGTTAGTTTTGACCTGTGGTAGCAAATTCAAATAGAAATGGAGGTCACTAAACCATACATAAAGATTCTTCTGAGTCACATATTGACTCAGAAAACCACATATGAAACATTAACTATGCCCCTATTTTTATTTATTTTGTTAAATATTTCCCAATTACATTTTAATTTGGTTTGTGTCATACTTGAATGTTGTGGGTGGGCCATATGTTTGACACCTCTGGTCAGATCATACAATCTAGTACTTGATATATCTATCTTTCCAATGATTCTCTTTCCTAAAAGTTTCATTTACATACTGCCTCCCTAACTAGATTGTGAACTCTAGTGCTGAGGTCTTAAAATATTTAGTGATATATGTCACATCTCCCAACAACAGATTTGAATAAGTATGAAAATGATTTTTTTTCAACCAAGATTAGGCAGAATTACAGACCAACATGGAAATTATGTTGCTCAAGTTACCTATAAAGTATTTCTATTCAAACCCTATGCTATATTATTCATGCCTATCAAGAGTTATACCAACTCTCAAAATATATTTTTTTCAGTCTTCTAAGTCAGTATATGATAGAAAAGAGAGTTGCAACATGAACTTTGAGAAAATAAGACACTGAGAAAAGCATCAACATCACACATGAGAATTTATCCAGAGAGGTAGGTTATATTAACACTAGCAAATTCAGTATGTCAGGTTCATTTCTAGAGTGACTGAAGCAAAATACTTTTCTGATATTCTTCAAAGCTGACTGACTGTTTCAAGTTTATGTTAAATATATACTGCCCCTGTGTACTTTATTTCTTTTCTTTTCTACAACAGGAGTCCATTCTCAGAAATTCCTCTGTGGCTCCAACAGTGATGTTAGTTATTCTCAGAAGACAGAGGCAATTCCAAGAAAGAAATCTATAAATGACATTCTGTTTATTCTACCTAAAATGAAGTGTTGCTTCTGCATTCTGGATTTGTGTTCAGGGTCACCAATTGAATGCTTTCTCTACCCAAAGAGCTTTCTTATTATAAAGAGATTTGCTGGAGAATTCCTAATTAACACAGCTACCTGTTAGAGTAGACTGTTCTGTGCCAATGCTGCAGAATTCTGAGAAAATATGTAAACTTAGGGCTATTCCTACCTTTACTGAAGACTGAGGTGTATGAGTTGTAGCATTTTGATCTGGACTTGCTTTATCCCCTGTGTAATGTGCTGCTGCTCCAAGATCAATAGTTTTGGAAGGATTTGCTGTGCGTTTATGTCTAGTGGTAGTTGTCTCTGTGGCTTGTGTAATATGAATATGTTTTGTTGTCACAGTTTCCTCTTCATCTTTGAATTCGCTTTTGGGAGATTTACCTCTTCTCGCTTTCTTTTCTTCATCACTGTCACTAAAAGATATTTTAAAAAATCAAGCAAAATAATAAAGCGATACTATTCTGAAACAGTTATCCTTAATGATTTGTATTTAGGAATGAGGCACAGTAACACTGAAATTCCATACTTCATCATACTAGCTAGGATCATCAGAAAGCTATCTGAATAAATAGTGAAATGAATAGCAATATATTTTAAGCAACTCTTATGAAGTACATTTCCTATATAGAAGTATAAAAAATTTAAATAACTGAAAAATAAGTGTTATAGAGATCTCATTTGACATCCCCCCCCAAAAAAACTTGTGAATTAAGTAAATATTGCAAATATCATTATCTCAATGTTGTCAATAAGGAAAATTATTGAGGCCTCGAGAAATCAACTAATTTACCTAAGGCTCTTCTCCGATTTATTATACTTCTTTCTAAAGCACTTATCAGTGCCTAGATATTCTGAGATTTGGGGTCTGATTTAAAAAACAACCTAACAGAATCATCTTAATATTAGTATCATCTTATTAGATTTCTACAGTGTAAGCACCAGGGTTTGGCATCTGTTTTCTTGCAAATATGTTTGCAAAACAGCTTCCTGTTTATTTCCTCTATATAGTACTATATTACTAATTCACCTGAGCAAACTTTTCAAACACTACAATTATTATCCCCAATTTCAATAGATACTTAAGCTGATTTCTATATAAGTGGAAAAAAAACCCTCAGAATTTAATTTACTTAGTAACAAGTATGCTGCATTTTACTCTAGATGGAAAGCTTAAATGTATTGAAATATTTTGAATAATTACCTTCTGGATATAACCTTAAACTAAAGTTTGTTTTTAACAGAATAAAAGAAAATGGGCTGGTACTTTTAGATTATAAAAACTCAAAGAAACACTGGTGATGTGGGAGAAAATAAGGAGAATATGCCACATTTGTCCTGTTTTATCTAATCTTAAAGTAGGCAGTTTAATTTAGAGATACTACTTAATATAGTATAGGAAAAAATTCCTACTTCACTAAAAAATTACTGTTCAAAGGCATTAATTCAGGCTAAGCAAGCTACAAGCAATTTTCTATTTATATATGAATCATTTTGGAACTCTGAAAATCTAAGATGAAGTAGACTGGCCTTCCACAGAGAAAGGGGTTAACAGTTTTGTAGCTACATGATTTTAGTCACAACTCTGAAATGCGTTCAGTGGCCCTTCCTACTTAGCAGCACAATGATAACTGGACTGAAGAATAATAAAACTAATGTTGTGGATCATGCTAGTTATGCTGATGAAAACCTTACTTTTTTGCACTCCACATGTTTTAGGTCCAGACTAATTTTGTAGTTTGTGACTTTTCAAGCCCAAGCTATCAATAATGAAGTAATGAACTTTGTAGTTTGAGTTCTAAAAAGCACCATGAAAAGAGATCTATCAATATTAAAGGATTCTCTCTCACCTCCATGCCTATTTATTTTGGCCTGGTGCTCAGATAGGTCTAGTCATCTAAAAATCTACATACCTCATTTCCCAAATAAGGTGACAAAATAGATCTGGCTAGAAAGCTTTTGTATGTTCTAAGCGTTTGTTGTATCAATTGTTAGGACTTAATCTAGTAAGTCATGTTCTCTTTCCTGTTTATCTTCTCTATACTCTTTCATATCCTTCCCTCTATTACAACCTGAATACTCCAAACCAAAGAAATGAAAATTACAAGTTCTTAGACAGATGTACAGGTGTTATTTTAGATTTAAGGAATGAATGGGAAAAGTTAAGGAAGGAAAGAAAGATATAAAGAAAAAAAGATTAGAACACGTTAGAGAATATTAAGATGCAGAAAGTCAGATCCCTAGTAAATAGGCTATGGCATCACCTTATTTATCCTTTGAATAATGCCCTTGTGTACAAGAATGCCAAAAAGAAAATTCTAAAAATTCATAAATTCTTGGGCCAATAAAGACAACAGTCCAGAAATAATCTTGAAAGTAAAGGTCAGTCTATGGTATTCCCAGGACTCTGAGATATAAACAAAATAAATGTGCTGAGACGCAGGACATTAGTAACTATTCCAGTACCTGCACAGCCTTGGAATACAACAAAAAGCTTAGGAGATTAGTTCTACTGTTTCTATAATAGTCACAGAAATATTACAGATCAATGTTCCCTTTAGAGGTAAGAGACTTCACTATGTAGGGAAGAAATAAATATTTAACACAGACTTATGAAAAAGCAATATAACAAATGCTGAAATAATTTAGATTTTGCTCTATACAAATACTGGAGGAAAACAAGATGCATGAAAGTAGATGCCATATCTCCGAACCATACTGTGGCAATTAATTCTTTTGGTCTTTATTACTAACCTGTTGGGCATTTTGCTGTTTCCCCTTAAATGTATATGAAATGAACACACAATGAAGTGGCAGAAAGCAAAAGAATAAAATTTCAAATCCTAGCTTTTTTTTTTTTGAGAATAATTTCAATAAACTTCTAGTTCCCATCCCCATTGGAGGGACAATTTCTTCTTCCTTATGTATTTCACCTGACACCTTAAGGCAACCCACATCCTGCTGCAGAATCAGAATAAACCAGCAGTTCTTGTTCTAAGGGAAATATTCACCATAGGAGAGATTAAGTGACTCAAAGTAAATGCATAGAGAAAATCTGTTCAGCTTTAGGAATTGAATTGACTGAGAAGGAAAATGAAGTAATACTGTTGGCAAAACACATCTAACACAGCAAAAAAAAAAAAAAAAGCCACCACCCTTTCCAAGAGATCTAGGAGACAAAGTGTCAATACCTGCATCTTTCTGGGGAGTCTTCTCTATCTTTCCTGCGGAACTTGCTGATGGTGTCATCAATTGTGCTTCCAATTTTATCACTCAGTTCACCTAATTTATCACTGAATGGAAAAGTACTCTTGTTTTTATCCCATTCCTCATCCCATTTTGACTTTGGTTCAGGATCGTACCTTTCACCTATATGATGCATTAAAAACACAAGTAAAGCTAAGGACGTTAAATTTGAAAATATGCCTGCAGTTCTGATTTCTGAAGCTTTTCCTTCTACAAAACAGTTTTCAAAGCAAAACTGAAAGCTCCCACCGTGCTGAATCAACACAATTACAGCAAGGCACAGCATGTAATGCCAGTCATTAAGTGGCAGGAATGCAGATTCAAAAGCTTTTGTTTATGAAAACTTCCACAGCACTAATGCCCAGCATATAGGAAGTTCTTAAATGCTGCTGAAAGGATCACCACAAGATAGAAAAATCAAACACAATGATAACAAGAAAATCAGGAATAGAAAAAAAAATTAATGATCATTTAAAGAAAAACATTTTAAGTTTCTGGGAAGATTTTAAGATGTTTTAATGCTATAAATATTTACAAACTACCATTGTACTCCAAAGTCTAGGAAAAGTATGTAATTTTGCCTTACTAACTAAATCTTATATTAGAACACATCATGAAGAAAACCTAAAGCATCACTAAACAAAAATCATATTTCAAAAAAGAATGGAAAGGAAATGAACACAACAAGATATTTAAGATAAAAAATTTAAGATAAAAAATATTGAATGGATGCTAAAACTTTACTTTCCAACAGGTTATATATGTTTTCAGCAGTTAAAAAATGACTAACAGCAATTTTGTAGATTCAAATGAAATAAAACAAATTCTCATTATCAAAATTACATATTTTCTAATATGTCAAAGGAACTTAATAAATAAGAATTCTTTGTTTTAAATGGCAAGATCATCTAGTAAGGAAAATGGTTTTGTCACAAACTTTTCTACTGTGTAGTGAGGGTTAGCAGTAGCTAGTCTATAGAACCAAATTTTTGCCACCACCAGTTACACAGAATAAAAACAGGATGACTAACAAAAAGTACCTTAATGTAAACTAAACAGTTAAAGATAGCATACTGCTTGATCAACTACACATATAGTTCAAACACACACTTGGACCTGAACTACACTTAGGGACCATCTGCTTGAACTGTAGGAAGCAGTGAGTGAACAAGCCTGAGACCAGAATTTCAAGAACTTCATTTTTAGTCTGGTTTGTCTAGTGGCCTCAGAGAGAAATGGGGAAGAATGACAATAAGTGGGATCTCATTCAGTGAGCTGGGAGTGTATTCTTGCATACATGTCCAGAATGAATTTAGGAAAAAGTGTATGGAATAGGTTATGAAGTGAAATGTGACAATGGGGGAAAGAAGTGGTGGGGGGTGGGGTAATCTGAGTGGCCTTAGGAAAACAATACTAAAAGGTATGGAATGATTTACTAACTAAAAATAATGAACTGGAATAAACTAGTATTAACTACAATAGACTGTTTTCAATAATGGTTTCTCAGTCTCTTAAGAATGCTTCTGGAATAGACCAACATTATTTAAATATGGCCCAACACTCTTTGAAAATAAAAGTGCTATACTATTATTTACAATAATATCTAAGGACATGTTTAAAAGCCTAGAAATACTCCAACTTTGAAAGGAATAACTATATCCATGCTATCAAGACTAAATATTAGGAATGTTTTCCAACAATGAAGTACAAACATAGGCAAAATCTAGATTAGATCATGAAAATGAATTATAACAGAAAAAATGATTATAGATTATGTACAATGTCATTATACAAAAATTACTGAATAGCAGTGATAGCATCATCTCACAGAAAACATAACTCTCATTATGTGAGAAATGGCTACTTGAGTCTCTGGGCTACATAAACCGAAAATGTCAAAAATTATAAAAGCTCAAAAACATGGCAGAAATGATTAAAACCTGCAACTACACTGAATTATTGCGACAAAAGGTAGCTCATTATTACAGACCTGAAATGTTTCATATCAAAGGTATCTTAAAGCTCAAAATTCTATGATCTTAAGTTTTCTATCACTGTAAGATATACTTTTCTAATTATAGCAACAGAAAGGACAGATATATGTATAGGTAGTCTATAAAGCAAATACGTTGAAAAATGTGATTTAAAAGATTTTTAAAAAGAAATACTTAGTGCTCCCAAACCACTCCTCTAAAAATAAAGTGCAGTTATTTTGCTTAACAAAATTTGAAAATTTCTTAGATTCCTGATAATGTGTTTTAACTTTAAGTAAAATAGTCAAGACTGTTCAAGAATTGCTCTTTATGTTATGTTTCTATTAATATAAATTTTTTCTGATTTTAGAAGTATTCCTGGATTTCAGCAATTTTTATGTTCAACTGTTTTTCGTTTTCTCTGTGGGAAGAGAATATAAGAAATTGGAATTCTTCATGCTTCCATATGTAAAGTGTTAAGATACTTTCGTACAAGTCTTCTATACACCAGTTAATCCAAACTTGGGGGGGTGAGCATGTGTGAAACTGTGTGCATGTGTATGCTTCCCATAAGATCACAGGATTACTGGAGTACTTCGCATAGGATAATATAAGCTCAACAGATCATACTCACAAATAGTTACCCTTATTGTACCTTTATTACAAACATAAAGTGACCCATTTTAAGGGTCCTATTTTAAATAGATTATATTGTAGCTTGTTCAGAACGAGAAGCAATGAAAAACATAAGTGAGCAAGTCCACGGTTGTAATTCTAATTCATGTAAACTTGAAGCTGTGTTAGGAAGAACAAACAATATATAACCACAAGCCTAATGGCTACTGAGGATCTGAATTCAGTTATTTCATTACATGTGGGAGCAAAGTGCTCCACACTGTTTAAGGAAAAGACTAATTTTTAAAGCTGGATTAAAACTTAAAAGGACAACTCAGCACCAGTCACCTTTTCTTGGTCAAAGGTAGTTTAAGAGTTCAGACATGCGGCCTCTCCAACAAAGTATAAATTTCCAACAAGAACTACATTGTTAATAACACCATACTTTTTTCACTGTTGTTGTTTGTTTCAAAGTTAAACTTTAAGAGTATAGATACCAAAGGAACAAAATTCTTGAATGTGCTCAACAACTGTCGTTTTTTTTTGCAAGCACATTTCCAAATGATGTCATAAAATATACATTCAATTGATTACTAAAAGTGCAACTTGCTATGTTAAACCCTGAGTAGCAAATTAGAAGACCCAGGATTCATCAGCTAGAAATTTTAAAAAACATTCTAAGTGTAAGATTCTACAGAGTCCTAAATAATTGGGCCTCGGTCTCTGGTACAATGAGGTTTTGCAGTAAGTCCCAAGGGTCAGCTAAACACATCTGAATGTTCTTTGCCCACTACTCACCATATCTGAACCCTCCAACACTATCTGAAGAAACCCCAACATATTTGTCTTTGTTCTTCTTTGCCTTCTTTCTCTCTTCTCGAAGTCTATCATCATCCTGGGCAAATTCTACCATTTCTTTCACCTTTTGGCGTATATTTATACCTTGGTCCTTGCCATTTTCATCTGTATATGTGAAAGGGAAGAATGTAGCCAACAAAAAAAAAAAAATCATGAACCAAAATCCTACTAAAGACAAGTCTGCTATAATATTTATTTAAAAAAAATAAAAAGTTAACAGCACAATTTCATTTTTAACTCAGTCCCCCCCCCCCTTCTGCAAATTCTAAGATAGACTTAAAATATTTCAGTTTAAAGTATCTCTATAAGAAGCATCTGATTTGCTAAAAATAACTACAAGGTAGTAACATTATGAAACAATAGCTCATAACCAAATGCCAGTTTGCTTTTTCCCTTATATTTAAAAAAATATTTTTAGTTTAAGCCTGTTTTTAAAAAGTGTTTCTATTTCTTGGTTTCATTAGTAGTTTTAGAAAATATTAATTACTAGAGATCTTGTTTAAAGACTGAATTTTTAAAATGCTTTCAACTGGGGTACATTACAAACTGAAATTTGCTTCACTCTCTAGCCTCTTTCACATTCAAAACACACACTGGCCTTGCTGCCTTTGCACAGTAAATATTATTTGGTGGGAGGAAAAAACCCCAGCTTCAAACAGATGTGTGTGTTTTGGAGCTCTAACCTTTTCTTCCCATATGATTAAAGCTATTCCTTTATGGACACCACAGGGGACCAGTCTCTAGTGCATATTTTAATATAAACCCGAACACTCATGTTGTGTTGGTTCTGTTGTTATTAGCCAGTCTTTTCTGCAAGTTCTTGTCTTCACTAATTAATACTCTAGGGTACCACGTCTTGGATTCTGCACTCTTCACACAACCAGCAACAGTCACATTCTAATTAGAGCGGAGAAGCTTCTAAGCTGGTTCAGGTGACTGACAACTCCAACTACTGTTTTAATTTGCTTATAAGATTTTTCTATTGCTCACCTACAAAGTGGTAATTTTCCAGGGATCGCAAATCATAAATGTGTTCTCTGGCACTTGTAACAACACGCTCTGATCCGTTCCTTATGAGGTAAGCTAGGAGCAGCAACGACTATAAAAATACAAAGCACCTTATGATGGCATGAACAAAAGCTCCATCAGCATTTTACAAGTGTTTTTCTTTAAAAACCAACTAGATTACCAAATTAATTAAAAATATAGACTCATATCAGGCTATAAAGATTCTTACCTTAAACTATATCTTGGGTGCATAGACTTACATAAAAACATAATGAAATTCTTCAATTAAATATAAATCAATTTTAACTTGTTTGAAGGCCAAATGTCCAGTTGAAAAGCAAAAATTCTACTTACTTAGATGCTCCCAAATATCTAAGCATTTGGCATCATATAAACAAAACATTTATAAAACTGACTAAATTTTTCACTTTTAATCCAAGTGACATAACATCATTATGGAACCAAGTTTCTACACTGTGGATTATAGTAACTGAATCAGTCTAAATAAACCAAGTCAGTCATTTAAGACAAATAGAAAATTTTATTTTTTTAAAATCGAGTACATAGATTCCCTTTGTGCTATTTAAAATTTTTAGGGTAATGCCTATATGGATCCTATTGAAAATATTTTTGTTTATATTTATTTATAAAAAGTACCATAAAATTTCCAAAAATTATGTGAGGATTTTAAAAAACACGAACTTCCTCTGACTTCTAGAAGTTTTATCTAATCTATAAAAACCTAATATAGGGAAAATTGTACAGTATGTTGAGAATTCCCTTTACCAGAATATAATTTACTTTATAATTTGCCAGAAGATGTTAATGTTAAAATAGGATGCAGATGATAATTTCAACTTCAAAAAAAGATAATAGATGTCAACAAAGAGTTTTTATTAAAACACAGCTAGTCAAAATATGCTAAGAGACTAAAATATGATAACAATAATGTATATTAAATTGCAGAATACAGTTACATACAAAAAAATTACTGGAAACACTATTAAAAAATAACCCTATATCTAAGCATCTGATTTTAAAATTCTGTATTATAACCATACAAGGCAGGAACAAAATATCATTTTGAGATAAAATCTCATAATTAATTTTACAACTTTTTTTCAACAAGGCTGTGATCATTTCATCAGAGCAGGTATCCTACCTCAGTAAGTAGAAAGGGCAACCCTTCCACACTTTCCCATCATTTGTGATCCTAATATAGACTTTTAAAAAGCATCTCACACACACACACACACACACACACACACACACACACACACACACACACACTCTCTCTCTCTCTCTCTCTCTCTCTCTCTCTCTCTCTCTCTCGCTTCATGCATATGTAATCCAATAATAATAGAATGTTAAGGTTTAAAAAGTGCTTTACAATGTATCAGAACTAATTTTATTAGTCGTACAATTTCTATTTTCATGCTAGAATACTATACTGTGATAGTATTTTACTTTATGAAAATTTTCTTTAAAAAAGTCACAGACATACAAAATTAAATGGGAATCAGGGTCTGTGTTAATTTTGTGTGCTAAAATATACATTTTGAAAAAGAATACAATGAAATGAGATTCTTTACATAAAAACTTTATTCTTTATAAAAACCTGAATAAGGGAAATGTTAACTGAGGAAATAAGATACAATATACATTTAAAAGCATTATAATAAAGCTTCAAATATTTTCACATAATGAATAAAATGCTTTAAAATGAGTAGACTACACAAATAACAAAGCTGCCTCTTAGCATTCTAAGATAATCTATTATAGCATATAAATGTGTTTTTAAAACACTTTTATTAGTCCATTTCTGTCTGAGGCATATATACCATTAAAATAATAAAACTTTTAAATTTTCTCAAATCCAACCTTATAGACTCTTCTCCAGTTCTTTTTGTTGTCTTTCAACATTCGTGTCCAAAGCATGTTCATAAGTTCAGAAAACTGTTCATACATAAATGTGGCCCTTTAAAAAAAAAAAAAAGAGGGGTCTACCTTGATTCTCCTGAAAGATTTACAATGTATTAATTTCAACAGTAGATGGCAGACTTGGTCTAATTTAGTGTTTCCCAATGAGCAAAAAAAAAAAGGTCAGAAGTATTTTACAAATCTAATTCCTAAAACTTAAAGGGGCTAACTTCTTCGTAATTGCTAAAAACAGAGAGGGAAATATGCAGATAGGCAGATGGATAAAACAGCCAGACACAGATAGAAAATATGCATGCGTGTGCACGTCCACACACAAAGGATACCCAATTCATTGCAAGGTCCTATCATCATTAATTTATAGATTATCTACATTTTTATTTGCTACACTAATATTTATATTGACTAAGGAAAAATTATTTTTAAACTTTTATTTCAGGTTCTTTTATCTATATTATTGTCAACAATTCTATATTCAACATACAATTCTTTGTGCCTTACTGGAACTCTGGAAAAACAGGGCAAGCAATTTATAAAGACAACCTGTGTCACCCTTAAGCAGAAGAGACTTTGCTTTCAATTTTCTCTATTACTCTCTGTTCAGATCCTATGAAATTAAGCTACAGCTGATGGAGAATAAAACCTGAGCTGGGAAGCAAGGTTTACATTTCTGTTTAAAGATGCACTTCTTCTTTCTGCACTGCTGAGTCAAATTATCACTTACCTGGCAATCTCTCCCATGAGTTGCCCAGAAGGTCCCCAAGGATCATCGTTGGTTGCCTCTCGAACCTTAGACTCAATCTCTGAATAATTCATAACCACATTGGTGCTGCAAAGGAAAAAAATTGCACACACATACACACGAAGATTAGCATCAAAACTGAGAAACACATGAAAACTTAATAATGACACTACTGGGTGTCCTAATGAGATACCTCTACAGGGTGGGAAAGAAAACATCTTTAGTGCACAAGCTACCCTGAGGACACTATACTATGCATTTAAGTTATCTTTAAGAAGGCTTTACTATTCCATTAGCCTTCAAGACTACAGATGAGAGACTAGGGATTACATTAGAGTTGGCAGAGGTCCAATAAAAAAATGGCTTTTGGTCAAATTAAAATTGAAATTGAACCAATAGAGTCTATTATAAGACGAAGTCGTCAGTTTCCTGATCAGATCTGGTTTGTATGCAGCCTTATGTGAGTTGCACATTTCCGAGAAATTCCATAACTCAATCAGCAAAATTAGACAGGATCTGATGAATGTTATAGTTTCAAGTTTTTGAAAAAGGACTGCAAAGGATTTTCTTAATCATGTGAGAAATAAAGGCTTGAAGATGTATTAAAACAAGGAATGAAAAAAGCATTTTAAACAAGAACATCAAATTGAAAAATGGGATGAGAAGATAGCACTGATAAAACTCAATAATTCTACCTTTTTATAATTAATTTAAGGGTTTTAAAGACCCTTTGGGGAAAGCAAAGAAATGAATAAGGTGACAATATTAAGTGCTATGATAGTGTAAACATTTTAAGTACCTGTCATTAATGAACAATTTTAAAGCACATTAATGAGGCCAATTCAAATAGATAAGTGTTCTTCAAAAGTCTTAGAAACATAGTCAATGATTATTTACTGATTATAGTCATACTACCATCCCCTTCCTCCTCCCTAACTCTAGATGTCTTTATTCTTGTTTTAGAAATTTTTAGAAACCATCAAAGTTTGTTTTTTAATATTCATAAATTCCATTACAAATGAACAGACCTCCAAAATTCACTTCAATGCTTCCATGTCTTCATTTTTGTATATGAAGATCAATAAAAAAACGTTTTTGATTAAATTAAAATGGAAAGTCAAACAATTTCCTTCCAAAGACAACTGTTAATCAAGTTTGTCTTTTAGATCTTTAGGAAAAGTTGCCATATAAAACACCAACTACTTTAAATTATGCAAATTACTTTCCCTACGACTAAAAAGGACATGTAAAACCTTAAATAAGTGATTTTTAATAGAGATGGGAGAAGGGGCAATGTTTTCAAACTGTCAGATATAATAAGGCAAAGTAAAACCAGTGAAGCCACTGGCAAATCTTCACTTAAGTATATCCTTGTAGTGATTCAAAAACACTTATGTATCTCAATAAATGAAGAACATAAGCTTAAGTTGGCTGCGTTCATAGCTAATTAGCAAAATGAGTCTATCATCTACCATAAATCAAAAGGCATGTCAAAACACAGCTGTGGGCATGGACAATAGTAATTAGGATTATGATATTTCATTTTACAAGTATTATTGAGAATTTACTTGAAATTTGCTTATGTAGTTTATTTCACAAAATACTGGAAGTTAATTCCATTACACACACACACACACACACACACACAATGTTTTTAGTAGAGCCTTCGTGAATCTTACAGTTTTCAGCACACTAGTTTCCTTGTTTAAACTACAAAGAGACCCATGGGTCAAATGAAATAGGTCCTGTTTATATAACCCCCTCACAAAGTTCTTGAAGGTCTGTATGTGTGCAGAACGACAGAGGGGTGAAAAAAATGTTTCCTATATTTCTTCAGATGAAAAACATTAAGTTACAAAAAGTGCCAAATATTATTTTCACTTGCAAATTCACAATTAAAAAAAAAAAGCAGCAGGGATTCAGTGTATAGCCTTGTTCAAGAATGGATATAGCAACCAAAAAAAATGTAATTAAGATATCACTAAATAGGAAACAATGTTTCGTTTCTAAAGTTAATACTGCAATAAACTCATTGTCTTCAGCAAAAATGGAAAATACTCTCTCAAAAATGCCAAGAGGATATCTTGGCATAAATAGTTCCAAAACAAAACATCTTTAAGCTACATTTAATTCAGAAACAAATGTAAACTTAAAAAACGAGTTGTATGGTTTGGCTTTTTTCCAGGTCATTTAAAAATAACCATTTCTAAAAAGGTGGAAATAACATTTTATTCTTCCTTTCCCATGTTTTCTATGGCCTGCATTCCATGCCCTACCCATGATTCCTGTGACCTTTTCTGCAAAAATAATAATAATAATAATAATTTATGTCCAGATGTGAAGGGGGAAAAAATGACTAGTTTGATTTCTAAGACTTCCTGTGATTGAGGAAAGAAAGAATGAAAGAGCATGTTAGACACTAGAGGGAGCTCTCTGATAAGTTTTCACTACACAGTTCAAGCAATTATTACTAAATTTTTGTAAAAATAAGTTATACAAAAAGTTGAGAATACCATGTCAACTAATAGCTTTAAGTTATGTATATTGCCTTTAAATTTATACTAATTCTATACAATTTAGATCACATAGAGAACTTACCTAGTTACTTCAGTCAATTTTCAGATAAATATGACAGGAAAATAACATGAAAAAAGAAAAAGGTGGTAGATTCTATTTGTTAGTTTCCCTATATAGTATATTCTTAGAATTCTGGGTAGGTAGTAATATTTTCATTTCTGTACTGGAATGAACAATGCATTGTCTAAGAACTGTATGACAAGTTACGTGACTTTTGCAGATTTAGCAAAGGCATAATTTATGATAAAAGAATGAGTCTAAACCACAGGTGTACAGAAAATACTGTACAAAGATTATTATCAGTATTGATTAGATCCCACTATTCAAATGTAATGGGAAACACTCGGGGGTAATTTCCTAGTAAAATTAATGAAATATCAAGAACAAAAAAGAGGGAAAGGAATAAATTGTTGGGTTGTTTTTGTTTTTAATGCACTAACTTTTTGCCAACTGAGTGAGGATCACTTGGTTTCCAACTAGAAGAAATAATTTACTAAGCACTAAGGCAGTAAGAAGTAGTGAAAAAGCATTAGATTTGGAGTAAAGGGAACTGAGTTCAGATCTACTACTAGTGAACCTTAGGCAAATCAAAACCTACCTAAACCTCAGTTTCTTAACTTTAAAATGAAGGATCTGGGTCTCTAGAGAGACCTCTAGAGTCTATGGCCTCTACTTTTAGCTTTAAACTGTGTAATTCAGGAACTGTCAAGTTCTCCAAATTTTAGCTATTCAAGAGCTAAACAATATATGACTAAACTTATTCACCAGAAATATATTGGCATACTACATATCTAATTTTGTACATCCAGATTCCTACATAATACAAACAAAAATTTAATAGATTCCTCACTTAAGAAGTGATTTCCCAATTGGTGGTTTATTCATGCTCCTTGTTTTCTCCTCCCCACACGGCACTTTAGTCTCTTGTTTTTTTGTTTTTGTTTTTTAATTTTTGGTCAATTCATTGTTTTAAAAGCACCCTTCAAAAAGAGTCTATAGGATTGCTGTAAGATGCTAAGCAATGAAACTCAATTTTACATTTTGTCAGCAGTTCTAGAAAATAGTTCTGTTGGTTAAAAAGGTTAAAATCAATGTTTAAAATGCGGCTTTTGACTTGCTTTTATATTTCAATCACCTATGCTATTCTTGAAATGCGTATTAAGAATGGCTTACCCATTGGCTATATTAAGAGAATTTCACACCCTATTTTGTATTACTTCCAGTTCAACAAAAATTGATGTACTCTGTCAAAACAAAACTTACTTTGAGAGAATTTAAATGTAACTAATATGGATCCTTTAATGTAACTAATAAAAAGAATCACAGCAAAACTCACAAAAATCACAGTACAACTATAATTACATTTTAACTACTTAAAATTCAATTCAGCCCAACAAAGAAAGTTGTCAACTATACATATGGCAAAATGCACAATAGCTACAGTCTCTACCCTAAAATAGCTTACAATATGGGCTTAAAAGTTACATACTCAAAATATGAAATAAAGGAGAATGTAAGCTTGATGGCATGGTGAATAGAGCACTGGAAGCCATCTTCCTGAATTCAAATTCAACCTCAGACATTGTGTGACTGTGGACAAGTTACTTAACCCTGTTTGTCTCAGTCTCTCATATGGAAAATGAAACAGAGAAGAAAATGGCAAAGGATCTAGTATCTTGGCCAAGAAAATCCCAAACAGGGTCCCAAAGAGCAAGGCATGATTAAAATGACTCAACAACAAAGTGACTTTAAAGAAGGGAGAGAATTGCTTCTGAGAATGGTGAGAGATGGGTTAGGTTACATCTACCCCACAATTCCTCAAGTGGGATTAACAGGAATGCATATTCCCAATAGATAAGTGATCAATGCATAATAACAAAGTTCTCAAAAGAATAACTATAAATTATTAACTGATAAGAATGACTACTTCAAATCACTAATAATCAAAACAACCCCGAATTTCAATTCATACTCAAATTGCGCAAAGATGAGAAAAATATTGTAGGAGATTATGGAAAAATGGGTATATGAATGCATTTTTGGTGAAGCTATGAACTGGTCATAACCATTCTAGAAAGCAATTTTTAATTATACAAACACAGTGACTAAAATCCACACCCACTGAACCAGAGTTTGGATTGTTAGGCAGAAACCAGAAAGAGATCGCTGACAAAAAAGAAAGGCCTGTATTCCCCCAAAATAGCAATATTAGCACTTCTGATCAGGAGATGGCTAAACAAACTGTGATACAGAATGTAATGAAATATTACTGTGCTGTAAGAAATGATGAATATAAAGAAGCACGTAAAGATTTATATGAGCTGAAACAAAGTAAAATAAGCAGAGCCAGAAAAACAATATATAAAACAATGTAAATGAAAAGAACAATCATAAACAATCAAAACTGAATGCTGAAAAAGTGTGGTGACAGAAAGGAGCCATTTCTTCCTGTTCCTTTGTAGACAGACTTGAAGGTTCATTGGTATGGAACGCTGTATTAATGTTAGGTGTTTTTCTTTTACACTGATAGGTTGGTTGGGTTTGTTTCCCCTGTTTCTGTACATAGATGTATAAGTAACAAATATATTAAATATGCACAGAATCCAAATAATTTTTATTAAAGTATCTTTCACTGCAGTCTTAAGCTAATATTAAAGGAATTAAAGTGAAAATGATTCCTAAACTCATGAAAAAAATATCAACATGAAGACATCAGAAAGGGGTAAGAAAAAAAAGGAAGGTGAAGTGAATCATGTCTTCTGGATAACCATTTTCAAAATGTTTTAACATGAAAATATAAACAATTAAGAAAAAATTTTCCTTGGAACTAGTCACTTAAAGTGCCAGGAAAATTCGCTCCTTGTTTTGTGTTTCTAGCCAAAATGTAATAATGACTTTTAAAAAATATTTGCACTTAAACTCTGATAATGATTCATGAAATTTCCACTGTTCACCACTTCGAAAAGTCTTCCCTGTTGGCAAGGTGAAAATTTCACAGGGCATTTTCTAAAACTGATGTAAATGTTCTACTTCATGGAACCACTCACAAAGTACTTAATATCACTCTTGTTAATTTGAAATCTATCATGACCAAACAACATCCCTCTGCCCAGCTGTAATAAATACATATTCCTTACTATTAGCTTAAATCCTAAGAATAACTCATAAGCATTCTGAATGCAAAGCACACTCCCATTACAACCCTATGAGGAAGGCTCAGTAGAAAAAACTGTTAACTATCATTGCCAACTCTATTGCTATATTTGGTTACATAGGATCACAATTTACAAAGGAGCTCTGTTACAGAAGTTCAATGCCAAATAAAGTATAGTATAACTTTACATCTCCCCCCCCACCATTCAATAAACATTGCAAAGCTGATAGGTAACAAATAACCCATTCTCCATTATCTCAAAACAAAACAAAAAACTGGATAGGAAAAAGGAATAGAGAATTGATGGATTAACACCTAAGGAGAAACTTAAAAAAAAAATAGTACTGACAAAAAAATATTCAAACTGCTTGTTAAATAGCAAGGCATTAATGCAAATCATGCTACAACGAAGTATAAGGAAATGTGAGAAAGATACATTCTAGTAAGAGGTCCTTCGTTCATCTTGAGAATATGAAATATTCTAGTGAAGGAGAAAATAATTTGACAAACAACATTCATGCATTACAAAAGGAAAGGAAAACCACCTAGAACAGGAAAACAATTAGAAACATTTCTAAAACCCAATGCCTTATTCTATTAGAAGATTTGAAAAAAGGGAAACCTGGTTCCTTTTAAAATGTATATTTCAAACCAATTATACTGTGTGTACATGGAGTGCCTGTGTGCATAATATTATACAGTCAACTATTACACAGAGGACCTTGCTGGATTAAGCACCTTCTGTTTTCCATCTTTACTTTCCAAGAGGGAACACTAAAATGCTAAATGCTGAAATGTGAAACTTTCTAACTCCCCCTCCTTTTTCTTTTACTACCACCCTGAGTTTTCAATGAAACAGTATACATCATCCTTCCAATATCTCTTTCCGTAAGGAATAAAGGAGATTAAACAAATAAAAGAGCTCATTGCCAGGTTCATTGGAAAAAAGTTTTTTTCCTTCCAAAATTCAATGTATAGGATCATTCTCAATACTTGATAAAAGAAAGCTATTATCAATGACAATGAGTAGCCAAAACTTTTAAAATGCTACAATGCAGAAAGAAAATTTTGCCTGCCATAAGTATTACCTGGTATAAAATAATAAAAAACGGGAAAATACAGTTTTCTTTTGCCATTCATGGATATATCAAAGCAATAGAGATACACCTCTGATACCACTGTTTTTTTAAGTTCCAATAACTTAATCTGCCCTTTGTTTTTATGCCCAAGCCCTTACAGAGCTTGGCACATAGTAGGAACTTAATAAATGCTTGTTAACTCTATTTAATTTTCTAAATCTCTTCATAACCTACATAACAAGAAAACAAAGGATTATATTTTTCATGACTAATCTAATTTTGTCCTTTTAAAAAATTACCCAATATATAAATTCTAATTAATATCCCCCCCAAAATTAGCCTGTAATTTCTATAGTAATCAATCCACCAACATCTTAAGTTTATTTTAGGAAGCAATTCCAACTACAGAATTTGAATTAACTCTGTTGTTTTCCTCTTAAGGTAATATTCTTTTAGTTTTTTTTTTTCTCACCAATGCACTTGTCTGGCAGTTTAAGTACTTTTTATAAGTTGTTTCTATTTGGATTATTTTTCATGTAAAATATAAATATAATTTCAATGGAAAGTTTTGACTTTTTTTGCAAGAAGAAACCTAAATTTTAGGAAAAGAGGGTTCTTGGTGGGGTTAGAATAAAATTTAATTTGATTACTATCAGTAACATGTTCACACAATAATTTCTATAATGATTACCAATGAGTTAGACATTTTAAATATTCCTCAGAGAATATCCATAATTATTAAAAGCTTAAAATTTTAAAAAGGCCAAATCTTAAAAGCAAAGGAGAATTAAACCTTTATTTTCACCTTCTGTGTACTTGAAAAAACATCTGGAAAGTGAAACATCTTGGTTTTGTGCAGAAAATCACTGGAATTGTGGTTAAGAAACTCTAGTTCCAATTCCAGTTCCGCTATTTTACTAGCTGTATGACCTTGTATAAGCTACTATATTCATTTCTTTAAGCCTTTTTCTTCATATGTAATGGGGATATTATGACTTACATTAACCGCTTCACAGGGCTATTGTAAGGATCCTTGCAGGATCTGCACAAAAGTCTGTAAAGCATAATTTATCATATTGTTACTCCTTATAGAAAAACTAATCAAACTCTTAGTGTAAAGTCTGAACTAAGTCACAAGACCTGAATTTAAGTCTCTGTTCTAACTTACCAGACATCATTTATTTCATAATCTCTTAAGTGCTACAGTTTGCTCATTTGTAAATGGGGGATAATATTTGCACAAAGCTTTTAAAGAGGAAGCACTAAATGAGTTTTTAAATGCATGCCCAGTTGACCTGAAGCACAGGTATATTAACACACCAAAAACAAGTTTATTCAGTGTAAATCTTTATGCATAAATCAAAGGAAACTCCTACTTTTAGTTTAACCAAAGCTGCACAAGCAGAGGCGAGCATTCTTGAATGCAGTTTTATCTGGTAAATAAAGAGTCTGAATTGATCGTTTAAAACATGCAGCATAGTAATTTACTTAGAAATACACAGCGTAAGCAACACAGCTACTCAAATACCTAGATCAATGTCATAGGTCTAAAAGATAGCAACCAGTGTTGACTACAACTTGACCATGAAAAAATCCTTAGGTTTCGCCCAAAAAATATCAAAAACAAGAAAATTAATTTGATCTGAATATACCACAGTTTGTATTGAAAGCTTGGATACTACTGGGAGTTCTCATTTTCCCCCCTATAATGGTACATCTTCTTGATATGTATTCAGAATTTGATTTGAATTTGCAACTTTTCAAGGGAATACTTTAATAATTTATGAAGCAGATGTGCAAAGCAAACTGCACAGAAACAGATAAGCCAAAAAAAACATCCTGATGTCCATAACTGACTTGCGACTAGTGGGAGGAAAAACTAGAAAGCTATTTCCTGTGCCTTACAACTTCAGTGGTTAGACAGCATACCAAGTAAAATAATCCATTATGTAGCTCCCTCCTTTTTAAACATTATAAAAGACCAAGACTCCAGGAATTCCCCATCTAATGCATTTATAAGTTTCCCTATATCCATTTGATTCTTTATGCCTATTTGCTTAAAATAAATGCTTGGGAATTTAAGCAATTTTTAAAAAATTGAATATTAGTTGAGCACCAAAATTTATTAGGTTACTAAATATATGGGGTGACCCCCTTAATTAGTATATTAAGAATGGCATCCTTTTGCAGTTTTTAAAAACACAATCTGACCCAAAGTTGAAGTAACAAAGGATGACTACTATTTTACAGTAGATGAAAAGGTGTCCACTACCAGTCACAGGTGAACAAATAAGTCTTGATACATTTTTTTATTTTAAAGCTCAATTTCTTCCATAATTTTGTGGATTACTCCTTCTGAATTAAAGTTTTATTTCACATCATATAAAGGGGGGAAAATTTGGTACCCAAATCCTTCCTGCTCCCCAACTTAATTCCTGTGTGCCTACAACCTATGTGGAAGTAGAACCAAATCCCATCTACCCTTACATGAAATAATTTTATTACAAAAATTAAGCTGCCAATAAAACTAGCATAGAACATGTACTTGTTACTCAATTTGTTTACAGACATTCTTTTTACATATACTCAAAGAACTGTGCCAGTACTGAGGAAAGCAGAATCCAGATGAGAGGCTGCTACTGAATTCTTAAAATGAGGTTCTTTTTTAGATAGTTCTTTTATTATGAACTTGACAAACATTAACACAAATGTTTCTATATGCAAAGAACAGAAAAGGATGATGGTATATGAAGCCACAATGTTTTTTTACATACAACAGATGTTCTTACTAGTTGTTTTTTGTTTTGTTTTGTCTCAGACCTTTTTGGACTTTTTCTCAGAGTATGTTTAAATGCATAAAATAAAGTACATAGGATTACAAAGGAAACTGATTATACCGAAATGCAGTTATCAAAGGATTTTTCCCATCCAAATTCATGGAAACCTAGTTAAGAACCACTGACACAATAGCTTCTATTTTAAAAATATATACTGAAATTTAAAACAGTGATATCAGCACTGTCCTGACTTTTTTCATTCCTAAATTTACCATAGATTGTTTCCCTGTCCTTCAAAGAAGCCTAATACTATTATATTCCTGTCTTCTGCTCC
This sequence comes from Gymnobelideus leadbeateri, assembly GCA_011680675.1. Lineage (NCBI taxonomy): Eukaryota > Metazoa > Chordata > Mammalia > Diprotodontia > Petauridae > Gymnobelideus > Gymnobelideus leadbeateri. The sequence continues at coordinate 677,221 of WOXC01006170.1, forward strand.
TTCTGTTATTGATACCCCTTAACACATTGGTGATGCTGGGCTGAGCTGCTACTCCTTTTTAATTCAACACATTCCACATTACTCTGGGCTCAGCAGCAGCTTTCTATCTTGATGTTATTTTCCTCTTCAGAGGAAAATTCCTTGACTAATAATGTCTGCACAATTAGTTGAACAACCCAATATCATAGAAAAGGGACTGGTCTGGTTTTCAGAGGCCAAAGTTTTAATCCTGGAGCTGCCTGCTCACCAGCTATCTGACTGTGGACAAGTCCAACCCTCTCTACTCTTTATGCTCCTAAGCTATAAAATGATGTTATCAATCTTGCCTACCTCAATATACCCAAATACATTTTAGTACAATCCAATCAAAATTAAGTGCTTTAAACTTTAAAGTGCTATAAAATAGATTATTATGGGACAGCTCTATGATCAGGTATTGATGGACACCCCTACACTTTTGGCCTAAGAATTGCAAAACCTTAGTTTTCCATGCCTCTGGCTTTGTATCTCAAGAAAAATCTAGCTGTCTACTTGAACCACCCTGTTATAACTTGGGCGACAATGTAGGCATGTTCAAGGGAAACTGTTCCACATGGGCTAAGGCTAGTCCCACTGGCCAAGCAGCCAAGAAGGAGGCAGTGAGGAGTGGCAATTCAAATCAAAGGTTTTTAAGAATATAAACTAAGCCGCAGACAACCCCTCTGGAATGGTGAGAACAAAATGTTGGTAGTCATTTTCAGAAAACTGGATCTCGGAGCAGCTAGGTGGCAGTGAATAGGACACCTGCCTTGGAGTCAGGAGGACCTGAGTTCAAATCCGGCCTCAGACACTTAATACTTACTAGCCATGTGACATTGGGCAAGTCACTTAGCCCCAACTGCCCTACCTTCCCCCCGCAAAAAAAAGCAAAAAAAAAAAAAAAAAGAAATCTGTAATGTTTGAAGTCAATATACATACCAAATGTGCAAAACTTCACTTTAAAATCAACTTAGGTGGAGTATTTTTTCATACATGACCACATACCCACTCTATGCTCTGAAGTACTTCTAGTACTGTCCACGAATATATCTTATTTCCCCTTGCTATAATAAACTCTTTGTAGATACTTTTTCCTATTTATCTCTCTATAATGCCTAGGACTGTGCACTGCAGATGATCAATTTTTAATAAATGCTTGTGAAATTAATGAAGTCAATTTTTCTGTATTTCAAATTGTTATTTCAACAATGGAAAATTCAGATTAAATTTCAGATGCATTTGTGCAAGTGATCACCATTAATGAAGTTTTTATTTGAAAAGGATTGTATTCCCTTACTCAAACATACTTTTGGGCAATGTAAAAGGAACAAGAATAAAATCATACTTAACACAAAAAACAAGCAACCATTTCTTTTCTTAGTATAGAGTGAAGGCTGAGGGACAGTGAGCAAAGAGATTTAGTTTTTCTGGAACAATAGGGAGCATAAATACTTCAATTTCTTTGCCTAGACTTTGCAACGAAATCCCAGTACACCACCATGTTTATAGTCAAGGTTTCAGTTAAAACTTCAAGTAAAAATCATTTCTCTCAGGCATGCCACTCATGTCTAATAGAAAAAAATAACCTAGAAATACTATTCTTTTAAGAAAGTGATGGTATTCAGAACTACAGACTGATTTGTATTCTGAATAATTCTTATCTCTTATGGTGGGTAACTTTTTAAAAAAAAGTTAATTTACCTTGCCTACCACCAAAACAAACTTTCTTTGTTGTAGACTGAGAGCAGAGGAACTATACAGTTTTTGAGTTTATATTTATTTACAAAGTCTGAAAAGTATTGATGATTTCTATATGGGGGAAATTGCCTCCTTTGAATTATGGATGTTTCTTGATAGGCAGAATTTCATCCTATGAAAGAATTAAACTGATAGCATAGGAGAAGAGTCAAGAGAATAAGGGTCAGGACATTTGGGTCCTAACACTGCTATTACCTATGGGCAGCGAGATGGCGCAGTGGATAGTGCTGGACCCGAAGTCAAGAAAGCCCATCTTCCTGTGTTCAAATCTGGCCTCAAACACTTACTAGCTGTGGTTCAGTCATCCTGATCTCAAACTTGCCACTGGACCCAGATGGCTCCAGAGGAGAAAGTGATCCTGGTGACCTCGCACAGCCCTCCCTGACTTAAATTCAATTCACTTGCAAGTCATGGCATCATCTTCCTAATGTCATGGTCAAGAATTAAAAATAAACAGCAATAAAGACCCTGGGCAAATCTTTTAACCCTGTTTGCCGCAGTTTCCTCAACTATAAAAGCTGGAGAAGGAAATGGCAAATCACTCTGCGTCTCTGCCAAAAAACTAACAAACCCAAATGGGGTCACAAAATCCGACTGAACAACCAGCCACTTTTTCTACCTGAAAACAATAAGATGGTATCTAAACTTTATCTGGATAAGCAAGCTCTTTGAAAATTATTAAGGCTATTTTGGAATCTGGAGTTTTAAAGTACATCTTGGCTAGTGGAATACCTTTATCACCATAGGGTCAGGTCGAATAAAACTATGTGGATTCTCAATGCAAATTATAGGGTCAAATTTTTAAAATGGAACTTTCCTGCACTATACATTGGGAGCTGATGTCATGGTCCTCTTCAAGAATGAAGGGCAAACCACACATCAGGAGGCAAAAAGCAAATAGAAGTGCCAAAAGTTTATATACACAAATTTGTTGTTTTGTTTTGTTTTTGCTTTTTGGAGGGCAATTGGGGTTAAGTAACTTTCCCAAGATCACATGGCTAGGTTTTTGTTTGTGTGTGTTAAGTGTCTGAAGCCAGATCCGAACTCAGGTCCTTTTGACTCCAGGGCCAGCGCTCTACTCACTGCGCCACCTACCTGCCCCCATACACACAAATTTCTGAACAGTTGGCACAACCATTTGGACAATAAGAAGTTAAGTGAGCAATAGAATATTCAGGGCAAAAGGAAGCAATCATGAACTGTATGTGTGTGTGTGTGTGTGTGTGTGTGTGTACATATGTGTGTGTGTGTGTGTGATAATTTCCTGCCAGACAAGAAATAGGAATACAGTACACAGATCCTTAGAAAAGTCTTTTCCTAGTGGGGCAGCTAGGTAGTGCAGTGAATAGAGTACTAGCCCTGGAGTTAGGAACACCTGAGTTCAAATCCCGTCTCAGACACTTAACACAAAAACTAGACTGTGACCTTGGGCAAGTCACTTAATCCCAACTGCCCTCCAAAAAGCAAAAAAAAAAAAAATCTTTTTCTAGATATCACAATTAATGAGGTCTTCATACCACATGGAGTTTAGAAATGCATAAACATACATAAATACAACCAAAATGAAATAACTATTTTATTTTAATTTGGGGAGGGATACAGCTATTTTCCCCCTTCCAGTCCATGGTTAAAGAAAACAACAGGAAAACAAAATATATGCCTAGTGAGTAAGGGATGGTTAAACAAAGCATAGTATATGAATGTAATGGAATATTACTGAGAAATTAGGAACAAGGATTAATAATTTAGAGAAACATGGGAAGACTTCAATGAAACAATGCACAGTAAAGCAAGCACAAGCATAATATAGCCAACAACATAAAGTCAAAACAAAAGTTGGGCAATATACTCCCAATTCCTTTTTATACCATCCTATCAAAATTAAAGGCTACATCTTTCCTTTCTTTTAACTACTGCTAAACTAACTTTTTATAAAGGGAATGTAGGGATGTGTGTCGGGAAGTGTCTGTATTAAAATGAGTCATTAACATATTTTTCCAAAAGTTTAAAAAAAAAACAACAGAGCAAACAAATGTAACTGGTAGTCCAAATGAAAACAAATAGGAAAGGCTGAGGCTAAAGAGGTGACAGAATATGACCAAGGTCAACCTCTAAAAGCTAAAGCTCATAATACTAAATTCCATTGGAGGGTAGAGAGAAATTCTGATACCAAGTCTCAGCGGTTCTCTAGTATAAAATAAACCTCTTCAGGTTGGCATTTATACCTTTGCAATTCTGTCTCAAACCATCTTTCTGGACTCATGGTGCACACCTCCATTCAAATGGACAAATCCTAGACAAATTTGATTGTTTGTCTGCTATTCCCTATATCCTACATGCTATCTCCTTCCTCTGGTCCTAAGCACAGGCAATCTGCAAATTCCTTTATGGTAGGAATGTTCTTCTCTCCCCTCTTACCCCTCTTGGAAACCCTAATTTCCTTCCAGATATGTCTCAGTTGCCAAAACCCAGGGATGCAGTCCTTTTTTTTTTTACTTTCTTCTATCTCCACTTGTTGGGAAATTTCCCCTGAAATGCATTTGCATTTCTTTTCTATTTATCATCTAAATCTTGTATACCCCCAGAAGAATAAAAGCTGCTTAAAGTTTTGCTTTTGTTTTGATAATTCCAATGCCTAGCACAGATTCTTTAGATATAGTAGGGACCTGAGTAACTGGGGAAATTGAATTACATAACTAAATAAAGTAGCCCACCGAATAAAGGTTAAGAGAAGTAGGGATTGGGTTTGTGGCACTTTTTTCACCGTTCCTAACAGTGCCTTGTACATTAATGCTAATATATTTATTGAATTGACCACATCCAGAAGGATACACCTGAAAAAATTTTTAAATGTTCACTATATAATGCCAGTTAATAAAAGTTAGGTTAAACCTCAAAATTTTAACTAAGCATTCTCAGAAAGAATCTATTTTAAGATTTGGAAATTTATGCTATGCTGTCCAAGGTCCTCATTTTAAAGATAACGAAAATGAAGCCTTGAAAAGTTAAAATGACTTGTCTAAGATCACCCAGGTAGGATGAGGCCAAGTCAGGATTCAAATCCCAGTCCTTTGAATCCAAATCCAGTGCTCTTTCTACCATATCTCATTACCCTCTGCTATTAACAGGGTATCATAATGAATTGTATTGGTCCTGAAAAAGATATGTAGTTAGAACCCTTTAATTTATAGTAGAGAAAGCAAAAATGATGTGCCAATGACACCCAGCTATTGTAATAGTAATGGAATTTAAAGATCCCCTGGCTTGGTCTTCGGGTTGATTGTTAAAGCCCAAAGCTTGTGAATCCCACTTGTGGGATGGACTTGTAGATGTGAAAAAAGAAAGGGCTGAAGTGTGAGGAAGTGTTGCTGCAGATTTAAAAAAGGCCCAAGCAGAGAGAGGCAGAAGAACTTTTGAGAGGAGAGGGAGGGAGGGGGGGAGAAAGGGAGAGAGGGAGAGAGAGGGGGAGAGAGAGAGAGAGAGAGAGAGAGAGAGAGAGAGAGAGAGAGAGAGAGAGAGAGAGAGAGAGATAAAGGATTGCTGAGGGCCAACTGGAGACTGAGGAGACATGGCTGTGATGCTGGTATTTCGTCTCTTTTAATGTTGTTCTGCCAGATCCGTCTGCTGGTGAAGGACAGTGCTGTTGTTGCAGAGGTCCTGGAACCTTGCTGTTCCTTCAGAAGCCCTGAAGAAGGATTTTCTTGTTCTCTGTTTACAGAAATCCTGATATTTTCAGGAGTCCTAAGACTGTTCAGCAGGCAGAGGATGAGGACACTGGCAGAGTATATTATGGCTTTGTTAAGCTTTGTCTCCCCAGAAACAGAGATTGCTGAGAACTTACCTCGGGTCAAGATGAAGAAAAGACCTCTCTTTGGGTATTAAATGCTGTGATGGTATCTTAACCTTGTTGTAGCTCAGGGGCAAATGGACTTTGTGCTCTCCTTCGCCCCTTTTGAGAAGGTGCTTGGCATTATAGCTATTAAGCAAGAGTGAGGATTTGCTGCTAATTCTAGCATTTCAAACCAGCCACAGGGTTCCTTTAAAAGGTCAAGTCTTTCTGGGTCATCTGAACAGGATGGGTTTTTTTCTTTTTTAAATGGACCAATTGACAGAAATGATGGAGGCACCTCTGACACAAAGCTTTTCAGGATCCTCTTAGTTGTTAGTGTTCTATCCTTGTGAAATCACTCCAGGTATACTTATCTAGAGACTTCTCATACAGCCTCCACCCCCTACATCCATGTGCAAACCCTGAGAGAAAGGACTGTTGTATTTTTGTTTCCCAGTACTTTGAACGAAGTATACAGTACTAAATCTGTGATTTCCTTAGAATGGGGAACTCCAGAAAGACGAAACTCTCTCCTCCAATGTAGGTCCATTCCTACCTACTCTGCAACTTAGTCTTGGAGAGTTGCTTAGAACACTGAGGATTAAGTGACTTGACAGAATCATGCATCTGGTGGTATGTGTCTGATGCCAAACTTGAACCAAGGTCTCCTTGGCTTCAAGACTGACTCTGAGCATAGCAGATCACATTTCTTTTCTATTCATTTATTAAATTGTTAGGTTAAATAAATTTATTTATTAAATGTTTATTAACTTGAGAACCTTTGAAGCTTAACCACTGGGAGCTCCTATCCATTGAAAAATAATTAGAAATGAAGACATGTCTGTCACTGGTTGAATTTAATCTTTGTTCAAGTCACTTTACTTTCTGGACCTGTCTGTTCACCTTAAAATGAAGGGACTGAACCTCTAAGATTAACTCTACCTTTAATGAGCCATGAACTTAAATCTGGTGGTGCCTCACTCTTAGAAATAATCAACCTACAAAATAAGCCGTGTCAAATATGGAAGTAGTGTTGGGGGTGGGGGTGGGGAGGGCACCAAGGAGGCCAGGTCTTACCCCCTGACCCTTACCATAATCACCCACGACTCCTTAGGTCATGTTATCTTATCTCTAATCTATGATCTCCTTACCACTCTGGGATCTAGCTGCTTTTTGGTATTCAGACCTCCTTTCCTGGTGGGCAGGATGGAGTTCTAAGAGGTTCAACCTTTTTCTGGAGAGAGTACAGTTATCCCTGCCATATCACAGAGCCCCAGCCCCACCCCTACCTCCACTCCCCGCCCCAATGCTACCTGGAAATCCATATAAAATTTTTTGGCCCCTCCCTTCACACCAGAGAAGAAGTCTGAATTTTTTCTTTTGTGGAGTGTTTACAGGACCTTACTGTAAAATTTAGGTTAATATTTAGTCATAGGCTCTGTGTCATCTGCTGGCTTTCCATCTGTGTTGTCTACAGCTTCCACAAAACTCCCCCCCAAATTCCCATTTAATTTCTTACACAGACCAATGATATATTGCAACAACAATGGGGGAAGTCACAATGTGGAAAGGATAACTGTAGTTACATAGTAATACATTTCCTAAAATTAAATTTTATTTTTCGAAAAAAGAAAGGAGCCTGAGACTTAGATCAAACAAAAATCATGTAGACTAGGCATCCCCCCTCCTCCAGGGTCACTGATCTGAAGGAGAGGTGGGGTGAGGAAGAGAGGGGAAGATAAGAGGGTCAACCTAAGTGAAAAACAACTTAAACTGAAAAATAAGTTCCAGTCAGCCATCTGATTAAAAGATGGGAATGTGACACCCCATTCAATTAATAACACTTTCTACTCCTACTGTAACTACTTAATAAATAAAGGTTTATATTATATCCTATTAGAGATAGGAAGGAAAAGAAATGCAAAAAAGTATGAAGAGCAAACATACACAGAGGTACACAAAAGGACACCTCCCCTCAAAAAAATACACACACACACACACACACACACACAGTCACAAAGATGTTTATGGAACAACTGCCATTTTGTAGATTTTTAGGATACTGCTACTAATGAACATTTTTACAACTACAGATACAAAGTAAGCCATCATCTCTTGGTACTTTCACTGTGAGCTGGATAAAAGAGGTTGCTTATGCCTGATGCAGATTTCTGAACAATTATAACTACATGTTTAATATAGGAGTATGAAGAACAAGGTACTTTGAAACTAAGAGATTTCAGAGGTACTTCTAAATAATGGGGGAAAACAAAGGCATTCTTTCTTATTCCTTGGCAAGAATTGTAAATGAGTTCTGATATTTCATATGGGTGGATATTTTTGATATGAGATTACATACTATGTGTACATACATATGTGTGTATGCATATACACACCCTTATTCTTAGTAACATTTGAAACCGTTTCAATCTCACAAAAATTGTGAAGTAGTGGTAGGGGAAAAAAGAGTATTTCCTACTACAATTGATTTAGTCTCAAAATCCCTTTGAACATCTAGGTATATAGAGACACTATAAATATTTAAATATACAGTTTAAAATACTCAAAAGATTTTTTTGTCATTAATACAGGAAGAGGAACTACTAAAACCTTATTACTTTTAAGAAGGTTGGCACAAAAATATCTGATAAACTGTGAATAAGCATTTTAAACAGAAAATAACTATACTTTAATCATTTACAAAGTCTCCAAATTAAACTAAAATGATCAAAAGAGATTATATTAGCTTAGCTCAAAACTCCAGAAGCACATACATGGGCAAATTTCTTAAGTCTACTCATACCCCTATTCAATATAAATCACTCTTGTTTCTTTAAATATTGGTTGACAAATTATTTTCCATTTTAGTCTCACCATTTCAAAGGCTAATTAATTTTGTTTTAAATATTCAAACATCTTATTCACAGTAAACGTAAATAAAGATGAGAAAATACCATTCTCAACATTTCTCTTGAGAAAATTGTTTCTCAAAAGTGATTTCATAGGTCCCAAATGAATCATCAACTGATAAGTTTCAGTAAGACCAAGACCCTTACTATCTCCCTATCTACAGAAAAGTTCAATGTCTGTTTGTACATCTAATAACACTATTTTACTTCTGGTTGCTGAATAATCCAAGTGCCACTATTGTAATAAGAAAGGCATTAGAGGAAGTCTTAAATTATCCACTAATAATAGTAAGAAGCAAAACAGTGGTTTTTAGTGTACTCTTAAGGTAGAAATCACAGTAACTTACAAATTTATTTCATCTTTCTCAGCACTGGCAACATTCACTACCTAGTTCAGACCTTCATCAACACATCTCACTTAAGACTATTATTTCAACAGATTTCTTCCTAATTAGTATCTGTGCTTATAGTCTCTCCCCTCTCTAATCCATACTCCAACATAGTTGTATAAATAATCTCCCTCTCTACAGGTCTCACTACATACTTCCCTGCTGAGGTGGCTCAGTGAACAGAGCACTGTTCAAATCTGGCCACAGAACCTTCCTGTGTGACCCTAAGCAAGTCACTTACTATCTACCTCAGTTTTCTCAACCGTAAAATGGGGATAATAATAGCACCTACATCATAAGGTTGTTGTAAGCATCAAATAAAATCAGATTTGTGAAGTGACTGACACATAGCAGGCCATTAATAAATGCTTGCTCCCTTTCCTTTTCCTTTTCTGCTCAAAAAGTCCAGTGGCTCCTCATTGTCTCTAATATACGGCACAAATTGCCCGGCCTAGGAATCATCAATCTTTCTATATAATATGGTGCCCATTTACCTTCCCAGATAAATCATCTCTGTTTCTGTATGTGTTGTTCTTTGTGTATGGGATGTACTCCCCTCTTCTCTCCCTTTTAGAGTTCTTAGTTTATTTTAAGGCTCAGCTCAGGTATTACTTCCTAACATGAAGCTTCTCTGAATCACCCTAATCATTATACTGTTCCTCTCCTCAAATTACCATGTATTTACCTATATAACAAGACACATTCTTCCAGCTGAAGATAAACCCCTTAAAGGAAAGGCTGATTTCTTTTTCTTTGTAGTCCCAATGCCTAATACTATTTCTACAATTTAAGAAATGTTTATTGAATTAAGTCTCACACCAAAACATAGGTATTTGATTTATAGTACTAACTCTTATCCAATTAAATCTGTAGCCTACCTTTCCCCATTTTAAATTTATTATGTTTATTTCAATTAAATGTCTAAAACAAAACATCTGCAATTTTTTAATATTTATTTTTAGTTTTCAATATTCATTTCCACAGTATTTTGAGTTCCAAATTTTCTCCCTATCTCTCCCCTACTCTCCACCCCAAGATGACAAGCATACTTATTACCCTGCTACCCCAGTCTGCCCTCTCTTCTATCCCCCCTTACCCCTTACTTTCTCATAGGGCAAGATGGATTTCTATACCCCATTGCCTGTATATCTTATTTCCTGATTGCATGTAAAAACAATTTTTTGGCATTTGTTTTTAAAACTTTTGAGTTCCAGATTCTCTCCTTCTTTCTTTACCTACCCCCACTGAGAAGACAAGCAATTCAATACAGGTTATACATGTGTAGTTATGCAAAACATTTCCACAGTAGTTATTTTGTGGAAGATTAACTATATTTCCCTGCATCCTATCCCACCCCCCCACTTATTCTATTTTCTACTTTGACCCTCTTTTAAAAAGTGTACACTTCTAACTACCCTCTCTCCCAATCTATCTTCCCTTCTACCACCACCCCCCTTATCCCTTCCCTCCTACTTTCCTATAGGGTAAGATACCCAATTGAGTGGGTATGTTATTCCCTCCTGAAGCCACATACAATGAGTAAGGCTGACTCATTCCCTATATTTATTTATTCCCTGCTCTTCCTCTCCATTGTAAGTTTTCTCTTCCCTCTTTTATATGAGATAATTTACTCTATTCTATCTCTCCCTTTCTCTTCTTCCAATATATTCCTCTTTCGCCTCTTAATTTTTTTAGATATCATCCCTTCATATTCAACTCACCCTGTGCCCTCTATATACACATGTACACAAATACAAACACACACACTTATTTCTTTCAACTATCCTAATACTAAGAAAAATCTCGTGAGTTACAAATATCTTTCCATGTAGGTATGTAAACAGTTCAACTTTAATAAGTTCCTTATGATTTCTCTTTCCTGTTTACCTTTTCATGCTTCTCTTGATTATTGTATTTGAAAGTCAAATTTTCTGTTTAGCTCTGGTCTTTTCATCAAGAATGCTTGAAAGTCCTCTATTTTATTGAATGTCCATATTTCCCCCTGAATTCATACTCAGTTTTGCTGGGTAGGTGATTCTTGGTTTTAGTCCTAGTTTGTCTGACCTCTGGAATATCATATTCCAGCCCTTCAATCCCTTAATGTAGAAGCTGCTAGATCTTGTGTTATGCTGATTGTGTCTCCCCGATACTCAAATTGTTTCTTCCTCACTGCTTGTAATATTTTCTCCTCAACCTGCAGTGTTGTTTTGCAATCATCAATTGCCCCATATAGTTGTATACATATTATCAGTATGGTAACAACTATTTCATCAATGTAGTATAAAACTGAACAGAAAATTTTGGGCCAGGCTGTGAAATTATGGTTAAAGTTTTCTAGCTGACTGAGCCATGCTGCCTTCTAAAGAGTATTCAATAAACAACATTACTCATAAAACTGAAAGATGTGTTGGAAAAAGACAAAAACTGTCAAGGGTACAAATTAGTGAATGCACCTGCCTTGTCTCTCTCCACTCAAATCCATCTGGCATTCAGTCATCAAAGTGATTTCCTAAAGTAGAGGTCAGATCCTATCACAATCTCCTCAATAAATCCCAGTGGCTCCCAATTGCCTCCAGGATCAAATACAAAAGGTTCTGTTTGGTATTCAAAGCTCTTATGACAGAACCCCCAACTACCTTTCTCATCTTTTTAAGATGAGAAAGGCTTCTTAAGCCTTACTTCTCCTGACTGTACATCCAGTGTTAATGGCCTCTGGGTTGTTCTAAAAACAAGATGCTTCATCTCTTGACTCCTGGCCATTTTCTCTGGCTGTCTCCCAAGCCTGGAATGCTTTCCCTCCTCTACTCCACCTACTGACCTCCTTGGTTCTCTTTAAGACCCAACAAAAATCCGATATTTTACTAGAAGCCTTCCCCAACACTTCTAGTACCTTCCCTCTGTTAATCATCTACTCTTGATAACTCCTTTCTCTCTCTCTCTCTCTCTCTCTCTCTAATATATATGTATGTATGTATGTTTTCTTCCCCATTAGACTGCAAGCTCCTTGAGGGCAGAGATTGTCTTTTAAATTCTTTTTAAATCTCTACAGGTTTAGTGATTATTAGGTGCAAATTTCCATTTCTTCTACCATTGTGGTTACTGTACAGAGCGCATTCCAAAATTAAAAGTACCAGTAATTTGAAGTTTTCAAGGGTTGTAGGAAGAAAGGACAAGTTTCAGTTCGAGTTCCCAAATAACCACAAATAAGCAGATTAAGACTAATGAGCTCACCTCAAATAAATCTAGCACTTTTATAAGAATGTGAAAAAATGAGGCATCAACTGAGCTATCAGTTACTCAACCAAACCTTGTGAATTTGTGTGTGAGAGAAATGGCAAATATTTAATGAATCCTAGATTTCCTGTAAGAGCTTAAAAGTCACTATATTTCTAAAATCAGTATCTTGGATTAAATCTGCCTCAAACATTGTTAGGATGAAATAAAACTACCATATAATGACTTGGAACAAAGTCAAACTTTTAAAAAAGGGTGATTAGTTTTAATTTTTTTTTCATTTTGTTCTATCATTTTCTTGATCTTACAACTGGGGGAAACATTTTAACATTAACCTGGCTCTCTCAAATAGGGCCATTCTCCCACTGAAGCATGAAGGATTTCTTCTGTGGAGGATGCATTAATGCTTTTGAGGCTTGATTATATGAGCTTTAATGAAAAGTTTATAATATTTAAAACATTTTGTGACTTAGGCTTGAATAATTTTATACTTAATGTAATCTTAAGTTTATATTTAAATTGGGTGTGTATAAAGTTAAAAAAATACAAACTTATCCCCTGTTCAGTATATCCAAAGTCAATATGAAAACTATTTGGATAATTCACATTATTATTTTTGGTTAAAATATTTTTATTCTGGAAAAAATGTCAATTTACAAAAATTCTAATGTAACAAAAATCAATTACTGATATTCATTTATATCTACTATAGAATATTAGTTTTTGTTCATAAATGATTCAAAGATATATATTTGTAGGAGTAGGGGATGAGGCTAGAGTTTGTTCCCTTATTTTATCCAATCAACAACTGACAAAGTTGTAAAGTGTTTGTTATGTGCCAGGCACTATGCTAGGCAAAAGCAAAAATTTAGCAGTCTCTAGCCTCAAGGACTTTACATTCTTCTGGCAGAAATAACATGTAAACAAAAAAGTTCTCAAGCAAGAAGTAGTGCTTGAGTTAAGTTTTGAAGAGTAGGGGACTCTAAGAGCAGAGTAAGAGGAAATGCATGGAGAATACTGCCTGTGCAAAGCACAGAGACAAGAGATAGAATTCTACGGGAGGGCCATTAGGCCAGTTTGACTGGACTGCAGTGTGTGAAGGGACATCATTTTGCCATATGCCTTACTGCTGAGACCAGTACCATGTTCTCAAGGTTCTGGAATCCCCTCCAACCTCTATTCCAATTGGTGAATGTCCCATTTATTTAGACCTATCCCAGCAATACTTCCTTTACTACTTGGCTATCTTTTTACCCATTGTCTTTCTGTTCAATGTATTCTGCATGTACACTGGGGGACTTTGCCCTAACCTATTTTCATGTTTAGGAAGCATAATTAAATGGTATCAATACTGGAAAGCATATGGATCTATACTCACCAATACTCTAACTTTTGAAACCAAAATACCCTTCCTTGGTCACTACTATCCTCTATGTATTGTCTCCAACAATTAGAAAGAAAGCTCTTTGAAGGCACAGAGAATGTCTTCACTTTTATATTTGTATTCCCAGTACCTAGAACATAGTAAATAATTAATAAATTCTTTTTCCCATTACATTTCAGAAAGTTTGGAAAAGTAGGTTGGATCCAAATAGTGAAGATCTTTAAATGCCAAACTGAGTTTTATTTGAATCTAAAAGTAATGCAACAGAGAAACATGGTGAGTGAGCCCTGGGCTTTAGGATTATCACTCTGACAGCAGTGTGGAGGATTCTTAAAAGAAGAGAGACTTAAGGCAGGAATAACAGTCCAGTGGAGAGATTATGAGGGACTTGATATGTGCTGTAAGGAAGAATGAGGATGCTTATGACTCTGAAGTTGTGAAGGATGGCTCAAAATATTCTCCATGAAAAAAAATCTCCATGATACTTTACCCAACTACATAATTTTAATGTTGCTAAACAACTTTATTTCCTAATTCAGGGTATAAATTTATAAAATCTACTAGGATTGTTAAATGTTCATATTTAGTTACATTTCATTTAGAACACTTATTATGGCAGTAGATAACTAGGTTCTTAGAGATTAAATTCAGGAAGAGAACATTCAAAGAGGCCTAAAAAATTTACAAAACACCTTTGTCTTATTAAAAAAAAACTCTTTGATGATGCAGAATTATATATTAACAACAGCATTAAAATTAGAGAATAGGATTGATCTAATTGTAGAAAACATGCAAAAAAAAAAAGTCTCATCTCTCCCCCCCCATTGAAATGAAACCTATTTTCTACATGATATGCACTAAGGTGTGTAATTCTTAATATAAATTATCCATTTCATACAAGAGGAAAAAAGTTCAGGAGACACACAAAACAAAACAGAAGAGTTGTATCAACCCATCATATTTTTTTTTAATTCCCTCAAACTATAAATAACAGATTTTTCTGTACAACTATATTTTCATATTCCTGCATGTATATGTTTCCCCCATCCAAAAAAAAAAGAGAAAGAAATCCAATGGTATTACAAGATTTTCTGAGTTGCAGAAGGCTTTTTGCCCAGAATACTTTCTTTTTAGTAGGCCTGGTTTTTATAGATAGAACAACATGATGCTTCCTCTTCAAAGTGGTATTATATGTTAAACTGGCTCCACCAACAGATCACATAACAAAAGCTGTTACTCAAAAAATGAGTACAGCAAAAGGTTGTTTTACTTGTATGGGTACTCCCAATCCTAGTTTCCAAAAACATATAGTTAAAAAGTATTCTTAATGAAACAAGGGATAACTTTAGAAACAGCTTTTAAGAGTTGAAAGTACAGTTTAATTTACTCAAAATTTCTACCTGTTTTCTTCCAACTTATCAGCACTAAGCTAAGCCAATACTTTTTATAGACTTTTCATCAATTTCTATTTAAAGCTTAAAAAAAACCCTAGAAATTGCAATCTGATCCAAACTTAATAATCAGTGTTTGTAAGTTAGACAACTTATTCTTTATTGTATCTTATTCTCATAGTATCTATCACACCTTGTATACAGAAAGCACTCAAATATGTGGCGAATTAATGGAATCCTAGCTCACCTCAAAGTAAAGCCAAAATTAATCAAGTCTCTTTTCTTTAGGAATAAAATATGATGAATTAGTGTTGGAAAAATGTAACATTTGTGCATGATTCACCTTAAACCAGTCATATTTGGTTTTCTAGGCACAGAAAAACAGATATATATAGCTAATCAACTACTCCAAACCACAAAGACCATACACATATCCTTTTTAAAGGATTATTCTTTTTAAGATCAGTTGTTCTATTCCTCTGGAGCAGACTGTAGGAGTAGGAGATTTGCATAACTATAATGAAACTTATAGTCCAGACTAAATTATAAAATCTAATGTACAATTCATAGAGCAAATCTATTAATTCATATACTCTGGACAAAAACTGTAGATGGATAATGAGCTGGACCTTGAATATAGGAGGCTGGAAAAGGGTTTGGATAGAATTTAGGAAACCTGGGCCATGATTTTAATGACTCCCCCTAAAACCAAAGCTCATCTTTTTATCAACAATATTTTCTGGTGATGCTTTACGACTAAGACAATGAAAAACACAGACTCCAAAGAACTAAAGCTGTAAGTCCCCTAAAGGTCAGTAAAGTACGTGGTGGGTATGGACAGTATCAACAAAGTTCTGTGCAAGAAAAGCCACATTAAAGATGTAATAATATAAATGTATATTTAGAAAAACAGAAGCAACAAGGATATGTTCCAGAAATTCACACAATATCAAAAGGAATGCCTCCCAGAGAGTTGCATGGACTACTATCAAATTACCAAATAAATCATTTTTGTAAAATAACTAAGAGACTAGATTAAACACAATTTCAAAAGACTAAAATACAGATATTAAATCATATTTTCACCTTCTTTTACTAGATAAAATTTAAAGGAACTCTAAGGCCTCAAATACTAGACACTAAAACTTTTCTAACATAAAGAAACCAAGTTCTTAACGCCAGAATTCCCTATTACCTGAAGGTACAATTTTGGAAATCTCAACGACTCAAGTGACATTTTAGTTGGTTGCTGCAATAGAAGTATCCTGTACATTTCAAACAGTTCACTTAGGTGAAAAGGAAAAAAAAAGGAAATTTGGATTCTTTGGTTTTTTTCCCCATTAGAATAAATCAATGAACTATTCATGGGTACCCACTAAATGTTCAGCCCTATTAATAAACAGTAAACACAGGGTGGCTAGGTGGTGCAGTGAATAGAGCACCAGCCCTGAAGTCTGGAGGACTGAGTTCAAATCTGTAACCTCTGACACTTAACACTTATTAGCCATGTGACCTTGGATAAAGTCACTTAACCACAAATGCCCTGCCTTCCCCCCTCCAAAAAGAAAAAGAGGTCACTCTGTGATTTCTTTATGTACATACAAATATATAAATAAACAGTAAACTCTATTTACGGATTGTCCATCTATTTCCCATAAGCCTAAATTTGATCTGTGTCCTACGTTTTTCACTCATTATCTACTATACCTAATTTGCCCTCCCCACTTTTCAACCAAATTCCTTTAAAACCATGCTAGGAACTTATCTACCACCTCCATAAAGTTTTTCCTAACTATTCTAGTTCATTTCCTTCACACAACTACAAAGCAGTTCATATGACTATCTTAAATTAGCATTTATCTAGTTTTAGCTTACCCTCTAAAGTGTCATGTATTTTTGTTTTGTCTCCCTATATGAACTAAGCTTCTTGTGGTAGAAACTGTGTTTTCTTACTTTTATATCCTAAGCTGCAGGGCAGATAGGTGGCAGAATGGTTAGAGGGCTGAAGAGAGTCAATAAGACTTGAATTTGAATCCTATCTCAGACACTTAAATGTCTGTGTGAGCCTAGGAGCATCACAACTTTTGTCTGTCTCAGTTTCCACATCTGTAAAATAAAGATAATAATAGCACCTACCTCACAGGGTTGTTGTGGGGAATCAATGAAATAATGTATTTAAGGCACCTTGCAAACCTTAAAGTGATATATAAATGCTATTATTATTATCTTAATAAAACCTTATTAAGATCATTACAAACTAAGGTTGGGAGATAACAAATTATCACCATACTTCAATTAACATTTCAAGCTATCACCACAATATAGATACTTGATTAGAACTGTTTAATTGCTATACAACAATCATAGACAAATATTTTGAAATCAAGAAAAATCAAGAATAGAATTCCATAACTAAACAATTAACATGAGTCACTGTAGTACAGCATTATAGGCATAATTACCTGATAAAAAGTTATCATACACAGAACAGTATAACATATGAAGTTTACCAAAGCTGTTAGTCATCAATTAAGGTTTCAAACAAAAAACAGGCAGAATCTAGAAAATGCATTAAATTTTATTTGGGAATGTACCTTTAAGGCCTGATTTATTTAAATTCATTTTCAACCTCCAAATAGTAGGCAAGTGAAGTGTTTGCTAAATGGGTTAAATGAAAGGAAGCTTTGGTAATCACAGACATCCAACTAGAATGGATAAATAAATATTGGCAAAAACTGTTAAATAAACATCTTAAAGAATTATAACTTTCCCAAATATTTATGGTAATTGCCATTAAATGACTTTGAACAAAATATTTACATTTGTAAGGTGTAGAAATGAAAACTCATACTTTAAATATGCATGTGTGATTGTGCTTACAAATACATACCAAAGCCACCAAGCAAGTGATATAGTTTAAATATAAGAATATAATCCTCCACTCAAGTCCTACTTCATCATCTTACAGTGCTGCGAAAGCAACCTTGGGTTATCAAAGACTATGCCTGAAGGCAAGTTCTGATAGGTGTTACAATGAGATGTTCATAGCTAAGAGTGGCCACAGTGATGAATTTTCTTAGTCACTACAACCTTTTGTTTTTCTCTGTAATTTGATTACAAGTCTACTGTTAAATTCCTTCTCTCCTCCAAAAGAAGAAAAAATCTTGTAACAAATATGCAAAATCAAGTGAAACAAATTCCCACATTTGCCATGTCCAAAAGAATTTCTCCCAGAGTCCATCGTCTTTCTGCCCAGAGGTAGATAGCAGGTTTCATCATGGGTCCTCTGGAGTCATTGCTGGTTGAGGAAGCAGTTTGTAAGGCTTTTTAAGTTTTGTTTGTTTTTTTTTCTGTATAATTTTGTCATTTTATAAATTTTCTGAATTCTGCTCAAATTTATTCTACATCACTTCACAGAAGTCTTTCCAGGTTTTTCCTGAAAATACATCTTCAGTCACATTTTACAAAATAATACATTCTATCACATTCACACTCCACATTTGGTCAGTAATTTCCCAATTGATAGGCAATCCCTTAGTTTACAGTTTTATGTTATACCAAAATAGCCACAACAACTACTGAAATTGGTATGGTGGTGAGGGGCTATAATTGGCATTGGTGAAGAAGCATCAATGATGATGAAATCACAGGCCTTTGAAACAAAAATATAATGCAAAACTTAAAAATGTAATTTTTATTGGTCCCTAAATCAAGTAATTTAACAAGTTTGCAAAGTAATAAATAGTTAAGTAAAAATTAAAGAAAAATCTTAGAACACATGCTTTTATAAAATCTTATTTTTAATCAATACTTTTTGTTTTTACATCACTTTAATTTTCAAATATATCCCACTCTCCTTGTCTACACAGCAGACTAATCCTAATAACAAAAATTAAAAAAAAAAACCACGCTGGGGAAAATTACCTATACCCCAATGTTTCTGATAATATGCAATATTTCACAACCATGGTCCCCTACAAACAGGGGAAAGGATGTGCAGTCAAACATATATTTAAAAAAAAAATTAGTCACACAAAAAAGTTTTGATATTTATCATTTTTGTTCTCTAACAGATTTTAAAGACTAAAGTCAAAAACAAGTTGAATATTTCAAAACCACATACCTGTTGAAATTGTTACTCTATGAGAATAAAATATGATGTAAATAACATATTTACTCTCCTGAAAATTTTGGCAACTGGGCACAATCTGAATTGTTTGAAGAAATAAAGCATATTTATATATTAAACAGCATGGGCTTATGCACAGAAATAACATCTACTAAAGCTGAGTATGGTTTACCAAATTTTCTAAGATTTACAAGCTCTCTAAAATTTGGACTTTGATGAAGAATTCTTACATTTATTGCTTCCATGATTAGCATCTCATGGGTTTAAATCCAACCCAGGAGTTATGGATTGCTTTGTAGTGGTCCTGTCTCTTTGGTCTTAAAAAAAGGTACAACTTAAGGCCAGTAAGTAGGCCAGTAAGAGATACCTACCAAAGTAGGGAGTGTGAAGAAAATCCTTCTTATGTCTCTGGACTGGTCTTGCACTGTAAACACTACCAAATTCTGTTTCTAAGATACTAAATATTGTACCAAATTAAAAATTTTTCCCAAAAATAAAATCTTCAAAATGATAAAGATCACTAATGTGAAATTTTAATAGTGAAGATCAATTTAAAAACTTGTAACTAGTGATTTTTTTTCATCTAAAGTTTAAAAATGAATGAACTTGAGCTTTTATACTAAAAACAAAATGCAGATGAAAGGTTTTTACACATCTAGTGGAATAAGATTATCAATTATCCAAGATAAAATGCCAATAAAACCAACTAAAAAAAAAATTAAGGATAGGTAGGTAAAAGTTGCAGTAGATACATTACATAAACTATCCCGCAACAAGTCTTCCATGAATTGCATTTCTGCAATATGCATTACTATATTAAATGGCATGTGCTCTTAATTTTTAAAAAATACATACCAAAACAGACCAAGGAAAGTCCATTTAAAACAATCTCATAGTTGCAAAATTCAGTGGCTTCTTTCTGAATCCTCATTCTCCATGAACTCTCTTCTCTGTTACCTCTTTCTTCCTTGATACTCTCTTCTGTATGGGTTTTTGGGACACTCTCTCTGGGTTCTCACTCTACCTATCTGATCACTCCTGTCTCCTCTGCTGGATTCTCTTCCAGATCATGCTCTCTAAAATACAGGTGTCACTCAGGGCTCAGTCCTGAGGCCTCTTCTCTTCTCCCTCTAAACTATACTGCACGTGGTGCTCCCACAGATTTAATTATTATCTCTATGCTGATGATTCTCAAATCTACCCATACTGCCTCAAATTCTCTGCTGACCACCAGTTTTCTATCTCAAACTGCTCCTCACACATACTGAAATGAATACTAGTAGACATCTTAAACTCACTATGTCCAAAACAGAATCATTAGCTCTCCCACTAAACCTTGACCTCCTACCTTCCCTATTACTGTAGAGGACAATACCCTCCAGTTCCTCAGACTTAAAAACCTAGAAGTCATCTATAACTCCTCACTATCTTTTAAGCCACCATAACCAATCTGTTGCCAAAACCTCTTGCTTTCACCTTTGTAACATTTCTTGTAAAAGGCCTCCTGCTCTCCTCTGAGACTGTTACAATTCTAGTCCCAGCCTTTATCATCTCACACCTTGGACTATTTTAATAGCCTGCTGGTGGGTCTCTCTCTACTCTAATACATCCATTCAGTCACCAAAGTGATTTTCCTAAAGTAGAGGTCAAACATCACTACTCCGAAAGCTCCAATGGCTCCCTACTCCTCCAGGATCAAATACAAAATGCTCAGTTTGGCATTAAAAGTCTGTCATAAACTCACCCCATCCTATCTTTCCTATTAACTCCGCCCTCCCCCCCTACCAAATTTACTTATTTCACAAACAAAAAGTGAAACATAAAGTAGGTTGGTTCTACCAGTGCATAAGAAAACAGTATTTTCCAAAGTAGAAGTAGTACACCTCTCTAACCTATTGTCAATGACTTCCTAGGGGTTCAACAAACAAAACAAAATACGCCATCTCTAGGTTCTGGGAAATTTCTCTAGCTCTTCTCCATATCTGGAAAGTTCTCCCTCCACTCAAGCCACTGACTTCCCCATCTTCTTTCAAGTACCAACTAAAATCTTATCTTTTACTGGAAGCCCTCCCTAACCCTTCTTAATTCCATTGCCTTCCCTCTGTTAATTATTTCTTATTTATCCTACATATAGCTTGATTTGTATATTTGTTTGTATATTGTCTCTCCCATTAGACTGCAAGCTCCTGGGTTGCAGAGGTGTATTTTACCTCTTTGTATACTCAGAGCTTAGCACAGTGCCTAGCACATAGTAGTGCTTAATAACTGTTTACCAATCAGTTGTATTTAAGTTCTCGGTTGCACTTTAGAAGAGACCATGTCTCTTGTATTCATACATACATTATTCTATTATACAGATGTGTCTAATTTTCCTCAATAGTAGTAACTTGTGCTTTACATTCAGACTCCCATTCCTTGTTCTTCTGAACTCCAGAATATACAACCAACTCCCCTCTCCCTCCCCCAGCTACCAAACTTACTTATTTCACAAACAAAAAGTGCAACATAAGTAGGTTGGTTCTATCTGTGAAAAACAAAACAGTATTTTCCAAAGTAGGAGTAGCAAGTTGTAAGTAAGGAGAAGGTGCAGTTTGGACAGAGGGGGTGATAATATAAACATAAGATAGTGGCAAATTGTATATGTATGTACAGTATCTTTGAAAATTAAAATATGGCTAAACGGTTATCAACAGGATATATTATATTATGAAGAGTAGTATGTAGATAACACTTCAATGAAAAGTATTAACTTTTTTTTGCAAAAAGCAACCACTGGAGATCAAATGTTCCCTGCTTAAGATAAACATGAATTTTTATGAAATGAAACCTAGAGCACATGTGTTAGATGATTAACCTGGATCTCTTGAAATATAATAGCACCTCCTATCATTGACAGAAAGGTCAAGTACTTTTAGTCAAATCAGCAAACAGATTTTTAAAAAATGTGTTAACTCATACACTAGAAGGCATAAGAAAAATTTGAGAGGCGGTTGAGTACTTTTTTAAAATCACCCATGCAATAGTGATAAGAAAAACTTGCTCAAGTTACAATAAATCACCTCTCAAAGAAGCTGGCAAAAAGTAAGTAAACATAAAACTTTATTTCCAAGTTATGATCTCAATATCTACTTATGTCCCAGGTACTAGGATTGCTTCACTGATAATAACAAGTACTTAGATCTGGTGTAAGGAATTAATAGTGGAAGGAAAGGTAAAATGAATATTCATTCAACAAAATTTAAATGCCCAGAATTTATTGGGTAGGTCTATGGAAGATACAAAGATAAATAATATATATTCTCAGTTGTAGAGGAACTGAAAATCGAGTAGAGGTGATAATATATGCACACAAAAAAAACCCAAACTGATATAAAATAGAACACTACAAGTGCTGAAGAGATACCAAGTATAATGAGTTGAGAAAAATCACTAGTAGTGGAAGCAAAGGTGGAAGAACTAAGGGAATGCTTTATGGAGAAGGAGACAATATTTGGGTTGGGCTTTGAAAGTTGACCCGAGGAGAAATTGGACATCATTGATTTCTTAACTTGGTTTTTTATGCTTAAATCTGTGCAAGGATGAGAGCTGGTGCTGAAATGAAGATTATGGGAGAAAAAAATATATATAGCTGAAAAGAAAAGCAAAAACTAAAAAATAAAAATCATTTGTTTTAGATCAGCATATATTCACTTCCTCTGAATAAAGTTTTTTTCTGAGGGTAGAAAATATAGCTTTGGTGTTGAAAGCACATTTCAGACTTCCAAATGATAATAAACTTCTCTTTCTCTCTGTCTCTCTCCAAATGATAATAAACTTCTCTTTTCTTTCTGTCTCTCTCCCCCCCAATGGTTGATATGACACTATCTAAACATTTGGAAAATAAAAACAAGCATGTATACACACACACACACACACAATGGGAAGAGTAATCAAAATAAAAATTTACAGAAAACTGAACACAGTTATTTAACAAGTTGCGCAGGATCTAAACAACAATCTGAAGAACAAATTTTCACACAATACATTCTTTTGACAAATACTGATTAATTTTATAAATCTGGTTGTGATAACTAGCCAAATGTAAATTATCTTAAATTATACAAAATAATCTTGTACTTCAGTTGTTTGTAACAAACAAGAATTACTGTTCAAATTACGAGTATCTTTCACAACGGAATGAAAGGGGGGGAAAATTACTTAGACTCCAAATACGTAGCATTAGCCCTACATGGCATAAATAGGTAGTTTACCTACCTCATCAACTCTTACTAAATTTAGGGAGCAAACTCAATAGTTCTATCTTATATGCTAATTACTCAAGTTGGTAAGGTACAGAGATATCCCAGTTAACTTGTTCCTCAAATGAATGAAGATAGGTAATCAATGCTGAAGTAGCTTTATCCAAATGACCTTTAAGAAAAGGAGGATGGTATAGTTCTCCTTAAAAGCTCTGGAGACAACAACGGAGTCACACTTCTGTCATCACCATTTATCTTTTTTTAATCAAAAAGGGCTTAAGTGAGAGACAACAACTATATCTGGTAGTGGTTCCGTTTCCAGTCTTATGTTCTTAGTTATCATGCCAATAAAAAAAATCCCTCTAAGCTCTCAAAACAACACATATGAATACTAATTAGTATATTACACATTAGTTTATGTAGAGTATTTTAAGTACTGCTCTACTTTATCAGATGCCCAGTATATTCAGCTTAGTATTTATTTTGTTTCTGAGAAAGGCCTTAGGGTTCATATTTTAGAAGAATGTGTTACTCCTTTCTTAAGGTGAAATTCAATGGTGACAGATAAATTCCAAATAACCCTACTTTCTCTAAGTAACTCCATCATGCATAAATCTGTCTAAACTTTTTTGAATCTATTTTCATCCAATATCAACAATATCCACAAATTGACCTACTGTGAACAATGGTACTTTCTTTTTCTGACAATACTTTTGCAAAGGTTGTTCTCATCTAAGATTTGGTGCTCAAACTACTGATACTGTTCACGATTTTGTAGACTTCAGTCATAAGCATTTTATTTTTTCCTCAGATGGCTGTACCCCACTGCATCTATGATCATTGGAGTTTTCCTCCTGGTAAGGTACAGAGGTCTTCATCAGAATATGATGAAGTCTTCATCAGCTCCACCATTATCATTTTTAAAATGCATTAGTAACTGGAATTGCACACAGGATTACTCTAGGAATGAACATGCCACAATTTTTTACAAGAGCAAGGCAATATTAAAATTTATTGGGAGTTTCTTTTATTACTGCAAATGGAAGATGAGAAATTACAAGTGGTGTTATACCAAAAATATCCAAATAACAATTTTAACTCCATGTTCTTGAAAAGTGAAAGCCTATATATTTATGTATATATACACACACTATGTGCATGTGTGTGACCAACATTAAAAAAAACACACAAAAATTGGGTTTAGAGGGTTGAACTATCTTTGGGAAAAGGTCAAAGTTGTTTTAATACCCCACCCATAAAAAACAAATGCCTAAAGCCCATCTTTTTAATAAACTATTCTTGAAGGTTATCACATGGCAGTGAGACATGGTTCTATTAATCTCTAAAGAAATGACAAAGTTTTTATCCAGAGAGCAATGATAAGGCAAAATGAGAGTTGTGAGTACACTGCAACAAATTATAAACAGGGAATTATGAAGTGGAGACAAATCAAAGAAAATGCTGAGTGAAAACAGCTGGTTATGTATTGAAAACAAAGGATAACTAATGTGCAAGACCTAATGCTCCACTGACATCCTTAAAACATGAAAAACCTCTAGCTCATTAGGTAGATCTGGGAACACTTATTAGGAGACTACAAACAAGCTATCATACAGAACTGGCAAGCATCAGTCAGTTTCAATATACATTATCAGAGGGCATACTTGGGACAATGAGATCACCTATGTGAGTTTTGAGTTCTTAAATCATACACAGACTATGTGCTTAGGTGACCATTGTAACTTTCTTTAAGATATTCTTCCTTTTGAAATTTTCTGAAAAGAAAACTACTCACAACACAAATATTGTTATGATGAGTTAACATTTCGAAGGTAAACTGTAGAGTAAAATGAAGATAAAATCATTTCTCAGGAATAGGCTCTTCAGATAATTAGGAAAATTGTGTTGTAACATTAAGGTGAAGCAATTACAAAATTTTAACAGGTATATGAAAAATGAATGGTAATCATAGATTTGGAGCTGTAAGGGAAGGGAGCTTCGATGCTATCTAGTCCCAGCCCTTCTTTTCACAGAAGAGGAAACTAAAGACTCAGACAAGGTGCGGAAGTCACACAGGCAGTAAGGGAGAAGTGGAATTCAGGTCTTCTGACTTCAATAGGTGATAAACAAGAAAATATTATTGGCAAAATTCTACTTGAAAAAATTTTGAGTCATATATCAAATAATTAGATCCTCTAAATTTAGATTTCCAATTTTACTTTTCTTGTCTTCTATATATTCCCTTCCTCTTTCAACTTTCCAACAGAAAGCCACTGAATTTTTTAAAAAATCTTTTAATGTCTTTTAGATTTAGAATACCACCTATTTCAATTTTGTACTTATCTATTTGTAGTACAGACCATTACACCTAGTTAAAAAAAAAACTAAGAAATGCAACAAGATGAATGTTTGCTTACTATTTTGGTTTAGTAAGAACAAAATCAAAGGGTAGGTAGATATCATTAACCTAAGTCAAATTTTATTATTTCAAAGAAGTGAGTTACTCTAATGTAACTGACTAAACATATACAATGTAAAGCCCTAATCCAAGTACACACAAAATATGAAAGGGGTCTTAAACCAAAGGGTCTTTCTAAAAAAAATTAAGTCAGTGTCACAGACACCACCAAGAATATTACTGTTTAGTAATTTTTGAAAAATGCCTGCATTGTTAACCTTCTATACTACATTTTCTCGTTTTAGGGTAGCTGGCTTGCAAAATGAGACGATTTTTAACCACCCTTACTTGCATAATCACTAAACATTCAAAAGGAAGGAGGCTTTCTAAATTTTCTAACTTTATTTCCTGTTGGCCTAGAAAAAAAAATGTTACTTAACCCTCCATTTTATCTAGCATGCTCTTAACTACCAAGGTTTTCCTGGTTCAGTCTAAAAAGCCTAACTTTAGAAAAAATGAGTAAAAATTGCAAAATGTTTAATAGTTATAGATTACACTTGTTTAAAACCAGTTAACATTAAGTTAAGTTCCAGCCTTAAAAAAATTCAGTTGCCACTCATAACAAAGTACTTTCTGTTGTTTTGGGTGTACATTTACTTTAGGGGAAATTTCTCAGCAATTCCATTCAGCAAGGAGGAAGTGGCACACCAACAGCGGGAGTGTAATGGAACAGGCACAACAAGTTAGGGCACTGTACCTCTTCAAAGGTGTCCCGAAAGTTTAAAAAAAAAAAAAAGCACTGGAGTCAGCTTAACTAAACTGCATCACCCCGATCCCTGGAATAACTTCAGACCTCTACTTGGGTGACCACCTGTTAAACCTGACACTAGTATTACCAGGCTCGCTTTAAAAGGCAAAAATAAAAGTTTTTTTTGGAAAAGAAAACCAGGCGATTCGGAGATCGGACACTTCCAGGCCTCGGGTCTCCTACAGTCTGAGTGATAATCCTCCCCCGCGTGGGGCATTAGGGTCCAGGGTCCTACATGCAAGACCCCCGCCCCCCCCCCCAAGTCCACGGCCTGACCCACTCCGCTTCCCGCCCCCCAACCCACGAGTTCCTTCTTCAGGCCGGGGGGTGGCCAGAGGACACTCGTTGCCCCGGAGATGAGCCCGGGACGCGGGTCCGAGAAAGGGAAGGAGTCGCTTCGGGAGGACAGGGAGGCCAAGTTGTACCTCTGGATCCCTCCCGCCCCCACGGAGAGAGGGCCCAGAGGCAAGGAGACCTGTCGCCGCCATGATGGGACGGGATCAGCTGGAAGAAGTGGGGGGGTGGGGGGGTGGCCAGTGTGACGTGAGGAGGCCCCGGAGCGCGGCTCTGGCCCGCCCCCTCCCTCCGCGAGCCCCCGATAACAAACTGCCCCCCGGCTCTTCCACTACTCACGCTTTGTCCACCAGCTCCCGGACCTTCCACATGTTCAACATCTTGGCCCACGGGAGCTGGGCCTCCGCCGCTTCCTCCTCCTCCTGCTCCCCACAGACCCAGGGGCACTTCCGTGCGGGAGCAGGGGCAGGTCGCGGCTGGGGCTGATATCACCGGCGCCGTCGCCACCCGCCGCCGCTACCTCGAACTGGCCCCTTCACTCCTTCCTCTACCACAGCAGCGGCGGCGCCGGTGACACGTCGGGGACGTGGCGTTGCGTGAAGCGGAAGTGTTAGCCTACACCCCCTCCTCCTCCGTTCCCGCGCAAGGCTCTCTGGGTATTGTAGTTTTCTCAGCGGAAGGAGTTGGCCTCAAAGAGTTAAGTTAGTGGCTCTCTTGTCCCTGTACAGGCTGCTTGACTTAGAGAGGTGTTCTGTTACAGTTGCCCAGACAACATGGGTTAGGCGGCTTGCAAATTGTAAAGGATGTAAATGGGAACAGTCTGTGTTTCGCTCACGGAGCAGGTGCATGGGAGATCAAGGGACTTGAGGCAATTGAAAGGGACTTTTTAAAGATTTTGTAGGACCATACATTTAGAGCTGGAAGGGTATGTTGGAGGTCATTTAGTACAATTTCCTCACTTTATATATGAGGAAAACTGAGGTTCAGGTGACCTACCCAGTTCATAAGTGATAGACCTGCGATTCGATTCTAGGTCACCTGTTTGCAAATCCAGTTCTTCCAGACCTTAGAGATCACTAAGTGAAATTTTGAAAGAGTCCGAAGCTTAATTCAATTATCCTTACCCCACCCCCTCAATCCTCCCCTCTAACTTCCCTTTCACTGTAAGAGGAACTACCACAAGTCATCCTCTCCTCCTCTTTTACTCATGCCAATATTTTACTCACTACAATATGAAGCCAACGACTTTAGTTTTTACCTTTCTAACTAATATGCCACCTTCTTTCCTCTGACAGTGCCACCACCCTTGTCCAGGACCTCATCACCTCACACCTGGAACTATTGTTAACAGCTTCTGGTTGGTCTCCCTGCCCCCTCTCTCCCCTCTCCAGTCCATCCTCCGCTCAGCTGTTAAAGTGATCCCCCTAGAGAGTATGTGTGACTTTGTCATTCCCCTATTCAATAAGCTTTAGTTATTTCCAAGTTCATAATTTCAGAAATCCTCTTAGTTTAGCTTTTAAAACCCTTCATAACTTTTCTACTTTCCCAGTTTTTTTACACCTTAGTTCTCTCTACATACTCTAACCATCATTCTGACCAATAAGTCACTTCATCAACTGACTGGGCATTTTCACTTGCTGTCTCCCAAGCCTGAAATGCTCTTCTTCGCCTCTGCCTCCTAGCTTCCTTGGTTGCCTTCAAATCTCTGCTAAAATCACACCTTCTACAGGAAACGTTTCCCCTTTTACTGAATGTATTGGTGCCTTTTCTCTGAGATTATCTCCAATTTAGCCTATACACACACACCCCTTTTTTTTTTCTACATAGTTATTTGTATATTGTCTTCTCCCATTAGATTATGAGCTATCTGCCATTAGATTATGAGCTATCTGAGGGTAGATACTATTTTTTTGTTTGTTTTTTTTGTTTTTTGTTTTGGAGGGCATTTGGGGTTAAGTAACTTGCCCAAGGTCACATGGGTAGGTTTTTGTTTGTGTGTGCATTAAGTGTCTGAGGCCGGATCCAAACTAAGGTCCTTCTGACATCAGGGCTGGCACTCTATTCACTGCGCCACCTAGCTGCCCCATACTATTTTTGACTTCTTCATATTCTTAGCACAGTGTCTGGCACATTATACCCTTAATAAATGCTTGTTGACTTGGGCTCAAATCTTAACTCTGAAATATATTATCTATGTGACTTTAGGCAAGTTAGCCTCTCTTAACTTCTTTAAAACGAGGGGGCTGGCATTATCCTTTGGCTCTAGTGATTCTCCATGATTCATACAAACCCCTTAGAGGTCCAAAGAAGTTAAATTTACCCATAGTAGTAAAATAAGCAATGGAATCCAAATCTATCACTTTTTTGGCTTCACCTTCAGCCTTCTCTTGCTTCTTTTGAGTCCCTATTCTCAAAGTCCTAAAATTTAAGCATTCAGTTCAACATTAGGATAGGTTGGAAGAAATGAGGATATATAGTTTGGAGAAGAAAAGACTTAGCAGGGTATATGATAGCAGTTTTCAAGTATTTGAAGGATTGTGAAAGAGGGATTAGGTTTGTTCTATTTGTCCCCAGACAACAAAACCAGGAGTAATGGACTGAAAATTGCAAAGAAATATATCTTGCCCTTAACATTGGGAAAAACTTCCTAACAACCAGATCTGACCAAAATGGAATTGAGGGGAAGGAGGTATGTCTTGAGAGGTGATAAATTTGAAAGTCTTGAAAAATAGCTGAATAACCACATGTTATCTCATCAACTCCCATGTATTTACTTTTTATCTCTATGATGACAATTCTCAGATATTACTATCCTGCCCCACATCTCTGCTGACCTCCAACTTTGCATCTCACAGTGCCTTTTAGATATATCAAACTAGATGTCCAGTAGACATTTTAAACTCAGCATGTCCAAATTTGAACTCATTATCTTTCCCCCTACAGCCTCCCTACCTCTTACCTTCCCTATTAGTATAGAGGGCAAGACCATCCTCCCAGTCCCTTAGGCTCCAAAACCTAGGAGTCATCCTCAATTTTATACTGTCTCTCACCCCCACACCCCTTTTCCAGTCTGTTGCCAAGGAAGTTTCATCTGTGCAACAACTCTACAATACACACTCTTCTCTAACACTTCCATCACTCTACTGCAGACCCTTATTATGTCTCACCTGGACTATTGCAATGGCCTTTGGATGAGTCTGACTGCCTCAAGTCTGTCCCCACTCCAATCTATCTTCCATTCAGCCACTAAAATGATTTTGCTAAATTACACATCCAGTCATGTCACCTCCTTACTCAGTAAGCTCCAGTGACTCCCTATTGCCTCCAGGATCAAATAAAAAAAATCCTTTTCTTGGCATTTAAAGCCCTTTATAACCTAATCCTCTCTTACCTTTCCAGTCTTCTTATACCTTACTACCTCCTCTTTGATACAGTGACACTGATCTCCTAGCTATTCCATGATTAAGACACTGCATGCCTAGAATGTTCTACTTCCTCATATCAGCCTACTGGCTTCCCTGGTTTAAGTCTCAACTAAAATTCCATCTTTTACAGGAAGTTTTTCCCACCCCTTTCCTTCTCTTAATTATTTCCTATTTATCGAGCTTATAGCTTGCTTGTACATATTGTTTGCTGGTTGTCTCCACCATTAGATTGTAAGTCCCCCCCCCCCCATCACCAAAGCAATATAAGCAGCTGCTATGAATATGCAAATGTATTTTAAGGATTGAATCTCCAGGTACAATAAGCATTACTCAAAACTGAACCCATATAACATTTATTCAGTACACTAATACTAGACAAAATCTCTTTATGGAAATACAGGAAAGCAAAGCTTAATGGGGCAACAAAAGTATTTATTCATATTACCAGCCCAGGAAGCACTGCCATCTTAATTCCCCTTCATAGCCAGGAAGCTCCTTGATAACAGCTATTTAAAAGGGACTTAAGTAAGCCTTCCTGTGGGTGAGTCTCTACCCTGCTGCAAATCTCTGCTGCTGCAATTAGCCTTCTCAGTGCTCAGTTTTCTTCTCAATTGGATGCCCAGAAAAACTGTACATATAGAGAGCATTGAGAGGGCAAGCAATTTTCCCGTGTGGGAACAAAAAGATCAGTGACTGGTGAGGTATGGTCACATGGGCCTGTTAATCATTAACCCTATGGTCCCTTGAGGGGCATGGATTCTTTAGCCTCTGTATCCTTAGCATTTGGCGAAAGTGCCTGACATATAGTAGGTGCTTGATAAATGTTTACTGACTGACTGACTATATTGGGATGGAAATTCCTTTTGAATACAAGTTGGAATAGATGACTGCTGAGATCCCTTCCAACTGTTGAAGTCTGAGGTTCTGTGATTCTGTAATTTAATGAACACTTATTAAACACCTGTTGTATGCAAGGGCACTCATGACAAAAGACAAAAAGAAAAATAGTACCTGCCCTCAAAGACCTTACTTTGTAACCTGTGGGGAAGAAAAGGAAAGAACCATTTTAGTATATTAGCATATAGAAAGTAATTTGAGTAGGGAAAATGCACTAACAATGAGAGATCCTGAAAAGCTTCCAGTAGGAGAAAGAACTTGAGATAAACCTAGAAGGAAGCTAAGGATTCTAAAAGTAAGAAGACTGGCAGGAACACACTCCAGGAAAACCAAGGCACAGAAGCAGACTATGGAACAAGTCAAGGAAACAGGAAAGAGACCATATTGTCTGGTTTGGAGAGTTTGTAAAAGGAAGTCATGTGCTTTAAGCCTTTGAAAGCAGGCAGTGCCGTACTGTGATGGGCTTTATGGGTCAAACTGATTTTAAGCCTAGAGATAAATGGTAACCACTGATGCCTCTTGAGCAGGGGAATGACACGGTCAGATTTGTTCTTTAGGAAGATCATTTGGGCAATTGTGTGGGAGCTAGATAAAAGAGAGGAAACTAGAAGAATGGAAACCTATTAGAAAGCTATTGACTTTGGTCAATTCCTTAAAAATCATTTAGTGTGATACCTACTATAGTGGTTCTATCTAGGAAGCTTCCCTTTAGGGTATCAGTTAAAACTGTATTTCATATCCCAGAAACAAAATCCCAACCAATCCCAATATATCAGTTTAAACCTGACTTGAATCTGTGAAGTAGATTTATTTTAAAAATATAAAGGGTCGGGGCGGCTAGGTGGCGCAGTGAGTAGAGCGTTGGCCCTGGAGTCAGAAGGACCTGAGTTTGGATCCGGCCTCAGACACTTAATGCACACACAAACAAAAACCTAGCCGTGTGACCTTGGGCAAGTTACTTAACCCCAATTGCCCTCCAAAAATCACAAAAATAAATAAATAAATAAATAGATAGATAGATAGATAGATAAATAAATAAATGAAGGGTCTGAATTCATAATAATTCAGCACTTAGAAGAATAGTTATGAACTGACTTCGTGCTTATGCTCTTAGCTAGAGAGTACACGTCTTTAACTATAGGCTGGGGTTTGAGCTCTCAGTCCTACTCTGGGGAAGGTCCCTCTCTCCTACATAACTACCCTTGAGTCCTCAAGCAACAAATGAAGGGACACCTAGGAATATAAGGGCAGCATTGACCACAGGTGTTTATGAGAAATAAAATTAAATCCAGCAAATATATTCTTTAAGAGAATATATTTAAGGAAAACACAATCAGAAGTGAAGCTGGGGCAGGATAGGGCCTACATAGCTGGGTAACTTCTCTCAGACAAATGCCTGAGAATGAACGTCCACAGTTACACAGGTGTAGCACCAATGCAATATTTACAAGGCCAATAGTCACTATAAATATACCAGCATAGTGTTTCATCTCAAAATATAACAAACTCCATATAGAAAATAGAAGCAAAACATTTATTCAGATACCAGAAAACCAAATCCCAACACCAGGAAACTGAATCAACATAGAAATTAATGTACCACAATGTAGCAGAGAGCCACACCATCTTTTAGCCTTCTCACAAACCAACACAAGCCTAGCTGTCACAGAAGGTGGCAAATACTAACCATTTCCCTTGGATACACTGTGTCTAGCTGCTCTGACTCCCAGCTTCCTGTAGGCTCTGCTTCCCTTCAGCAAACTCCTCCCATCACAGGCTCCATGTGAGCTTACTCAGCCTATTAGGGGGTAAAAACAGGGAAGGTCTTCAAATTCCCTTAGGTTTATTAAGGGGCAGGAAAGGTCTTCAAATTCCCTTAGGTTTATTAAGCGGCAGGGAAGATCTTCAAATTCCCATTACCATTACAACAGGTTACACAGTTATACCTTCCAGACAGTCTGTTTAGATAAAGATTATCTCTCATGGTCTAATACAGAAGGGAACTGCAAATGAGGTAGGCATTGGCTACTGCCCTAATGAGTTGCTTCCATGGGACAACTGCTGCCTCTACCTTCTCTCTTTGTTCTCTAGAATCCCGAAACTCCTATAAACAACCAATTCCACTCCTACACACACACACACACACACACACACACACACACACACACACACTCAGGTCTGACCTTGCCATCTCTTATTGGGAAGAATACAAATCCCAGGAGGCTTCTGGCTGGCCAACCCCTTGTGAGGGGTTGTTACATCAGAATTAATTTTATTCTCATCTCTGACAATGGGCCAGTCACGGAGAAGCTCAAGGTAGAGCGATACTTTTTAAAGATGAATATGGCCTAGGTCTGACTACACAAAAGTAGCAGTACTAGGTCTGGTCATCTGGAGAATCTCCAGGCAGTACTCCTAGGCCTCAGAAATAGTCACCTGGGGATAGAGGAGTGTTTCACAGGAGGCACTGGAGTTTTTTGGACTCCAGCCTCTAACAGATAGGACTGACTATGCCAATATTAGATAGGAGGACTGCTAGCAGGTATCCCAGCACAGGTTCACTCTTGATCTGGGCAGACAGGAAGATAGGAACAAGGACACAATAAGGGGTTAATTAAGCCAGCTTGCTTGATTCTAGTCTATTTTTCTTAAGGGGAGTGCTGATAACGAGAGTGCCAACTCCTACAGCATTCTCTAATCACCATTCTCGTGGGGGCTAGTGAGAAGGGGGGGCAACTAACCCTACATCTCAATGGGATCAGTCAAGACAGGCCCAGCACTCCAGCTTGTGCACTCCCCTAAATACCCCCAAGCCTCAATGTGGGCCAGTTGAGGCAAACACAGATTCCCCTCAAGTCTTAATGGGAGCTGATCAAGGCAGGTAATGTATTCCTCTATGCATTACCCAAATCCCAAATTCCCATAGGTTCCCCCTAAACCTTGATGGGGACCAATCTAGGCACACACAGAATTATTACACTGTCATATTCTCCACTTACTGATCATTGCCCACTTGATTTATAGGGTAACAGACAAAGAAGTCAATTTGCCAGCAATAGCCTTACAAGTTTACATTATCTCACCAATATATTTCACTGTGCAGTCACAGTGGATATTTACAATTTTAAGCACAAATGTTTATATTATTCATCATTATATAATTCTGTACAAGCATGGTAGAGATATTTACAAGTGATAATCCTGGGAACTAGAAATTGATAAGTGTCCACAGATCCTGGGAAACTAAACTCTATGTAAGAATAACAAAAATTCACCTTACACTAAAATCCACCTTATATACAGGGAATCACTGGTGCGGGGGTGTCTTAAGGAAAATTCCTTTTCCCCTCCTACCTGTATTATCCTGAGAGAACTAGGAAAACCTAGCCCACCTTGATGGCATAGAAGGGAGCTCCTATTTGAGGGAATCATTCAATCATAGGTTGGTTTTGTTTTGTTCTTCCCCTTTCCCCTGGGGAGTTTCCTTCCATTTTATCTGGTTAGAGGTTTCGAATTGCTCTTGGATATTGCAGATTGTCAAGGGATAGGGAGAAATTACAAGATGTAGAAATTTGGTGACATTTTCTACATCATTTCCATCTTTTCCATCAACCAAAACAGTAACATTTTATTTTAGAAGCTGGACTTTCCTCAGTTTTCTTTGTCCCAGATACACGGTTTGAGCCTTGATTTTTTTTTTTAATTGTTTGCCACCTTTCCTGTCACACTTCTATCAGTGGGCTTTGTTTTCTATATTTATTGGATCATGGCTGAAGTTCCCATTTTGGACATTCTGGAAACTAACCCCATCCATCTTATTCTAATCTTTCTTTGAAATACCAGCTGGTTATTCTTTAGTTTGCAGGTCTTGGGCTACTTTTCCTCTATCTCTTATTGGAGACTCTTGCTCTAGAATCCATCCCCGGAGAATAGGTGGGAAAATTAAGAGCTGCACTTCCCCTAAGGGTTTTTCTTTGGTGAGGGCATAGGTATTAGTCTTTAAGGGGAAGCTAATCTATTTTGTGATCCTTGGAAGTTAGATTAAGAAGTCTCTTCTTTGTTGAGAGCCATGTTTTCTAGGGACTGCTCACTCTCCCTTATATGTTTCTGCCAGATGGAACTATGTTGCTGGTGTATGAAGATTAACTTCTGCCTATAACTTTTTCTGACGTTCCTTCCTTTTTTAACCTGGGTATCTGTTCTAGGGCTACATTTCTAGTGCTGGCTACTACTGCTGCAATCACTTCTCATTCTCTATGAGAAATTTGGAGTTTTTTGGTTTTTGTTTTGTTTTGGTTTGCTTTTTACCCTCTAAAGATGGCAGCTCAGTTTGATTGTGAGCTTCTGGGTAGTGGATCTTTCTCCTTAGGTAAAATGAACCTTTAAGGACTTAAGATTCAGCCAGTCTAAGTGGGAGGAGGAAGAGAATTCTCCTAAGAAGATCCCTTGACCAGTGACTCCCATTTGATCTGGATTATACTACCTGTATATCAAAAATCATCCAATAGATCCTCATTTCCCCCTCAGCCCCAAACTCATATCTTGAGTTCAACCAATCATCCTATTCATTATGTTGATCTTCATAGCTGTTTCTTCCTCTAATCTTTTTTTTTTTTTTAAAGCAATTGGGGTTAAGTAACTTGCTCAAGGTTACACAGCTAGTCATTATTTATGTGTGGGTGCTCATTTTCTGAGGCTGGATCTGATCTCAGGTCATCCAAACTCCGAGGCCGGCGCTCTTACTCACTGCGCCACCTAGCTGCCCCTTTAGGGCAATTGGGGTTAAGTAACTTGCCCAAGGTTACACAGCTAGGTTTTTGTTTGTGTGGATTAAGTGTCAGAGGCCGGCTCCGAACTCAGGTCCTTCTGATTCCAGGGCCGGCGCTCTATTCACTGCGCCACCTAGCCGCCCCTCTTCCTCTAATCTTAATCCTAGTAGTTCCCACTACCAAATGTCCTTCTGTTTATCCTAGATTATCCTATATTCAAAGGCCTCTATCATAATTTTTGCTATCCCTTGTCATTGTATTAATCCTTCCTTCCAGACCAGTTCATATCCTGTCATGGGCCATTGTGATATCAATCTGAATCATAACAATCATGAAACTTGTCCTTCAAACATCAGTCCTTAAAAGAGGCTGTCAACAGTAGTATCTATGTCATAGCAAGCCCTTTGTGCTGGGTTTATTTTGTCAGACTCTTCATTTCCCTCCTGCTTATAGTCTTCTGCATTTGATCAACAATATCCACTAGTATAGTTCTGCTGCCTAAAGACTCTTTACTAAGACTCAAAGCATTAGAAAGGAAATCTAAAGTCTTCCAATTTGATGTAATCAAACTCTCTCAACCTTTCTGAATTGCTTACTTCATATGGCAAAATATATTATGCTGATATTCAATCTTCTGAAGTAATCCTCAATAGAATCTAGTCATATCATAAGATAAGTAAGTACTTTAGAAAATGGTGTAAGATGGCAACTTGAAGAGATAGTACTGGTCAATACTGAGTTCCTGAGATATCTATGGAACTGTAGGCATGTCTTAAACATAGCCAAATAAAACTTGTTTATCTTTCTCCCCAACCCCTACTCTTTTCCTAATTTGCATATTAATAAATTCTTAAAGGCTCCACCATCTTCCCAGGTATCCAGTTTACAACTCAACTCTTCCCTTGTATTCACCCCACCTATTCAATCTGTTGTCAAGTCTTGTTTTCACCTTTACTAAATCTCTCCTGTAAGTCTCTCTTCTCTCCTACTACTACTGTAGTACAAGCCCTCATCACCTCATGCCAAGACTACTCCAAGAGCTCACTGGTTGGTTTCCCTGCCTCATCTTTCTTACTATTCTAGTCCATCCTCCATATGCTGCCCAAGTGATCTCTCCAAAGTGTCAGTCTGACCACGTCCACTTTCCCCTCCTTTTCAGCAAACTACAAAGGCCCCCTTTTATGCCTCCAAGATCAAATATCAAATATCAAATCTTCCATTTAGATTTTCAAGCCCTTCACAACCTAGCACTTTTCTATATTTCCTCTCTTCTTATGCTTTACCCTCCTCCACATATTCTGTGGTCTAGCAACACTGGTTTTTATTCTTTTTCTCAAACACAATATTCCATCTCCTGACTTCAAACTTTTTTTAGTGGCTGGGATGGTCTCCCTCCTTATCTCCTGATTTCCTTGTCTTGTTTCAAGGCTCAGCTCCAATCCCACCTTCCACAAAAAGTCTTTCTAGTAATCTCCAGTGCTAGTCCCTTCCCTCTGGGATTACCTTTCACATACATTGAATATGTCTTATATGTAAATTTTGTATGCCATGAGGTCAGGGATTATGTTTTTGTCTGTCTTTATATCCTCAGCATATCCAATGCTAGAATATTCTAAATGCTTAACAAAAAGTTGATTGGTTGAATGGTGAACCAGAGGTACCTTGTACATATATTATCATTATTGTATCAAGTGATGGAAACATCTGCTAATGAATCATCCATTTCATAATCTAAATGACTGGTTTGGAGACAAAGTTACTTCTTTCACTGTTACTATGGTCAGCAATAAGGAAAGCTGTCAAAATGAGAGTATGCTTTTTAGCTGAAGCTGCCATTTTGGGAGAGGGCACTAAATGATTTTTATAAGTGGAAGGAAACTAGAAGTTTTCTAGTCCAATACATTTATATTTTATAAATCAGATAAAAATAAGGTTCCATGAATTTATCTGACATTCTGATGTTACACAGCTGAGGAGTGACAAACATAGCTAGGACTTAAACATAGATCCTCCAAGTCCACATCTCATGCTCTTTCCTCCATATCAGTGGTTCCCAAAATATTTTGTTCTGAGAATCAAATGCTTATAATAGCTTCAATAATAACTTCTCCCTCTAAAAACTTTAGATTAAAACTATATTATATAATAAAACAGGAAGTGTTATTCTACCTCTAATTGTGAAAACTATAAATATAAAATTATAAAACTCTAGTTATAAAATAAAAATATTTTATGTGGGACATTCTGTAAGAATTAGAAGAAATAATCCAGCAAGACCTCATATGATAACTATTATCTGCAATAATTCATATTAAATTTCTTTATTTGCAAATTTGTTGAATATAAATATTTTAATGAAATAAGTTACAACTTGGAAGAGGTTAACATAACATAATAATCATATATTAACTTAATTTTTATGTTTGATGTTTTCATTTGAACAATGGTTTTCAATGTTTGGCTCAAAACTAGACAGATTAAAATCTGGTTCTGCATTAAGTTTTTCTGTATTTTGATTTAAAACAAGAATAAAGTGAAAATGCTTATTTCTACAAATATACAGTGGAAAATAGGAGAATTTTTTTTAACTATCTGGTTAAAAGATAGAAATTTATTTTTAAAAATTTTCAGTGTGGGGCAGCTAGGTGGCGCAGTGAGTAAGAGCACTGGCCTCGGAGTTGGGACGACCCAAGATCGAAACCAGCCTCAGAAAATGAGCACCCACACATAAATAATGACTAGCCATGTAACCTTGAGCAAGTTACTTAACCCCAATTGCTTTAAAAAAAAATTTCAGTGTAACCAATCAACAAAAATAAAACACTAATTATAATGTTAAATATTCACTTTTGTACAGTCTAATAATAAGCATTGTATTAAATGATAAATGTACTTAAATTTCAATTGCATTTGATGCTTCATTTTTAATAATGTCTATATATATATGAACTAACCTTTGTAAGGAAAGAATCTCTTCAGACATTACTTTCTTCTCCCCTACCTCTTGCATACTGGCTTCATTTTCACAGAAACTCAATCACTAACCAGTATTGCCAACAAATTCATTTGAAAATACATTAGATGGTAGAATAGTAACAAGAGAAGGATAAATTGAAATTGGAAAACAACCTGAATACTAAAAGGAGATATGCTATAAGGTTTGTTTCTGAAAAATATTTGTGATGGTCCATGATGGTTTCAAGTAATCTTACAAGGATCATGTGCTCAGGATTTTCAAATATCTTGACATTTGTGCTATACTCTGATCATATGACCACACAGCTAATGAGGAATTATTATAGAGTAACAGGGAAAAAGGGAACTACTCTGGTGTAGTGTACAGAATGCAAATGAAGGTATACACATACATCTGACCATCTATTGGGAATATAGTTGAACTTCAATCTTGAACCCCTGTGGCAGTTTGGAAACAATTTGATGACAAGTTGAGAAACTGCAAGAACATCTTATGCTTCATCAGAAATTGTCAGACTTTGATATAATCACTGTACCAAACACCAAAATCATTGAGTGAGTGATCATGACAATTTCAATCACTGTAGAAACAAACTTGTAAGGATCAAACCTGCACATTCTTCCTGTCACAGAAGAAAAATATATTTGTAATGTGATTGGATAAATATTTGCTGCTTAAAGGCACCATTGCAGAGTATTTTGCACAAACCTCTTGGACCATTGTTGAAGTTTACAAACTACTAAATCAGAGCCACTACCCTACATATAATAGATACTTAATTAGTGGTTATCGAATGGTTGAATGAATCTTTTATAGCCAATAGTTGTAAACTAGATTCATATAGTCCCTGCAGAATTAATTTTTATCTCAACTATTTAGAAGTAGTTAACAGGCATAAATTCTACCATCAATAAATCATTCTACTCAGCAAACATATATTAAGCACCTACTGTGTGTTAAGCATCATTCTAGGCACTGGAGATAAAAAAATTTTAAATCCCTATTATGTAATCCCTACTTTCTAGTAGCTTAGTTATACAATGGAGAGGTTTCAGGAAGAACTACATTTAAATTGTGCCTAAAATACTAGCTTTTTGTGACAAGTTACTTAACCTCTGCCTGCTTCAGTTTCCTCATTTGCAAAATAGGGATAATAACACCTTCCTCCCAGGGCTGTTATAAGGACAAAATTAGATAAGGTTTATAAAGTGCTTTCTAAACCTTAAAGCATTATATAAATGCCAGCTATTATTATTGTTGTTTTTAGTATTGTTGCTATTATTTACTTAAGCAAACCCCAAATAATTATCAATTAACAGCAGATATATACGTCCCATAGAAACTGTGGGAAGAAAGGAGAAATATAAGGCTTGGCTATTACTGTCAGGAATTTACTCTAATTGGGGAGGTGGGAGACATGAACATGCAAAGAGTAATAACTAAGCAAGGTAAGTAGGATGAAGGGCAAATTAATCTTTGGACAGTAAGTTCTATGGTGTAGTAAGAAGAAAGAGAGACCATTATAGAGTTGATTGATCAGGAAAGGTTTCCTGAGTAATCTAGGCTTTGATGAATTATGGGGAGGAATTTGATAGGGAAGAAAGGAAGAGGAAGGCATTCCAAGGGGCAAAATCATGGAGGTAGTCAAATGAATCAAAATATGATAGAAAGAGCATAAGGTTTATAATAAGAGGACACGGAAAAATAATTTCTCTGAGCTTTAGTTTCCTTAACTGTAAAATGGACCTTATTCCTAAGGCCCCTTTTAGCTCAAAATTCTGTGATCTTGTGATAGTCCTTATATTTATCATCTTCTTGTATCAAAGAAGGCAATTTCCCTTGAAATCCAACTACTTAATTTCCTAATTGTCCCCCAATGTATTTCATAATCAATGCTCATTACCCTTTCTATACTTTTGCTCAAGTTGTTTCTCTAGCCAGGGATTCCCTTCCCTCTCCACTTT
Source organism: Gymnobelideus leadbeateri (assembly GCA_011680675.1). Taxonomy (NCBI): domain Eukaryota; kingdom Metazoa; phylum Chordata; class Mammalia; order Diprotodontia; family Petauridae; genus Gymnobelideus; species Gymnobelideus leadbeateri. The sequence goes on from WOXC01006170.1 coordinate 718,032, forward strand.
ATTGTTCAAATTATACCAGTCCCCTAAATCCTAGCTCTAGACTTGCATTTTCCATAAGCTACCCCAAATATCTTATCCTGCTTTGGTAAACTGAGGTTATAGATGTGAAAACACTTTAAAAACTTTGAAGTAGGGGTGGCTAGGTGACGCAGTGAGTAGAGCACTGGCCCTGGAGTCAGAAGAACCTGAGTTTGGATCTGGCCTCAGACACTTAACACAAACAAAAACCTAGCCATGTGACCTTGGGAAAGTTACTTAACCCCAATTGCCCTCCAAAAAGTGCAATAAAATAAAATGAGGATAAAATATTAAAAAAAAACTTTGAAGTATTATAAAATATAAGGTTGTGTTGTCTTTTATATTAGGTTAGTCACTAAATGTTAAATAAGATGAACTTTTGTAAAAGAAAGGACCTTGGCCTAAATGAAAGTTTTGTGCAATTTCTCATATGCTTCCTAGTTTTAATCACTTCCAACTCAGTTCTTTGCCCATTATTTACCTGCATTATCTGTAGAACACATGTGTACTGATTGATTAACTCAATGTGCCACCCATCTGCCTGCATATTGTAATGTGGTCTACTCAGGACTGTCATACACTTAATTTTTTAGAATGGATGCCTAGGCCAATCTCTTTTGAATGATTTGAATCTCTTGAGGGAGGCTCTGACATGTTTTATAGCTAGATACACCAGCAAAATATCATCTAGAAACATAAGCATCTAGTGGATGTTATCATCCATAGGTAACTCTAAATCTATTTAAACTCTTGTTCAGGGAACCCTCCATGACACCAGTGTTTCTATATGGATATAAATCATGAAATTTCAGAAGAATTGGATTTGCAGGTGATCCACAAAAGAATGTAATGATGAATTTTTGCTCTAAGTAGGCTGCTGGATATTAATAATTATGACTAGAAATGGAAATGTCTAAAAAGATGTCACCAAGGACATACATGTCTAGAAAAGGGGTAAGAGCTAGTCACATAACAAAAGTTGAAGATAATGGATAGAAAGCCCAAATGCTACAATAATATACATAGAGTATTAAGAGACCTAAAGGAAAGTCTTCACTCATTGGAGAAATCTTCTTTAGAAAAGGAGGAACAGGGGTGGCTAGGTGGCGCAGTGAGTAAGAGCGACAGCCCCGGAGTTGGGATGACCCAAGATCAGATCCAGCCTCAGAAAATGAGCACCCACACATAAATAATGACTGGCCGTGTAACCTTGAGCAAGTTACTTAACCCCAGTTGCTTAAAAAAAAAAAAGAAAAAGAAAAAAGGAAAGGAGGAACTATTGGCTGAAGTAGAAATAATGGGAATCATAGGAAGAAGTAACCATTCCATCTTCTAATTTGCGATAGAAGAGAAAAATGCCAAATATAGTCTGATGTGCCTTAGATTTTTGGAAGGCAGATTTCAAAGATTTCAGAAAAAGTATATATAGGTTCCATGACTTAAAAGTCTTCAAGGTCAGCCCAAAAGTGATAGGAAGATCCAAAGATAAATTCTAATAACACAAAGATAAATTATTCTGATGAGGAACAAAAGAGAGAATGGTCTTATAAAACTGACATCAATTCACAAATAACTCATCTTCCAACTTAGATTTTTAAGAAGACATATATAGTAGATGGAAATGAGGATGAATAATTGAGGATGACTACAAAAGAGAAGCTGTCTTTTAAGAAGAGCATCAAGAGTATTAAAACTAAGAATGAGCTGAGGCTGCCAATGAATGCTAAGGACAATAAATGTTAGGGACAAGAGAAATACCAAAGAAAAGACAGGATCACTGCTCAGAGAATATGGGATAATGATAAAGGATGACAAAAATCAAGATGAATTACTCAACTCCTATTTGGCTTCTGTTTTCTCTAGAAAAGAGAATGATTTTTAGGCTGGGGAGGATACATCAAAAATAATTAACAAGGTATTGAAACCCAGGATAAATGAGATGAGAGACCACTTCACTGTCCTCAATGAGTTCAAGTCACCAGGCCTAAATGTATAAGGTGGCAGAATACTGAAATTGTGTCACGTATGATTAATGCCACAGTCAGTGATCTTTGAAATACTATAGTCAATATGAGAAATGTCATAGCCCTATAGGTAGAAAAAAATGTCCTGATTTTCATCAAAAACACGAAGATGGTATCCAATAGGCTGTTGAGCTAGATTTGGATTCCTACAAGATTTAGAGTAGATTGTTAAAGTCATGGTTTGAGAGCCCTTAGAACATGGTGATCACTAAGAGCCAGAATGATTTTATCAAGAATACGTTATAACAGTCTCACTTCATTAAGTTTTTGGTCAGGGTTACCACACTGATAGATCAGAGGAATGCCAAAAGTATAGAAAAGATAAACTTGGAAGGAAGGGATAGCTAACATGTTGGATGGTAGAATCAGGATCCAAATGATCCAGATAGTCTGGGATAATGGATTAAATTGAATAAAATGAAATTTAATAGATAAATAGAAAAAGTCACATGGGTTCCAAAAGGCAACATGTATAAGAACAGGATGAAGGAAGTATTGCTAAAGAATAGTTCATATACAGACACTTAACGCACACACAAACAAAAACCTAGCTGTGTGACCTTGGCAAGTTACTTAACCCCAACTGCCCTCCAAAAAAAAAAAAAGAATAGTTCATATGAAAAACTATAATTTTATAGTGGATTATGTGTTCAGTATGAATCAACAATGTAACATGGTAAACATAAAAGGCATCATGACCTTAAGTTACATTAAGAGAAGTATAATTGATTCTGGAGACCTAGATAAGATTTCACAGTATGAGAGGGTATGAAGGGCTTTCAGTCTTTATGGGTACAGGGAGTAATCCCATCCTTGGCACCATGGATCCCTTTGAAGTATAAAGCTACAGGGTCAGTCAGAGATAGATTGAATCACTGTCTTTGCTTAATGTAGTATAATTCTCTCCAAATAGTAGGTGCTTAACAAGTATTTGTTGAATCGAGATAAATGCTAATTGCAGAGAATATGAATTATGAGGAGGTACACATAAAAGACACCCAGTCAGTCACAAAGGCACACAAAGAAACAACTACTATATAAACTGCTGTAGAGGGACATGATATAAAACTGGGGATTGATGAACACATGGAATTACTAGAGTTGAGTTAGTTGGAGAAGGCTTCATGGATTTAGAGCTGAAAACATCAGAGGCCATCTAGTCTAATCTCATTTTTTCAGATGAAGAATCTGAGTTTTAAAGAGGTTAAATGCATTGCTCAGGGTCACACAGTAAGTGTCTAAAGTGGAATTTGCACACATGTTCCTGATTCTAAGTCCAGCACTCTAATTGCTACACTATGAAGGAGAAAGACTAGGAAGTCATCTGGTTAGATAAGGTCAGAAAAGACCAGCTATCTCCAGAGAGAAATGCAGAAAGTACCCTCTCTATTTGAACAGAGAAGCCCCTGTCTTTGCTGGTCCTATTCACATCAAGAATCTATGATTTTATGGGCATGTGTATTCCCTCTATTGATATGGATGGCAACTTGATCTTTTGCATGATAGATGGTTGTTTTCAGTTGTTGTGGTAAAAAAACTTCACCACCTGATGGCCAAACTTCTGAAGATTATATATATATACATATATATATATATGTATATATATATACATATATAAACACAATCAATGCTGCCTGATAAATATGGTGTCGCAGTGAGTAGAGCATCAGCCCTGGAGTCAGAAGGACCTGAGTTCGGATTCAACCTCAGACACTTAACGCACACTAACAAAAACCTAGCCGTGTGACCTTGGGCAAGTTACTTAACCCCAATTGCCCTCCAAAAAGCAAAAAAAAATACCTTCCTCACAAAACATTTAGTTTTTTGGTTTTTAACAAAAAGAAGAACTTTAACTTTTCCTTCTCTTACAGAAAGAATATCCTTTAACTCTGGTGATATGGTATTACAACAGCATTTGCCTACAGTTTTGTTGTCTTTCTGTGTTGATTTTATTTATATTGTTGAAGTTTTTGTGTATATTGTCTTTCAGTCCTGCTTTCTTCACTCTGTATCACTTTATGTATATTTTCCCATGTTTCTCTGAATTCTTCATACTCCTCTTTCCTTTTGACAATCATATTTTATTACATTCATATACGCATGCCTTGTTTGTCCATTCCCCGGCTACTAAATATATTCTTTCCCACCATTGTGTTCTCACACACAAAAAAAAATGCTTCTCTGAACTTTTGCTGCATGTGATCTTGCTGTCAGTCATCTACTCAGAATTGGTCTCTTTGCTACTAGTCTCTTCCCCATTCCATCCTCCATACAGTTGCCATATTGGTATTCCTAAAATTGAGAACTAACAACATCATGTTCCTATTTAAAAATATTCAGTGGCTCCCTGTATCAACAATGCAGTATTTATAATGCCTACAGTAACTATAAATATGCTGATATGGTTATTAATCACAAAATATACCAGGCTCTCTACATGGGAAATAAAGCTAGAACATTTATTCAAATACCAGAAAACTGGGTCCCAAAACCAGAAAGTCAAAGCCATCACACTAGTTGGCACATGTAGTTAATATAGTAAACACCCACATTCTCAAGCCTTCAAAACAGAACAGGCTACCTCAGGCAAAGATCCTCCTCTCCCCACTCACAACAACTGCTCAGTGTCCAGGAAGCGTGCTCCCAGCAGCTCTGGTCCCCTCAGTTCCTGTCCCTCGCAGTCCTCAGAAGGAGTCCTTAGCAGAAATTCTGACTGGCTCAAAAAAAAAGGAGGGGTTCAAGTTCGTGGGGCCACCACCACCACTGCCACTGCTGCTGCTGCTGCTACCACCACCACATACACTCTAGCTTGGCTTCTGCTTCCTCTTGCCCCACCCCTTCGTGCTACATCAACACATTCAAAGGTCATGGAAGATCTTTAAATCCCATAACCCTTACAGTCCTTATTGCCTTTAGGATAAGATACAAATTATTTAACCTGTAATGTAAAAACCTTGGCTATCTACCTTTGGGGTCTTATTTCATGTTATTTCTTTCTATGCATTCTCCTCTCTAATCAAACTATCCTACTTGTAGATCCCTATACAAGGCGTTCCATCTCCCACCTCTGTGACTTTGCACAGTTGTCTCCTGTTCTTGGAATGCCTTCTCCTCACCTCTGATTTCCTTGCTCTTTTGATTCCAAGGAATGTCTTGCTCCCTTCAAAGCACAGCTCAGGTTCTGCTTCCTACAGGAGGATTTTCTGATGCCCCCTGCTATTTCCAGTCCTCATCCCCTTTTGTAATCACTTTGCATTATTTTGTAAACACTTTGTATTTATTCACTTGTTTATATGTTATATTCCTATAGTAGAATGTAAGCTTTTTGAGAGCAGTTGCTGTTTTGTTTTTGTCCAGCATAGTACCATTTATGTATCTAGTTTGGAGATATCGTGAGTTTAGTTCCAGACTACCACAATAAAATGAATATTATAATAAAATAAGTCATGCAAATTTTTTTGTTTCCCAATACATATAAAAGTTATGTTTACGTTATATTGTAGTCTATTAACTGTGCAATAGTATTATGTCTAACAAACCCAATGTATATACTTGTATTAGCAAGCACCCTAGCACACTCAGAGGATGGCTTGCTAGCAAAGGTTCTTTGATTTGCTTTTCTAAAGGAAAGACAGCTTTAAAGAGGTTAACATCTTACTTTAATTAACAGACAGATAAATATAGATAAGTAAATAGAAGTGAGGGTGGCTAGGTGGCGCAGTGAGTAGAGCGTCGGCCCTGGAGTCAGAAGGACCTGAGTTCGGATCCGGCCTCAGACACAATGCACACACAAACAAAAACCTAGCCATGTGACCTTGGGCAAGTTACTTAACCCCAATTGCCCTCAAAAAAAAAAAAGTAAATAGAAGTGAGATTCCAAGAAAGAATCCAATAGACAGGACTCCAACTGTCTAAACAGAATAATACAACCATCTTATAATTCCTCTGTACAACTTGACTAATGTTTAATGTGAAGGTATATGTAGAACCTATATTGCATTGCATCCTGCCATGGAGGGAGAAGGGAGCAGAGAAAATCTGGAACTCAAAAACTTGTGGAATTGAATGTTATAAACTAATAGTAAATAAATAAAAAAAAAAGAATAATACAACCACCTATATATACCACTGAACCTGAAGAGCACCAACATCTGAGTAGTGGGAGGTGGGGGTCGTAGGTCTTAACAAATGACTACTCAGGGTCTTGTCCAAGGAATCTAAAGGTCCTTCTCATGAGTGAGCCCCCAAAGTAAAATACCAATCTTTCAGTATATATAGCCTTCAACTAATATGCTCAGTCAGAAGGCACCACAACCTTCATAACTTGGTACCTAATTAGCTCCTATAAGCAAGCCTCCCCCTAAACAAGATCCTCCTTAGGCAAGTTCCTCCCCCCAATGGGCTCTATGTGATTCAAGATGTACCACAGCTGTGAAAGCAGCAAGCTATCTGTGATTGAAATACCTGTGTACCTTTAGACCTGGGAAGACAGCTTCTGTTCCAAGGGAAAAGGGGACACGTGGTCACATAGGCTTATTAATGGACAGAAAAGATCTTCCCATTCCATTAACATTACAATATTTTACTTAAAATATTTTATTACTAAAAAATGCCAACCATCATCTGAGCCTTCAGTGAGTTGTTATCTTTTTGCTGGTGGAGGGATCTTGCTTGGGTGTTGATGACTGTTGACTTATCAGGATGCTAGTTGCTGAAGGTTGAGGTGGTTGTGGCAATTTCTTAAAGTAAGGCAGCAGTGGAGTATGTCATATTGATTAACTCTGCCTTTCACTTGAACATTTAGAGGGCATTGTAAGGTTATTAACTGGTCTAATTTCAATATTGTTATGACTTAGGGAATGGGAGGTCTAAGGAAAGGGAGAGTGATGGGGAATGGTGGGTCAGTGGAGCAATCAGAACATACACAACAGTTATCGATTAAGTTTGTTGTCTTATGAGGGTGCAATTTGTGGCACTCCAAACAATTACAGTAGAAATATCAAAGATCACAGATTACCATAATAGATGTGATAATAATGAAAAAGTTTGAAATATTGAGAGAATTACCAAAATGTGACACGATGTGAATACATGCTTTTAGAAAAAATAGCACCAATAGACTTGCTTGATGTGGGGTTGTCACAAACCTTCAATTAAAAAAAAACAACAGCCCAACTCCTCCCCCAAAACACCCCCCCCCAACATCTGTGAAGAGCAATAAAGTAATGTGCAATATACTGAAGTATGCCTGTGGTTGGAATTTAAGAAGTATTTGTTGAATTAAATTGGGTAGAATTCAATCAGGATATTATTGCAGTAGCTGTACCTTTGAGTAAGAGAATCTGGCTAATTTAGTTACTTTTCTCACATATTTTCAAATTGTTTTCCCCAACAACTGATCCAAATCACAGTACTATCCATCATGATTAATTACCATACCTGTCTTTCCATAACTTCTCCAACAAGAGCTTGATGATCTTTTAGTCTCTTTTCTGGCTTGATGAGTGTAGAGTGATAACTCTAGGTTGCTTTAATTTGCATTTCTGTTTTTAGTAGTGATTGTTAAACATTTGAAATGATTATTGGTAATTTGTATTTCTTTTATAGATTTTAGATATCAAATTTTACCAGAGATATTTAATATTATTTTTTCTTGTTTGCAATCTATGCCTTTTCCTCCAGCTCTAATTGTGGTGATTTTATATGCAAAAGCTTTTTAATTTTAGTTAATGAAGATTGTCTCTTTAATCTTTTCTTACTTCTGCCTGTTACCTGAATTTTTGTTCTAGGCAGAATTGTGAAAGCTATATAACCTTTGACCCCTGTCTAACTTTTATGTTTTGATTTTTTAAGATTTAGATAATTGTCTGTTCGGAATTTTTTCTGATGTAAGGTATGGCATAAGATAGAAACCTATTTTTCTTTCCTTCCTTCTTTCTTTCTTTCTTTCTTTTTTCTTTTTTGCTTTTTGGAGGAGGAAGGTAGGGCAATTGGGGTTAAGTGACTTGCCCAAGGTCACACGGCAGAAACCTATTTTTCACCAGATTGCTAAGCATTCTGCTTCTGAATCTCTCTTCCCTGGTACTCTTGCTAAAGTATTATTTTCATTTGTTTCTAAGTCTTAGTGACTAATTCCATTCCAGTGATCTATTTTTTATCTAGTACCAAAATGTTTTTGATAGTTATTGCATTCTATAGTTAGAAATTAGGCAGCTCCTATCTTTTTTCCTTCCTACTATTTTGTTATTTCCCTTGATATTTTTGACCTTTTGTTCATTCAAAGAAATCTTGTTATTATTTTATTTAATCCTGTAAAGTCTTTGTTTGGTCATTTGAATGGCATAGCACTAAATCCATAGAATAATTTGGGTTGAGTTGACATTTTTGCTAAATTAGCTCATACTAGTCATGAATATTGAACACTTCCCTGGTTATTTAGGTCTCATTTCTGTAAAAAATGTTTTGTAGCTTTATTTACATAAGTCCTGCATAAATTTTGGCAGGTTTGTTCATAGATATTTAATACATTCATTGTTATCTTATGTATAATTTTTCTTCCTATCTCTTCTATCTGGGTTTTGTTAGTAATATCTAACTTTGACAAACCACTATTGAGTCCACAGAGAACTAAGATGTTGTACCCACTCCCAGTTTAGTAGCAGGTTTAGTTCTGGGACAGCCTAATATCTAATGAGAAGGTCAGGCTTTCCTTTCTCTCACTTTTAATTCATTAAACTCCTATTGTTAGCTTGGATTAGGGTTCACATCTAGGGTTTTCCCAAAATAAAGCAATAGAAGGTATTCAATTTTTATATAAATCAGATATGGATCACGTTTATTCCTACCCAGAAAGAAATGATGAACAGGAAGGACATAATAGCATCTATTAACAATGACTTATACAGTAACTTAATTTAGAGATACAAGGTTACAAGGGGCTGGGAGGGTGATATTTAAACATCATCAAAACAGAAAGTAGTTTGTAAGCATTTTATTTCATCTCTTCACTCGCCAAACAATTCCTGGCACATGTCTTTTTAGTAATACAGCCAGGTTTGGATCAATTCTCGTCTTGGTATTTATTTTATCCAAAAGTGCTAGAGCTGTTACTGGAGAATCTTTCTTTCTACCATCAGCTCCATCATGGTGGGACCCAGGAAATCCAAACTTCTCAAGCTTACAAGGTTGCCTCTAAACCTGAATATGTTCATCTCGGGCCAGATGCCCAATTACCTAAGAGCAGGAAGGGACAAGCACACAAGCAAACTAGGCATCCAGGAATCCAGATGTCAACCTGTTGGTATATGTACTAGCTGCCACATAGGCATAGTTGCCATGATGCTATTATGGAGAAAGGCCATTGTTTTCCCACTCCTCACTAGAAGTTATATTATGCCACTTGGAGAATTAAAGGAAGAAGCTAAGCTAGAAGCTATCTCTTCTTTTAACTGACACAGCCTCCTGCCCCTTTGCCACTGTCACATGATGGGGAAAAGACCAAGAGACCACTAAGGGTTTGTCAAATCATAGCATACCAAAACACTGAGTTCTCCCAGAGCTGGGCTACTACATGGCCAGAAGGACCTAAAATTCCCATGTGATGAACCAGAACCAGGAAGAGCAACTTTGAACATGCTCCATGGGATGGTCTTACCTATAAATATGTGAAAAAGCTGATGATTTTACTATATTTATTTTGTGTCCTACTATGTTATTGAAGCTATTTAATTTAACTCTATAAATATTTTACAGAAGGAAAGGAAATGGGTTTGAATCACGAGATACAAAAACAATGTGAAAAACATATTCAACCTTTAAGTAACTTATATTCAGTAAGAGGTATATAACATGCACCTAGCAAAGGTCATATAGGGGCATTGACAGCTATGAGAAGAGAGAAGGCTTTGTTTAGGAGATGGTACATAAGTCTGAGTCTGAAAAGAATTTAGGGATTCTAAGAGGCATAAGTAAAAAGGGGTACATTCTAAGATCCAGGGACAAGCTTTCAAAGGCATGAAGGCAGAACAATAAGTCAGGCTTGACCAGAACATAGATTGTGAAAGAGGAGTAAGACAAAATAAGCTTGGAAAGGCAGGCTGTGCACCTGATTGTTGTAAGGGCTAAGCTCTAAGTTGAGGATGAGTGGGATATACCCTCTGTGAAGACTCCTCAGGGTGGTGGGAGAGAGTCTTGAATCTAGAGACACTTGGGTCAGACTGGACAGGCCTAAATTTTGGTTTCCCAGAAATTACCCAACTTATGACCCTTCCTCTCCTTCCCTGCCACCTCGGCATTAACTTTGCCAAATAAGGACATGTTTGTTTGAATTAGCTATACCCTGTTAACTTGTTCTTTGTCTTTGGAGAGGATTTTCGTGCCTAGATTGTAAGCCTGCTACCAAGCCAATGGGAATGAGGGATAGTGGTGGGAGGGAGTTTGTTTATGCTAGGGTATATAACCTTGCTTTGCCTTCTGTCACACTGTTCCTTCCACTAGTCCATCCTAGTGGAGGTGATGCACTTTTCTTGCAAGAACTAAATAAATGCTTTCTGTTTCTATCTTGAGATGCCTCTGAGTTTTATAAAATTTGGGTAGGAGGTTTTTGGGGTCCTCTACCCCACACAAGGATATTGTATCCTAGAGGCAACAGTGACTCATAGCTATACAACAATGCTAGAAGAAAATAGTGGTTAAAAGATTGGACTTAGTTTTGGGAGAAGCTTGGAGTCATTAAAAGAATTTTCAGCTTCTCAAAGACAATCCAACTCACTGCTTTGTTCAGTTCTGGGCCCAACTCATGGAAGCAAGTCACAGAAAACCAGTCTGAAGAACTAAAACAGAAGCTCCCAAAAGGGCAATAGAGATTGAGGAGCATAGTGAACATAAATGATCTGCAACACACAACAACAGATTTTAAAGGATAATCAGTGTAAAGGATGTCATCAAAATGTATGAGTTGAGGAAGACAAAATAGTCAATAAAAATTCATTAAGCACCTACTATGTGCCAGGAATTGTACTAAGTGCTAGAGAGATAGATACAAAAAGACAGTCCCATAGTCCCTGCCCTCAAGGAGCTTACAACCTATCTGAGAAAGTCAACATACAGAAGAAAGCTAAAAAGGTGGTAGGGTAGTGGTAGTGGTGAAGGTACTTGGCATACGTTCATGGTGGAGGAGTCAAAGAAGTCCAGAATGAATGAAGCCAGGTGGAAAATGTAGAGATGTCTGTCTTATCTCTAAATAGATGATAATGAATCCATGGCTTCATCCTACAGAAGAGCAGAGGATACTAATAAGGAGTGAGCACCAATGAAGAAGATGGTCTGGTCACTTGGCAAGAGTAAGGTGTAAACAACAGACATCTTTGTGAGTTCCACTGGTAGTTTTGTGAAATGTCAGTAGAAACTATGGAAGGCCCTCCAGCATTTTGGCTTTGTGGTAAATTTATGTAATGACACGGATAGGAATCACATATGTTGGAGACACATGGATGAGTTACAATTGGTATTATTTGAAGGGATATCCACATTGTTGAGATCACAAATCCATCTCACTTGAACCAGTAGGGAGACTCAGATACTCCTAAAGCCAAGAGAGTGACATAGTCAGATTTGTGATTTAGAAGTTATTTTGTCAGATGCATTTTTATTGCTTATGCTTTATTCTCTCAATTTCCATTTCATGTCTTGTTTCTAATAGTCAACAAATGATAAATACAGTGAGATATTGTATCCATTATACCTTTTCATTAATTTTGTGGCTGCAATAGGATATTAAAAAGAACCAAAATCTCATGTTTCAAAGGAGAGGTTTCTGGGAAGATGGTAGAGTGGGTCAGAAAACTTTCAGCTCTCAAATTTCCTCCTAAAATAAAAAGACAGAACAACACCTCAGAGTGGCAGAAATAAACACAGGGTAAAGCAATTGTCCTCCTAAGATAATTTGAGAAGACTGCAGTTAAAGATCAGAGGTTTGGTCTGAGTGAAATGAAAATACCTCCAGGCTAACTCTGAAGAATCAACAAATAAGAAACCCTGGGGGCAGTTGGATTGAGGGGCAGCCTCAGCCTTAGAAGCTTTTATCCCACAGGATGGGGGTCTGATCGCTGAGTAGAAGACTGGAGGATCTTCCACAGTCAAGGAATGCCAAGCACAGCTCTGCTGACCAGATGCATCCTAGGCTGGGCTGCTGCTGTGGGAGGAGAAGGAGCTAGCATATACCTGGTGAATGCAGTAGCAAGGATCAGGGACCCTGTTGGTTGTGGGCTCTTATAGGACAGCAGAAACCCTGGTTTCAGTTCTGGGGCAGAGAGGAAAGATGGTTTACAGCCATGGGAAGAACCACAAGGAGCAAGATCACTCGTGGGAAAATGTGGCTAGGGGACCTAGCTGTGCCATAGGAGTATAGAGGAGTCCTCAAAGTTGGACCCTGAGACAGACATCAGAAAATAAAAGTAAGAAGGACCTGAGGCTTGAGGCATCTTTCCCCATACCTCAGGACTAAAACAATTACTCGAATAGTGGCTAAAAACAAAATTAAATAAATAAATAAAACAGTAAGCAAAGGAGAAAGAACCCAACTGTAGATATTGACTATGGGGATAGAGAAGATCTAGATTTATGTTTAAAGGGAGATAATGGGTATAAAAAAATTACTCCTTTTTCAAATGGTTGCAAGTACAAAAAGAACTCTTGGAAGAACTTAAATAGGCTTTAAAAATCAAATATGAGAGATTGATTAAATATTAGAAAAAAATAAGGGTAATCCAAGAAAATCAAGAAAAAGTATGAAAAGAAAGAAAACCAATTGGAAATAGAGAGTTAACAACTTAAGGAAGAAAAAAATTCCCTGGGGCAGCTAGGTGGTGCAGTGAGTAGAGCGCCGGCCCTGGAGTCAGAAGGACCTGAGTTCGGATCCGGCCTCAGACACTTAACACACACAAACAAAAACCTAGCCCTGTGACCTTGGGAAAGTTACTTAACCCCAATTGCCCTCCAAAAAGCAAAAATAATAATAATAATAATAATAATTCCCTGAAAACTAGATTTGGGAAAGGGGAAGCTAATGACATTCTAAGACAACAAGAAATCATAAAACAAAATCACAGGATGAAAAAATAGAAGAGAAAGTGAAACATCTCATCAGAAAAACAACCAGTCTGAAAAACAGACCAAGGAGAAATAACATAAGAATAGTTAGACTACCTGAAAATTATGATAAAAAAAAGAATCTTGATACAATGTTACAAGAAATTTTCAAGGAAATTTGCCCTGAAGTTCTAGAACGAGAAAACAAAGAAGAAATAGAAAAAATCCACCAACCACTACCTGAAAGAAATCCCAGGAGGAAAACTTACAGGAATAGAATAGCTAACTTTCAAAGCTCCCAGGTTAAAGAAAAAATATTGGGAGCAACAACAACAATCTAAATATCATGGAGCAACAATAAGACAAGACCTAGTAGTTACTATATTGAAAGACTATAGGTAGTTACTATATTCAAAGACTGTAGGTCTTGGAGTACTATATTTCATAGAACAAAAGAGCTGGGGTTATGAGCAAGAGTAAATTACCCAGCAAAGTTTATAGACCTGAATGAAAAAAAATAGATTTTTGATGAACTCAAGGACTTTCAGGCTTTTGTGACAAAACCCCCAGAACTTAAGGGAAAATTCAACATATAACATCCATGAAAAATATAAGGTAAACATTAAAGACCAGTTATAAGAGACTCAATAAGGTCAAATATACTTCATATATATGTGAAAATATTAGCAGTGGGGGAGGGGGGGTGGAGCCCAGATGGTGGAGTAGAAATAGCACTTCCACAGCGCTCTAGCCCACACCACTTCAAAATCATGTAAAAGGGGACTCTGAACAACCTCTGGAGCTCCAGCACCCACAGAACGACACAGAGAAGCTAACCTCCCAATGAAGACAGCCCAGCAGCCCAGCAGGGAGGGGCCAGCGCAGTGCTCTGGGAGCTGAGCCCAGGAAATCTTGAGTTGAGGTTTTAGCCCCAGGGTGGCTGGACCAGCAGCCAGCTGGAGGGACCCCAGAACACCAGCTGCTGTGGCTTTTCCAGAATTACCAACACATAGATGCCTAGGACAAAGTGAGAAGTTAGTGCCCTATGGACTTTGGGGCCAGTATTTGGGAGAATGTCAGCTTCTTCTGCTAGGAGTGAGAAGCCTCTGAGGAGCAGCAGCAAAGCCACCATTTTGCAGCTTGAGTTGCAGCTTCAGCTTCTGGCCTGTGGACTGTAGGGGGATCCAACAATCAGTCTGGGGGTTAATCGCTATTGCTTTAACCTCCCTGGATCTGGATTGTGGTCTGGGTTAGAGGTCTTGGGGTGTGTGACTGGCTTGCCAGAATGTGTGGGGGCTTCAGAGAGGGCACCCAACTAATACCTCTGGCAGTTGAGAAGACCCCAATGTTTGGGATAGAAGCTCTCCTGTCTGGTGGCAGAGTCCTACTGTGGCAACAAGCCCAAAAGTCAAGTAATTAAGTGGCAACATGCCTAGGCAAAGGAGACAAAATAAACAGAAAAATTCAACATTAGACCCTTATTTTGGGGGCAAAGAGGATCGAAGCATGGAACAGGAGGAGGACTGTGAGGTCAGAACTCCTGAACCAAAAAGCCCCAAATGAAAATACAAGTGGGTTACAGGCCATAGAGGACCTTAAGAAGGATTTTAAAAACCAAATAAGAGAAGTGGAGTAAAAATTGGGAAGAGAAATGAGAAGGATGCAGGAAAAGTATGAAATAAGAGTCAACAGCCTGACTGAGGAAAATAACACCTTAAAAAATAGACTAACTCAAATGGCAAAAGAGGCTAAAAAAGGCAATGAGGAGAAGAATGCCTTAAAAAGCCGAATTTGCCAGATGGAAAAAGAATCTCAAAAGCTCACTGAGGAGACTCATTCCTTCAGAATTAGACTGGAGCAAATGGAAGCTAGTGACTTTATGAGAAATCAAGATGCTGTTAAACAGATCCAAGCAATTGAAAGAATAGAAGGCAATGTGAAATATCTCATGGGAAAAACCACTGACCTGGAAAATAGATCCAGGAGAGATAATTTAAAAATTATTGGACTACCTGAAAGCCATGATCAAAGAAAGAACCTAGAAATCACCCTTCAAGAAATTCTCAAGGAAAATTGCCCTGATGTTTTAGACCCAGAGGGCAAAATAGAGGTTGAAAGAATCCACAGATCACCTCCTGAAAAAGATCCCAAAAAGAAAACTCCCAGGAATATTATAGCCAGGTTCCAGAATCCCCAGATCAAGGAGAAAATACTACGAGCAGCCAGGAAGAAACAATTTCAATATTGTGGAAACACAATCAGAATAGCCCAGGACCTGGCAGCTTCTACACTGAGGGATCAAAGGGCATGGAATATGATATTCCAGAGAGCAAAGGAGCCCCATGGGATTAAAACCAAGAATAACCTGCCCAGCAAAACTGAGTATCTTGTTTCAGGGGAAAATATGATCATTCAGTGGAATAGAGGACTTTCAAGCATTCTTGAGAAAAAAAACCAGAGTTGAATAGAAAATTTGACATTCAGACACAAGAAGCAAGAGATGCTTGAGAAGGTAAACAGGGAAAAGAAATCAAAAGGAACTTGTCAAAGTTGAACTATTTACATTCCTACATGGAAAAACAATAACTGTAACTGATGAAACCTTTCTCAGTATGGAAATAGTTGAAGAAGGGTATATGGGCATATGAATATATATGTAAATGTGTGTATATATGTTTACAGGTATACATGGATAGAGGGCACAGGTGGAATTTGGTAGGAAGGGATGATACTTAAGGGGTGAAGTTAAGAGGTGAGAGAGGAATATGGTGAGTAGATGGCAAAAGACGGGGGTGGTAAATTATCTCATGTAGAAGAGGCAAGGGGAAAGGGTTGCAGGGGAGGGGAAGAACAGGAAGGCAAAAAGGCAAAACCATATTCTCATTGAATTTGGCTCAGGGAGAGAATGACATACATACTAAATGGGATATCTCACCCTGCAGGAGAGTGGGTGGGGAGGGGGATGAGAAGGGGGATGATGGAGGGGAGGGCATGCTGGGGGGAGGGGAGGTTGGAGGCACCCACTTTTGAAGAGGGACAGGATCAAAGTAGGGAATGGACCAGGTGAGGGGTGGGATGGGTGGGAGGGAAATATAGCCAGTCTTTTACAGTATATCTACTATGGTAATATTTTGCATAGCTATACATGTACAACATATACTGAATTGCTTATCTTCCCAGCAAGAGTGCTACAAGGGAAGAAGGGAATGGATCTGGAATTCGAAGTTTAAATTAAATCTTTCAAATATATATATATATATATATATATATATATATATATATATATATATATATATATATATATGAATACTATTATTTATACTATTTTGCATGTAATTGGAAGATAAGATGTGCAGGCATTGGGGCTCAGAGAGTCACCTTGCCCTAATGGAAAAGTTGAAGGGGGTATGGGAGAAGATATGGGGAGAGCAGATTGGATGAGGGGATATCCTGTGGGACTGCTATTCTGGGGTGGTGGGTAGGGGAAAAATGGGGAAAAATTGTAACTCAAAATCTGGTGGAAATGAATGATGTAAACCAATAGTTAATAAAGCATTTGGAAAAAAAAAAAAAGAAGTGTGTTATGGAAGACATTAAAAGGCCAAAAAAGTAACAATTCTTGAGAGATTTCTTCATACCTTTGTAGAATTACTGCCTCATTTTATTCTTAGTAAATTTAAATAAACTCATCTATATTGTGGGTCTAAAAAAAAGAAAATATTAGCAATACTCTTATGATTGTCAAACTACCAATTATTTGGGTAGTGTGAAAGAAAGGGTTGGGCTGAGCTGAGTATGATGCGGTAATACTAAGAAAAAACTGTAGGGAGAAATAAAAAGTAATAATTAACTCATACAAATGAGGCATAAAAAGAAAAATTGATACAGAAGAAGCCACAACTGTCTTTGGGAATGGGTTAAAGAGGGAATAAGAGACATATATACACACATACATATATGTATATGTATAAAAGGGTATAAAAGTCTTCTAAATTTAGAAAGAAATAAGAGGTCAAGGGGACAGGGTGGAGGGACAGGATAAGGGAGGAATTCTTAGAGGGGTGGATAGGTTAAGGAATAGGAAGGCAAGGTAGAAATGAAACAGAGGAGTGAGGAGGGATAGGGTAAATATGGCAAGAAGGATAGTGAGGAAAAATAGGAAGAAGAAAAATGAATAACAAGTAATTGCAGCTTAGAATGTGAATGGTATGAATTTACCCATAAAATGGAAATGGATAGCAGATTAAAAATCTGAATTCAATGTGTTGCTTTCAGGAAACATAAAAATAAGAGATACACATAAAGATAAAATAAAGGGCAGGAGTAAAATTTAGTATGTCAAAAAAGTTGGTAAAGTAATCATGATTTCAGACAAAGTTAAAGTTAAAATAGATTTAATCGAAAGTGAAAAATAGAGAAACTACACTATGTGTCAGCAATATTATTCAGGATTGTTTTAGACCATTTAAAATACCTAGACATTCTAAAATAGCTGAGCATCTACCTGCCAAAACAGACACAGGATCTATATGAATGTAAACATAAAACACTTTTTATACAAATAAACTCAGATCTAAATAATTGAAGTAGTATTTATTGTTCATGGGTAGGTAAAGCCAATATAAATTTTAAAATGACAACTTTACTTAACTATTATTCAATGCCATCCTAATTAAATTCAAAAAATTTCTTTTATTGAGTTAGAAAAAATAGTAAAATTTATTTGAAAGAGCAAATGGTCAAGAACTTCAAAGAAACCATGGAAAAAAATATGTAAAGGAAGTAGATTCAGCAGTATCAGACCTTAAACTATATTATAAGGTGAGAGCATTGTTGAAGTATAAAAAGTATAATTTCAATTGTTTTAAATTAAATTTTTCTTGTATAAATAAAACCTACATAGCAAAGAGTAGAAGGAAGGCAGGAAATTGAGGGAAAAACTTTCATAGACAATCTCTGATAGGATGTGATTGGGTTGGAATATTGTTGTGGTATAGGAAGTAATGAGCTGGTTAATTTATAAAAACATGGAAAGACTTGGACTTACAAAGGAAGATGCTAACCATGTTCAGAGAAATGGATGATAGGAGGAGATAAACATAGTATGGTCTTACACCAACAAGGAAGCAAAGAAAAGCTAAGCAGTTTTGAAAACAATGTATTATTTATTTTATAAGTTTTCTTGAAATGGAAATTTATTGTTTTATATTGAATTTTCTCTTATGGCCTGCTATATACATGGAAATGTTTTTTTTTTCTTTTCTCATTTTGTATTCAAGTTTAAAACAAAACAATTTACGACTCTCCCTCCCCAACAACTCATGTTCATGTTTCCTTCTCATACTTTTATCAAGTTACATTCAGATTATTTTATAAAAATTGTATAGAGGTAGGAAAATAGGCTTATGGGTCAGTAGTTATTGATTTTATTTTGGTCAACATTTTTGAGTAATATTAATGTGTATTTAATTTTAAAGTCATTTAATTCAGTAGAGCAAAATGCTCTCATACTCTACTTAACCCTAAGATGACTATTAACATTTCAACTTATATCAAAATTATTACATTCCCAAAGATTTAACAAGGGATATAAGTTGATTTGACAACCCTCTGCTGATTAACATCAAATAAGGCATAAAACAGCTTACTGAATGGGTTTACTACTATTATGGAAAATATATAGGCAGAGTTCAATTGAAGAGAAACTCCCCAAAGATGCTCCTTATTGTGGATGACTTTGTATTGACTGTATCAAGCCTGGAACATTGCAGAGCATAATCACTCAAAAGAGTTTAGCTTACCTTATCCACAGAAGAAAGACTAAATGGATGTAGAATACCTACTGCCCTGACTATAATGTGGTTAGATGAACAACCCATATTTCATTTATCCATAAACATATCTTGGTCAGACAATCAAAATAGACAATGTACTTTTCAGTATTGAACAGAAGGAGAGTGGGTTAGATTGCCTGTGGGAAATTGCACAATTCTTTTAAAAATCATGAGCTTCTTCTTGAAACAAAAGCCCATATTTTTAAAATGACTTTTTCTGGTGATTTTGTATGATTGACTGTGAATCATGGAATACCATAGTCTTTAAAGAATAGAAGTTCCACTACCCAAAGGGCAGTGGAAATGCACTTAATTGGGGTGAATAGGCTAAAGCTCATTACAAAGTTGAAACTGCACTAGAAGAGATATAAAGGATATAAATAGGGGGATATATGACTTGAAAATAATAGATTGGTTGGTTATACAGTGAGATTGAGAGAAAGCTAATAGGCAGCCTGTGTGTTCCTTTGATAACCACACAATGTCAAGAAATGTTAAGAAAGATGTATAAAACATTGGATGTAACTTCTGTGATTGATTTATGGTAAGACACAGTCTATAGTCATAGTGCCTGGGACGGTTGTGACCTGCATTATTAGGAGTGACTTCAGAGATGAAATTACATATTCATCAAAGTACTGAAGAATTGGGGTGGCTAGGTGGTGCAGTGAATGGAGCACTGGCCCTGGAGTCAGGAGGACCTGAGTTCAATTGCATCCTCAGACACTTAACACTTCCGAGCCTGTGACCTTGGTGTAAAGTTAATGGAATTTGAAGATCTTGAATGCCTCTTTGTATTGTCAAGTAAGCAGGTACTTAGCACCTTGTTTCAAGCTAACACCTTGTTTAAGCTATTTAATTAACACAGAAGTAGTTAACACCTTTGGGAGGAAGTTGCTGATGAAAGGGTAGAACAGGGAGGAGCTAATACATATAAAAGGAAGAGCTCAAGCTGGACAGACAGATTTTCTTGGAGTAAGCATCCTGAAGGCAGAGCAGTTGCTAGAGAGAGTAGAGAGAGAGAGAGAGAGAGAGAGAGAGAGAGAGAGAGAGAGAGAGAGAGAGAGAGAAAGAAATATGAATTTCTCTCATTGAGCATTTGGAGGCTGGAGATTCTGCTAAGACCTTTCTTCTGGGAACTTCTGCTGAGACCTTTACTCTGGGAATTTCTGCTGAGAATTTCCAAGAACTAGGCTGAGGAGCTACTGTGAGTGGGAAAGGAGGATCCCTGCTTGAGGGAGCCTGTTTTTTTGTGAAGGCTTGGGAATGTGGGTATTTATTGCATTAACCATGTGTACCAACTTACTGGTTACTCTAATGACTTTGGTTTTCTAGTTCTGGGACTCGGTTTTCTGGTATTTGAATAAAGGTTTTAGTTCTATCCTCCATGTGGAGAGCCTATTACATTTTATGATTCACAACTATACCAGCATATTCATAACCACTGTGGGTGTTGTGAATATTGCATTATTGTTACACTTGGGCAAGTCAACCCCAATTGCCCTGGCTTCCCCCCTCCAAAAAGCAAAAAAACAAAAACAAACAAAACAAAACAAAAAAACCACCACAAAAAAACAAAACAAAAAAGTACTGAAGAATTGCTTTAGCTTAGTGTTATGTCAAATAATAGGAAAAATAGTAGCCATCTTTAATTCCCTTAATCCAAGTAATTCTTAACCTTTTTTTGCATCATAGTCCCTTTTAGCATTCCAGGGAAACTTCATCTCAAAATAACATTTTTCAAATGAATAAAAAATAAAATATATAGAAATGTAAAGGAAAACAACTATTTTGAAATATAGTTCTCAAAATATGTATTTAAAAAAACCAAGTTCATGAATCCTAGGTTAATGACCCCTGTCCTAATCTTATTGAGAAAACTTCAAGTTTCTTCACTGGTGATGATGCTAAATTTTAGAGATTCTTTGATCAATTTAAAGAAAAGTCCTTTTATTTGTCTCATTTTTAGTATATTTAACATACATGAGCACAGTATTTCTTCAAATACTTTTTCAGCATCTGTATATGTGGAATGGAAATGCAGATTTAAAGATCTTCCCTGCCCCTAGGTTAAGTACACCTGGAGCCTGTGTCGGGAGGCTTGTTTTTCAGGAAAGCCCACACCTTGATACTTTGTGATTGGGCAGTGGGTCAAGAAGGTTGTTACATACTCTGAGCCAGGAGAAGGCTATATAAACCCTGATGGGAGGTTTTGCTTTGGGGCTCACTTTGAGAAGTGTTGTATGATTTGACCAGATGAGATTCTGGGCAGCCGTTGAGAGCTCCCCAGCTTTGAAAATCCAGATGTTGATGCTTCCCTCTCTGGTAACTGTGATTTTGGTATTGATAATGGTTGGACAGTTTAGAAGCCTGTCTGTTTGATCTGTCTGTATACTTTGAAGTTCAGGGTGCTGACCTTTTCCCCCTGAACTAGATAATATACGTTTGATTGATTAAAGTGAGCTTGTTAACTGATTTTGAGTTGCTTTCCTTTACAAAAGCAGATCTAAGAACCTGTGTTGGCAGCCACCCTGGGGATGTTGGGGTGCTTGCTGCTACAATATATAATTGTGATTTTTATTATTATTGTTATTAACATGATTTATTATGTTTGTCATTTTTCTTTTTTTGTTTTGTTTTAGAGGGTAAGTGACTTATCCAAGGTCACATAGCTAGTTGTTGTGTTAAGTGTCTGAGGCCGGATTTGAACTCAGGTCCTCCTGACTCCAGGGCCAGTGCTCTACTTCCTAACCACCCGATGTCATTTTTCTAATATAGAACCATTCTTACATTTCTGGTCACTTAAATTTTAATTCACTATGATCAAACTTATCATAGTGAAGGTTTTTTAAATGTATTGCTGAAGTTTCTTTGCTAATATTTTATTTGATATTCTTGCTTTAACATTCTTTAGTGATATTAGTCTATCATTTTCTTTTTTAGCTTTATCTCTCCTTGACTTGGGTACTGGGATGATACTAGCCTCTCAGAAGAAATTTGACATGTCACCTTTTTCTATTTTTGTGAAAATTTTAGACATTTTTTTGGGAGGGCAATTGGGTTTGAGTGACTTGTCCAAGGTCATATGGCTAGTAAGTGTTAAGTATCTGAGGCCAGATTTGAACTCGGGTCCCCCTAACTCCAGGGCCTGGTGCTCTATTCATTGTGCCACCTAGCCAAGCCACCTAGCCATCCCCTTTTGTGATAATTTTATGTAACGTAGGAGTTATTTGTTCTTGAAATGTTTGCTGTAATTCACTTGTAAATTGAATGATTTATCTTCCAAAATTTGGTTGTATAAACTTTTTGCTTCCTATGTTATTATCTGGAAACCTCTTGTTTTATATAAATATTTAAAATTTCATTTGTTTCCAGTTTTGTTAGCAGAAAATTGCATATAGAAGTTTCTGGCATTTTCTTTATTTCTTTTTCACTCATTGTGAAGTTCCTCTTCTTATTTTTAATTTCAATAATTTAGTTTTCCTTATTTGTTGAGGGAGCAGATCATATTAGCTAAATTTTATTTATTTTATTGGTCTTAAAAAAACCCAAACTTAGCTTTTTTTGTTATGTTTATAGCTTAGTAGTCATGTTGTTTTGAATTTTAATTATTCTTTGATCAACATTTTTACTTTTTGCTCATTTTGAATTTATTAAATTCAAATTGTTGGTAAATTGTTGATTTCCTAATCATTTTTACATATTTACTTCATTGGTTTTTTTTCTTTCTTTTCTTACTATAAGGGTTCAGGGATATATACATTTATCTAACCACTGTTTTAGCTGATTCCCATGAATTTTGTCATGTCTGATTATTATAATATTCTTTAATATAATTATTTATTGTTTCTATGATTTTGTTTTTGATCCACTTGTTTAGAACAACATTATGTAATCCATATTTAATTATGTTCTTTATATTTTCTTTATTGATTTTAATTTTGATTACATTATGGTCTGTAAGGTCAAATTTAATATTTCCAACCTTTCTGCATTTATGTACGTAGTCTTTAGCATATGAGATTAGCTAGACAATCAGTTGAGAAGCTTTCATCAGGTATTTACTTTGTTCCAAGCTTTGTGTTAAGTGCTAGGGATACAAAGAAAGGTAAAAACAGTCCCTCCCTGAAGAAACTCATATTCTAATGGAAAAAACAAAAGTAAATACAGTCAATCCTCAATTTTCATAGGAGTAAGGTTCCTTAAAAACGATGTGAAAGTAAAAAACATTAATGTTGATACACTAGAACTATAGGGGGTCAGATTCCCACACCTACCAAAAACTGTAATCTTTCGCTAGATATTTGCTGAACATAAGTTTTTTATATCAAAACATTATTTCTGCCAATATGTACTTTTCCTAACACAATAACCATGAAATATCCTATAAAATGCAGTACACAAAGTAAAATTGATAACATGCAAAACACTTTTTCTCACTAGTAATCCCTTAAACTTTGTGACCTTTTGTGGTAACATCTCATTAAAAAGTCCATTGATTTCAGACAATATTTACTTTTCACACCTGAAATCTAGAGTACCATGTGTACTGTACAGCAAATAAAATTCCTAAAGCTAAATTTTTTGGGGGGGAGGGAGGAAGGCAGGGCACTTGGGGTTAAGTGACTTGTCCAAGGTCACACAGCTAATAAGTGTGATAAAGTGTCTGAGGCCAAATTTGAACTCAGGTCCTCCTGATTCCAGGGCAGGTGCTCTATTCACTGAGCCACCTAGCCTCCCCAAAACTATATTTTTTTAAACCTAAATCTTCCCTTCCACTGTGTCAGCTGGTGGTGTGAGATCATTGTACTGTATACTATACTGCTGTAAACCTTCCTACCTTGGCTGCCCAATGAATACCAAGGGAGAGGTTGCTGGGACTTTAGTCACTGCTGTTGGAAGACACTGAGATTGACAAGGTTTCAACATCACCTCAGACACTCTGCCCTTCATGGTTGGTAGATGGTACTGGAGATTGTGAAGGACACACCAGCTTGATCAGATTCTTAGGATTATAGTTATAACAGAAAACTTGAGTTTTAAAGGCAAACAATGAAAATATACAACAAATACAGGGGAGGGTGGTCACGTGAACAAGACCAGTGAAGCAATATTGAGTCTTGACTGTATCTAATAATAATAATAGCTAGCATTCATATACCATTTTAAGGTTCACTAAGTAATTCATGCATATGATCTCATTTTATCCTCACAACAATCATAGAAAATATCATCCATTAGATTGTAATTGCTATTAGTATCACCACTTTGCAAATGAGGAAACTGAAACTGAGAGATGTTATATGACTTATCCAAGACCACATACCTAATAAGTAGCTGCCATACAAGATAGCTGTCTGTCTATCCATCCATCCATCCATCTATCTATCTATCTATCTCTATATATGATGGAAGGTAGTTTCAATGAAGAAGAAATAGCAGCTGAGACACTGGGAAAGACAACCTATACAAGGTGAGTTTTGGATTGTCTTTAAAGAACCCAGGGAAACTATGAGATGCAGATAAAGGAAATGCCAGGCATAGGGAACAGCCAATGTAAATGAATGTATGTAATTGAATATTACTGTACCAAAAAAAATGAGCATACTTAATAAATATGGAAAAAACTCTATGTTTATGATGCAGAGTAAAATAAGCAGAGCCCAGAAAACAATATACACTGTGATTACTGTTGGACACAACTCCACTTTCCCCTTCCCTTCATTGATTTATAAAACAGACAACTCAACCTTCCCCTCCCCTAATTGTTCTGTAAGCAAGCACAACCCCTACCCCTCTCCTTCCCCTAATTAATCCGTGGGCAGGAGTTTCAGCCTAGGATTTCTGGCAGGAAATTCAAATGTACACTGACCAATCACTGTTACATCACTGTAGTTTCAGCTTAGGTAACCTGGCTATGGAACCTCTATAAAAACCGGCACACTCTCTGTGCCAAACCACTGTCTGATTTGGGTGACCATGCACTCCAACAGTCCCACAGTAATAAATTCACGCAAATTCTAATTTCAGGGATCTTCTCACTTTATTTGGGTACAACAAAGGTTCCACATAATGAATAGACTTTTAAGGAGCCTCAGTACCTGTGACCTTGCATTGGACAAGTGGGTCAAATTCATCTGACACAGAGTGAGTCTGCACTAGATAATTCTTGGCCTCAGTCATGGAGGCAAGATGAAGCTGATATACAGAAAAGTTGTGGAAGGAATCTAGGGGTGGTCTAGAGAAGAATTTGGGGAGGGTCTTCAGGAGGGGTCAAATAAGGTCAGATTCCAATAATGAGAGATTAAGGGTGGGAAGTAGCTGGAGGCTACTTTAAGGATAGTTTAAAGGTAACAGATTTGGACATAGATATTTTGGGAGGATCAAGGGTGGGAGCTAGCTGGAAGATGGAGGGGTGGCTAGTAAGAGTGAGAGATTTGGGCCCAGCTATAATGAAAGGGTTACAGCCTCTGGCAAATGCTTCATCAAGTGGGAAGATTCAAGGAGAGTTCAAGGGTGTTCCCAGAGCCTGTACTTCATCATTAGGATGCTATAGTGAAGTAAGCACCAGAAAATATCAATAAGTCTTATTTTTAAAAAGAGTAATTCACATATATAACTTATATCAATTTGCTTACAGTCTTAGAGAGGGGAAAGGTGAGGGAAGGAGGGAGAAAACTTGAAACTCAAAGTCTTATAAAAAATTAATGTTAAAATTGTCTTTATATGTAATTGGAAAAATAAAGTAATAAAATTGTAAATTAAATAAATATGACAAAAATAAATATTAAAAACAAATAAAACAAAAACAAATTTGGAAAAATAAAAACAAACAGCAAACAACAAAAAAAGAGTAATTGATTTTTTCCAGAATATTTATTTCCAAATATTATCTGACCAAAATGATATTAGTCAGCAATCAATGGTGATTGATAAAAGGGAGATGGTCACTAGGTGAATGTTATTGGGGAAACATACCAAATGGGGAGTTGAATGTGATAGTATTAGTAGATACTCCAGTTTATTAAGCTTGGTTTTGATTCCAACTTTATAAGCTTCACGCTCCCTCAGAATCAGCTTATCTCCAGGAGACTTTCATCATTATGGAGATTGCTTCAGCTTTGGTATTCACACCTTGTCTGTACCTTCAATTGCTTTTGTTCCTTAGCTCCTTGAGGGCAAGGACTGCCTTTCTTTTTCTCATTTGTATCCCTAGTGCTTACCCTAACCTAGCCCATAGTAGATGTTTTATAAATGTTTGTAGTATTTCATATTGTACCTCTTAGGATTACAACTAGGATATTTATGGAGATTTAGTAGCCATATTATGGAGACCCCACATAGTAGTGCAAGTAGGATTGGAAGAGTAAGCCTATATCCTATACACAGAAGTGGAGTTTGAGCCCAGATCTATTCACTCCAAATTCAGTACATTTCCATGCTTCTCTTCCCATTCTTCCATGCTCTTCAAGTGTTTTAAGTTTCTGTGCAGACACACTTATTTAAGTGTTTTGTTATGGTGGTTATTGCTTCATTACTTTTTTTTTCCACACTTAGCTAATTTCTGTCTTTGTACAGTGAATATAGATTTTAGACTTCTGAAGCCTGAAGGGACCTTTCTGCTTATGGATTCTCTCCTCTCCAACACATCCTCCACAACAACCTTCCTGAAATATAGGTCTAACCATGTCATGTCCTTGCTCAAGAAACTTCATTTTCTCTGTATTTCCTCTAAGAACAAATACAAACTCAGTTTGACATTTAAAAACCTTCACAATCAGGCTCATATCTTTTCAGTCTTATTACATATTACTCTCCTTTTCACTACTCTAACCTATTTGTTTTTACATAAACTTGTTATTTGATCCCCCACATCCATGCCTTTGTGGCAGCAAGATGGTACTGTGAATAGTGCCAACCAAGCCTGAAGTAAGGAAGACTCATCTGAGTTCAAATCTGGTCTCAGATACTTACTAGCTTTGTGACTCTGGGCAAGTCACTTAACCCTGTTTGGCTCGGTTTCCTCATCTGTAAAATGATCTGGAGAAGGAAATGGCAAACCATTCCAGTATCTTTGCTAAGAAAACCCACAAATGAGGTTGTGAAAAGTTGGACACCACTAAAATGACTGAACAAGTTTTGTGCCTTTACGTGAAATACATTGACTACTTCCTGGAATACTTTGGTTCTGCAGGAAGTCTTTTCTGAGTTCCCTGGCTAGAGGTTTCTCTCTCCTCAAATTATCTTACTTACTTATTGGTGCAAATGTGGCATTCCCCCAGTAGAATGTAAGCTCCTTAAGGGCAGTGATTGTCTTTCATTTTGTCCCTGTAACTCAGCACAGGCTTTCCCCACAGGAGGTGCTTAATAAATGCTTGCTCAATGAATGAGGTTAAGGATCATCTAGTCCAGCACCTCCAGGTTGCTTAGAGGAGGATATGGCTTGGAGAGGTGGTAACTTTATCAAACTCACAGAGTGAGTTGATGGCAAACTTGTGGCTAGAAGCCAGATCTCCTGATTTCCAATCTTTCCAAACACATACTTCTTGGGGATTGTTGCATCCACCCAGTTAGGAGAGGTGGTGTAGAAGAAGGTTTTAGGGAACATACTGGGCCATGGTGGAAGCTGGTTGGCAGATGTGATTGGGATGGCAAAAGAAAACAATTAGAAATAGAAGTAGAATATATGAATGGAGTATCTTAAAACTATATCTAGATAGGAGTACATAGCAGATACAAAGAAGTGGTGTAGGAGTGAGTGGGGGGAATGGGTGGGAGTTGGCAAAGATGAACCCAGATAGGTGGGGCTGGGTTTTCAAAAGAAGGAGACATTTATGTTTAGTGTCAAAGGGCTGCCAAAGATTCAAAGGGTGGAATATGGCCAGAGCAGCTAAGACACTGTAGCTACTTTGCATAAATAAGAGTTTACTTTCATACAAAGGGGCCCAGATTATACCTGCAGGGTGAGTCTGCCGTACCAGTTCCCCTTTCCCCACCACCAAAAACAGTTTGCACATTCACAGCACTTTATGAGATGCCTGAGTACAAAATAACCCAGCTTGTAATGTGCAACTAGCCAGTTTGCTGGAGAGGGAAACACATATTACAAAATTGGAGTTTGTAAGATTTTTCATGTTTGCCCTGGTTTGCTTAGGCTGTCCCAGGGCAGAAAACGATGTGTGTGCCATTCATTCAAGAAAGCCCAAAATAGATGGACCAAAATGAAAAAAGATAGTTTATAAAGTAAGCCTTCTCAGGGGAGTGTTGCTTGTTTAATGTCCTAGTCAACAAAATGTTGCTGGATTTATCTGTAGAAATTACTTTTCTTTGCAAGAATTTTGAGGTTTCCATAGTAACAGCTTTGCAATTTAAATATGTCCCTGGTAGAAAAACAAATGGGAAACCAACTGCCACTCCCCCCAGAAAAAAAACCCAACCCAACACATATTTACCAAATAATGTGATATATATTTAGCAAGACTGAAACCTATGCATATTTTGGAAGGAAAAACTATATGCAGCTGTGTTAGTTGTGTGCAGAAAACATCTATAGAGAATGGACACTATCTACTTTCATAAGGTGTTGAGGTTCCAGGTGTTTCCCCCATTTAATTTTAAACACATACTTGTGCCTTGCTTTCAGAAGAATTCTGAATTAAACTAAAATCAATTCAACAAGCATTTCAAAATACGTACTATGTGCTTGGAGCTAGTAATTAAAAAACAAAAAAGAAACCGTCCTTACCTAGTGGAAACTAACAATACATGCTACACACTGGATTAGGAGAGAGGAACCACACCTGTGAAGGATGTTGTTTCTCTTTGACAGATCCATTAGTGAAGAGAACATTATTTTTGGAATCAGGTGGCTTGGGTTCAAGTACCACACTCCAAAGCTTACTAACTGAGCCAGCTACTCTGGGCCTTGTTTTATTTCTCTGAACCTCAGGTTCCTCAGTCATTATGAAGGGAATTACAGCACTTTCACTTAATAGTGTGGTTGTGAGGAAAGGTCTTCATAAACCTGAAGGAATTATAAAAATGGGAGTTATTATTAGGATTGAAATCTATGGAGGCAGCTCGAGGTAGGGGGGATGGAATATTTGTGCAAGAATAATTGAAAAGAGAGAGGAAATGAATAAAGAGAGGTATTCAGAGTCAGGAAAGTTGTGCTTTTGAATTGCTAACACTGTGTAACAGGTAAATTGATCACTCAGTTATGCCCCAGGCAGTTCTGTGTTCCGCCCCAAGGTCTAGCCCCTTCCAGGATGAAATTGAATCCCCTTTCCCAGTAGTCACTAGGGCCCAGGTGGACAAATTCTAGAGGCAGGCTAAGCATTGTAAAAGGCAGAATCAAATCAAAACTCTCCTATGTGAATGTGAAGGTGCTGACAAGGGGTAGAGGGAAAAGATTGAGAGAGAAATATTATGAAAATAATTTCCCTACCTCCCATGGAGCATCCCCTCCATCTGTTTTCTGGCTATGGGCTAGAATAGAGTGTAAGTTACTGGCAGATCTTCAGCAAAACCCTCTTCAAAAGAAGACAGACTGCTGCTAATGAGGAAAGCTGGGAACTGAATGATTCAGAGAGCTGGTCATGAATGATGGAATGGGATTGTGGTGTCACTAGGTTTTGCAAGTAATTTCCAACCAAGAAACACATGGGATCAATGAATCGAGAGCTGGGAAGAGTTGTTCTTAAACTCAGCTCTCTAATCTTACAGATGAGAAAACTGAGGCTCAGAGAAAAGTCAGCAAGTCTATAAGCATTTATTAAACATTTATCATGTGACAGGCCCTAAGCTGAGCGATAAGGTTACCCAAAAAGGCAAAAACTCTGTTCCTGCTTTCAGAGAGGTCACATTCTAATGGGGGAGACAACATGCAAAAACACTTGTACAAACAAGACCTATGTATAAGTGTGTGTATGCATACATATGTATATATGTTTATAGATACTGTATGTATAGACATGTATGTATATATATATGAATATATATATTATACTTACTATGTGTCAGGCTCTGAGCTGACATATACATACATATGTGTGCATATGTATATATATTCATATATATATACATATGCACACATATAAAGATATCTATCTATCTAGATATCTTTATATGTGTGAAATAGATATCTTTATATGTGTGTGTATATATAATCTCAGTCACCCAGGTCCTCTGACTCCCTATCAGGGATCCTTCCCCTATTCAGGGGTGGGGAACCTTTGGTTTTGAGCCCACATGTGGCCCTCTAGGTTCTCAAGTGTGGCCTTTTGACTGAGTCCAAGTTTTACTGAACAAATCCTTTAATTATGGGGATTTGTTCTGTGAAGTTTAGATTCAGTCAAAGGGCCACAGCCAAGACCTAAATGGCCATATGTAGCCTTGAGGCCAAAGGCTCCACATCCCGGCAGTTGATACCATAGCTACTTGTCTCATTGGTGTTTGTGAGGGGCAGTGTAGTGTGATAGAAGAACCGCAGATGAAACTTTGTACTAGAATATCTGAGTTTCGCTCTCAGTGTTGTAAACCAGCTATGTGGCAGGCAAGTCATTTAATTTGGTGTCTGTGACATTGGAGCTTGTGGGCACTGAGACAAAGTTTCCTCATCTCTCAAAAGGTAATAATATTTGCGTTATTTACATCACAGGGTGTTTACATCACAGAGTGTTTTGTGAAGTGCTTTGTAAGAGTGAGTTATAATTTGTGCAGGAGCCTGTTATCCAGCCCCTTATTTCTTGGGTCAGCTAATCTCTCCCTCCCAAGCTACCCTGTATAGGTATATGTGTGTGTATACATGTGTATGCGTACATCTGTATTTATTCACTTTACATTTATGCTGAATATACTCAGATATGGATTTGTGGTCTCCACCCATTAGACTAAGGATTTATTTCATTCTTTGTGCTGGTATTCGCTACACCTAGCTCAGAGCCTGACACATAGTAAGTATTTAATAAATGGCTGAATTGGCTGAATTCATTGAATAGCATAAAAATAATTTTGTATCAGTTATCACCCACCCTGCTAGCCTAATATAGAAAATGAGCTCAGTAGGGCTTTAAAACCCAAGGCCAAATAGCCAGTCAGGCCTTGATCACATTGATGGGGTATGGGACCTGGACCCAAAAAACCTAGTTCCTGAACTGAGACATAGGTCCCTATCTAGCTACTCAATAATCCTTTCAACTGTTCTTTCATTGTGCCTCCCTTCCCCCACCCCGCTAACCCTTCATTGTCTTACTTCTGGACCATCTCAGGTTATTTCTCATCCTTAATCTAGACCCCTTCTCTGTAACCTCCAGGTCAGCCCAGGCCACTCCTTGATCATATCCAGTTCTTCCCAGTATGACAGTGTCAATCTGACCCACTTGTATTGGCTTCACAAACCTTTTCTCTGATTGAAAGAAGGTTTGAGTGGTTAAATTCTTTCAAGGCAGACCTGTGCCTTTTGCCCTCAAATTTCTGGGTTCCCACGACCCCTAGACTGCAATAACAAGACCAAAGAATGGGAGCCAGCAATTTTACTCTACTTTGGAGGCCTTTCCTTTATGTCTAGTTTTAGATATAGCTCATTCAAATTTAACTGTTACCTTTCTTCTTTTTTTTCTCTTCTTTCACCTATTAGGGCTCAGTACCCTAACAATAATACTTTCAAATGTGTTAGGAGACAGTAGTTATTGTAATGAGGGAGGGAAAAGAGGGGAGCAAAGACTCAAAGCCATATTTCTTTCTTTTTTTTAAAGCAATTGGGGTTAAGTAACTTGCTCAAGGTTACACAGCCAGTCATTATTTATGTGTGGGTGCTCATTTTCTGAGGCCAGGACCCATCCCGAGTCATCCTGACTCCAGGGCCGGCATTCTTACTGACTGTGCCACCTAGCCTCCCCTAAAAGCCATATTTCTTAACCATACCTACTACCCTCAAAAGAAAAAGGAACATGAACTGGTCATCAGAAAAGCAAGTTTGAATTCTTAGCTCCTTTGTCAATTCACTCCTTAAGGACCCTTGGGTCCCTCCTTTCTATTAATTTAATTTAATTAAACAAACATCAATTAAGCTAGGTGTTGTGCTAGGTGCTGGGGTCCCAGCTGTTGTAGAAGCAAATTAAAATCTTCCTCTTCAGAGTCTCTAGAAATATCAAGAAAATTTTTTCTGGTCCAAAAAAGCCCATTCCTGATTTTTCCCTATTTGAAAGTGTGCAGAATACCAAAAGGTAAGGCCTGACTTTTAAATGGGTTAAGGGTGAAAAATAAGTTTATCTCAGGTTTAGATCCTTTCCTTTCCTTCCCCATCTCCAGAAGCAATGACCTGTGACCTTCTGTAGGGGAGTGCCCTCTTTTGCTATTAAAGAAGGGAGGATAACCTTTCCAACCCTTGAGGGGTGGTCAAGGAAATAATAAGCTGAGATTACTGTTCTGGAATGTTAATCCCAAACTGTATTTTAACATATGATATGGTTCAAGATTCCTATAAATGTGACTTTAAATCATCTTGAGGTAGGTAGAAAGATGTCTGAAGGCATGGGAGGGGACTCTTCTAAATTTAAAGGGTTCTCCAAGCTAGACAATACTTAAATATTAGAATAATATTAAATTAATAAAAATTGTTTCTGACAGAATGGTGCCTAAAATACAGTATTGATATGGTACAGTATTAGTATTTTTTTCCTTTGACAGCCTCAAAAAGCTTACATTCTATTGGAGGCAGGCAGTATACAATTTGTACCCAGGTAAGTAAATATAAAATATACGGAAAGTCATTTCAAGTATGTGTGTGTGTCTGGGGGTGGGGGTAGGGAGTGTGGTGATAACCTAACAACTGGTGAGATCAGGAAAAGCTTCAAATAATAAATGACATTTGGGGGGCAGGCTAGGTGGCACAGTGAATAGAGCACCAGTTCTGGAGTCAGGAGGAACTGAGTTCAAATGTAGCCTCTGACACTGAACACTTACTAGCCATGTGACCTTGGGTAAGTCACTTAATCCCAATCGCCTTGCCTTCCCCCCAAAAGAAAAATAAAAAGCAAAAAAGAATGACATTTGATCTATGCCTCAAAGGAAGCTCAGTATTCCAAGAAGTAGAGGTGAGAAGGCAGAAAATCCTAGGCATGAAGGAGCATCTGCAAAAACTCAGAGTTGGGAGATGGAACCTAGAGGAGAACAATATGACTGTAACATGGAGTATGTAAAGGAGGGGAATAAAGTGGAATCAGTCTGAAAAGAGGCGGGAGTCAGATTTCAATGTCATTTAAATGACAAGTAGAGGTGTGAGAAATGCTGGCAGCTTGGTTTCCACAGATTCTGTAGAAATAATGGGTGTTTGCATGCAGGAAGGCATAAATCTGTGAAGGTGCCAGAGCTAGGCAGGCTCTGACCAATTGGGGATGGTCACCAACTTTTCATTAACATGCATGCTTATGGGAAAGTTGTAACCCAGAAGAGCTGGAGCCAATCCCAGCTCAGAAGGGAGGATCACCGGGGAAAGTCAAATGAGAAAGACAAAAAAGGCTTGCCTTTGTCTGATCCTTTCTAGTCTTTTTGGGGAGGCTACCTATTTATTCATTAAAGAATAAATGTAAAATAAAGATTTTAAAACTTCCTGGATCCTCAACAAGCATGGTTATTTCCTAGACAGAGAACAGATTTTTATTTATAACAGAGGCATTTATTATTTATCCTAGGGGAATTGCTGAAGCTTCTAGAGCAACAGGGTACTATCAATCAATCAGTCCAGACCAGCCTCTTTGGTCCCTCAAGGGTCTCTCCTGGGCTCTCTTCTCTTCTACCTCTATATTACTTCACTATCAGCTTCCATGGATTTAATTACCATCTCTATACTAATAATTTTCAAATCTACTGTTCCTGTCCCATCCTCTTTGCTGGCCTTGAATCTCACATCTTCAACAACCTTTCAGACATCTCTGACTGTATTTCCAGTAGACATCTCACACTAAACGTATTTAAAACTGAACTTGTGGGGGGCAGGTACGTGGCACAGTGAATAGAGCACTGGCCCTGGAGTCAGCAGGACCTGAGTTC
This sequence comes from Gymnobelideus leadbeateri, assembly GCA_011680675.1. Lineage (NCBI taxonomy): Eukaryota > Metazoa > Chordata > Mammalia > Diprotodontia > Petauridae > Gymnobelideus > Gymnobelideus leadbeateri. The sequence goes on from WOXC01006170.1 coordinate 752,047, forward strand.
AAATCTAACCTCAGATACTTAACACTTACTAGCTATGTGACCTTGGGCAAGTCACTTAACCCCAATTGCTCTGCTTTCCCCCTTCCAAAAAGCAAAAAACAAAAACAAACTATTAAAAAAACCCTGAACTCATTGTCTTTCTCTCAAACACTGTCCCCCTCCCCTATTCCCTTTTACTACAGGGGGCAACACCATCTTCCCAGTTTTTCAGGCTCACAATCTAGGCATCATCCTGGACCCCTCATTGTCTCTCACCCCACCCCATCCAAGCTGTTGCCAAGGCCTGCTGATTCCATCTCTTCAACATCTTTCAAATATATCCGTTCTTTCCTCTGCCATTGCCACCATTGGTACAGGCTCTCATCACCTGATGTCTGAACAACTACAATAGCCTACTTATCAATCTGCCAGCCTCAAGTCTCTTCTCACTCCAATCCATCTTCTAATCAGCCTCCAAAGTGATTTTCCTAAAATGTGGGTCTTGACAGGGTATGGGACTTGGACCCCAAAAGTGTATGTGCTCTGGCAAACACCTCTTGTATGTACATCAACAGCTTGGAACTGGTAGAGATCTGTACTTAATGTGTTCTGGAAAACGCATGGGTGTGAGAAATCCATAATAACCTGAATCATCTTCTGCATGGAAATCCTGGTTCCTTTCTAAACTCGCCTCCATTCTTATCCCTGTCCTTATTGTATTCCTCTTCTACCTATTTCTTCCTTGTTTGCTTAACCTCCTTGCCAGGTTTGTCTCCTCCAGGGTCTGAGCCATCAACTTCCATATATATATATATGCCAACCTCCAATGGAGTGTAAGGTCTCTAGCCCAATGGACTTGGCATCATTCAGGTTGTGAAGTCTGATGCCAAAACAGGACCCAGTGAGGCGGGGACAGCTCTACAGCCCTTGCCAGCAGGAAGCAGTTTTAGAAGCCAAGACCTCTGTCCTTTACCCCAAAAGAGTTTGGATCCAATTTGTTTGAGGATGGAATGACAGGCATGGGACCTGGACCACAAAAAATGCAACCCAGCTCCAGAACCTTCCCACATATCCCTACCTAGATGCTCAGTAATCCTTTCAACTATTCTTTCATTGTGACCCCTGACCCATCCCAACTCTTCATGTCTGTCTCCTCTGGACCAACCCAAGCTATTGGCCACTCCTTGATCCAATTCAAATCTTCCCATAATCTTTTTCCCTATAAAAAAGTCAGTCTTATCCCTACCAAATGCACAGATCCTTTAAATCCTACCCACTACTGTTGGTGACACAATATACCTAGTCTCTGACTGAAAGAAGACTTGAGTGGTCGAATTCTTTTGAGGCAGACCCCAGCCCTTTGCCCTGTCATTTTGAAGTTCTTAGCACCCCTAGACTTCAACAGTCTGACCATGTCACCCCTTTCTCCACTCAATAAACTCTGGTGTCTTCCAGGATCAAATACAGAATGCTTTGTTTGGTGTTTAAAGCCATTTATAACCTCAACCTCTCCTACCTCTCCAATCTCCTTACACCTTCTGACTCATTTCTTCATCCAGTGATACTAGTCTTCTGGATGTTCCAATGAACAAGACTCTCCCTAATTAAAATCTTCTACAGGAAGTCTTCCCCAATCCTTAATTTCAGTGCTTTTCCTCTTTTAATTATTTCCTACTTATCCACTATATTGTTTGCTTTGTATACATTTGTTTGCTTATTGTTTCCCCTGTTAGATTGTAAGCTCTTTGAGCAGGGACTATCTTTTACTTCTTTTTTTCATCCCCAGGTTAACACATTGCTTGGCACATAGTAGGAACTTAATAAATGTTTATTGATTGATTAATTGAGTTAGTATGAATAGGGCTTAGGGGTCACAAACATGAATGTGATAGTGTAGAAATAGAATGAACGAACCTTAGCAATTGATTCCATGTGGACTCACGGAGGGACAAGAGAAAAAGCTGACTCCCAGTTCAGAAGAGGTAGTTAATACTTGTGGAATGAATGAATACATGCATGCATATTTGCTTATTGAAATGAAACACATGCTTTGGGGGACTATCCTAACTCCCATTCATATGGTGGTAATTTATGTCTCCAAAAAGCAGATATCATATCTGCCCCCCTCCCAAGGACAAGTCTGAGGGGTTCTGGGGTATCTCTCCCTAATATTATTGCTAATGAGCTCCCACTGCTGTATTTTCTCCATGATTATCAATTGATACCAGTTAGCTGGGCAGACTTAAGTTTTAGAATATTTTAGAAATAATTAAATTTTATAAAAATATACAATATATAAATAAATGTGTATATATAAACACATTATTATATTATGTTATATTGTATTGTATTGTATTCTTCCCTTCTGTCCCGAAAAAAATCTGTGACACACTCTCTAACTATATATAAAGTCCAGTGAAAAGTGGGATCAAGTTTAGAGGACACATGGCAAAGAGAGGTAACACAGATACTAGAAAGCCTTTAAAATATTCCCTTTAAGTATAACGCAGTTTTTCTGCTGGACTTCCTTGAATCTGCTTTCCTCAGCCTGTCTACTTTATCCTTGGCTCCCAACGAAGAAGATGGTTTCAGCTGTTCTTTGGATACTTCCTTAAAACGATTTGACAAAGAAGTTATTTCACATATATTTCACAAGTTGAGTTGATCACTGTCTTTCACCTGATAGTACAGGAAGATAAGAATTCCAGAATCCAAAATCCTTTAGACTCTTCAAATTGGTCCTCCATCAATGGTGTGAAGAACCAAGACAAGTCTGGAACTGAGGCTGCTACTGAGGCCAGGGACATAGCTCTTTTCTTTCCTACCCATCAATTCCTTCTCAAGGGAATATACAAAAAGTGCATGTTCCTTTAAGAATTGATCACTCTGGGGCAGCTAGGTGGCGCAGTGAGTAGAGCATCGGCCCTGGAGTTAGAAGGACCTGAGTTCGGATCCGCCTCAGACACTTAATGCACACACAAACAAAAACCTAGCCGTGTGACCTCGGGCAAGTTACTTAACCCTGATTGCCCTCCAAAAAGCAAAAACAAAAAAAAAAAACAAAAACAAAAACAAAAAGAATTGATCACTCCTTAACCATTCCCTAATTCCACCCTGAATCACCTAGTTAGCATATTTGGCACATGTTTTACTAAAGAAATCCTGTATAGACTTTAAATGTACCACTTTTAGATCGCAGGTTCCCTAAGAACTCTTACCAGCCAAAAAGCGTAACAATAAATCTTTGCCACCTTGATTTACAGAATGTTTGAGTCCATGAATTCATCCCAGATAACCCTGTGCAGGAACTCTGGTCTTTGGGGTTCCTGTATCTCTCTAACCCCATCACTATCAACTCCCATACTTATAGAAAGAATTGGGAAATTCTCTAAACAAGTTAGGGAATATCTGCCCTAGAATTTATTTCACAGCTGACTGACTGGGTTCATCACACTATCTCTCACCTGGCATTGCAACCTCAGGATTATGCCCATGAGCCCCACTGCCACAGATGCCAAGTGGATTCGGGAGAATTAATGATTAGCTATGGAGACCTGTCAGGTCTGCCCATCCATTCCCATCCAGCAGGTCTAGAGGCAAACTGGGCCTCTGTTCCCTCTGTAATGCTGCCAACATTCCAGCCACTGCTGTACTTTGGATAGTCTCATTGGACACAGCATGAAAGTCAACTCCCTACTGGCTCACTTAGAATGCTAATAGAATGTTTCTAAAGAGTCCAAACAGCCAGAATAGCATCCCCAGATACTTTTCTGAGCACTGTTCTTTTCCAGGTTAGCTCCCTAATGATAGGCTGATGTGTACTGAATTCAGTGATGTGATTAAGAAATACAAATAAAGCAAAACTAAGTGAATACAGCACATATAAAAGGCAGGACATCATTATTAATGATAATAATAATAGTGGGAATTATTATTTTACTTGTTAACCTGTGTCAGGCATTTTCCTCCTTCCTGTTCAGCCTGAGACATTTTGGTTCCAATCACTGCCCCAGAATCACTGACTCTAGAAATCTCCTTGTTAGCCATAATAACAAACTTGGCAAGGTGCTAAGGTGGTAACAATAATAACAGCTCACTTTTGTACAATGCTTTATAGTTGACAATACTAGTGGGATTTTAGGGACAGCAAAAAAATGCCTGCCTTGCTCCAAAATACTTCCCTAGTTCAATTCAATCAGTTTAGTTCAATTCAATTCAACAAACGTTCATTAAGCACTAATAGGCAAGGCATTGCACATGCACAAATATTTCTAGCAGTACAATTTGCAATAGGAAAAAAAATGGAAACAAACTAAGTGTCCAATAATTGGAGAATAACTGAATATGTTATACATTATGATATGTGAATGTAATGGAAGACTACTGTACCCAAACAATAACAAGTATAAAAATCCTCCAGAAATATGGAAAAATGTATATGAAATTATGAAGAATGGTAAAAATGTGATTAATCTATAGAACAAAGAATATTCTGATTGCAGCTATGTGAATAAAGACAACAATAACAGCAACAATTTCATATTCTACTTCTAAAAGAAAAGATCTAAAATTGGGGTTTTTTAACTGGGGTCCATGAACTTCTAAAAATAATTTATAGCTATTTCAAAATAATTAGTTTCCTTTGTAATGATGGTAGAAGCAATATTTTAACCATTGTTCTTTCTTTCCTTGAGCCCCCCGTGTGAGGTAGGCTAATTTTTCCTTAAAAGCTAGAGACATTCCTTGAACCGTAGACTTAGGGGACTAAATTTGTTATCATTGTTTAGTCATTTTTAGTTGTATCCACCTCATCATGACCCCTTTTGGGGTTTTCTTGGCAAAGGTACTGAAGTGGTTTGCCATTTCCTTCTCTAGCTTATTTTATGTATGAGAAAACTGAGGTAAACAGTGTTAAGTGACTTGCCAGGGTCACACCGCTATTAAGTGTCTAAGGACGGATTTGAATTTAGATTTTCCTGGCTTCAGGTCCTATACTCCATCCACTGTGTCACCTAGCTACCCCAGAGGGAGTAAAGGCTCAGACTATTGACATTACTTTCTGATCACTGAAAGCCAACACAAGGAGCTCCAGGTACACACCGATGGCTAGTGAATCAAGATGGCCAGCTCAGGCAAGCAAGTTTACTCCGACAGAGCAGATTGAGATGTCCTCAATGCCAGTCTTGTTGACTATCCTCCTCCTGCTATGGCTGACCCACTCTGGTGCTCATAGATTGGACAATAGGTCCCTGCCCTCCTAGCTCAGAGTGACAGTAAATACTAACTAGTAACTGTTTCTCTTTTAGCCAGGAACTCAGAGGGTCTTCCCCTCCCAGTTTTTTTTTTGTTTGTTTTTAATAAAGGGGCCATCCCATGAGTAACTACTTAGAGGCCTATTCACTGAATGGGCATTATCTCACTCAGAATGAGAACCTGAAACCTTAGGCGAAAAGCGCCAGGATCTCCCATTGCATCCTGGGCCATCTCCAGTCATCCTGATGAATATCAGGCCACTGGACCCAGGTGGCTCTGGAGGAGAAAGTTAGGCTGGTGACCTTGCACAGTCCTCCCTCACTCAAATCAAAGTCAAATGCAAGTCATGTCATCATCTCTCTGATGTCATGGTCCTCTTCAAGAATGAAGGGCAAAACATACAACAAACTATGACTGAGCAAATCTCTTTTTTTGTTCACTGTTAAGTGACCTATGCATGTCTCATTTTGTTTCAGTATTGAAACTGAACTACCAGAGGAATGGCCTATGTCAAGCCAGGCTTAGAATAATAGTGTGGTGTCTTTTGTGCATTTAAAAACATTATTCTGAGAAGATGTGTATAGGCTTCATCATACTGCCCAAGGAGTCCATGAAACAAAGAAGCTTAAGAAACCCAGCTCTAGAAAGAATCATGAAAACAAGGATGGTATGTTTATTACTGTGTTCAAATCAACAGGTACATCTTTTGGTCTGGGGTTGATCAATAAATGATAAAAGTTTACAGGCATATGCACATTCATTTTAAATCTCCTAATTTATGTTTTGTTTTGCTCATTTGTTTTTACTTATTCTCTTTCCTTATGTTTTTGTTTGAAGCATTGATGTAATGGTTAGAAAGTTGGCCTTGGGGTAAGGAAGACCTGGGTTCATGTCCTGTCTCTGAAACATAATGATTTTGTAATCCTGGGCAATTCATTTAATCCCTCAGCGCCCCCAGACAACTGGCCAGTATAAAAAGCTGCAGAGCAATTGGAAATCTGCATTGGTAGAAGGAGTTTCCTCACCTCGTGCTCTTGACACCAAGAGGACATTGTATATAGTAACAGCAATATTCTTTTAAGAACAACTTTGAGTGACTAAGTTATTTTGACTATTATAAATACCCAAATTAACTACAAATGACACATGAAGGAAGATGCTATTTGTGTCCAGAGAATAATAATAATAATAGATAGATAGAGGCATATATATATATATAATGGTTTTATATGTCTATATCTATTTATCCATATTTATGTCTAATGGTAGCCATCTCTAGGGTAGGCGTGTAGTGGAGGGAAGAAAAAAGTAAAAATGTTACATGATACTTTTATTATATATTTAAAAGGAATAGCAAGTTGTACACAATAGATTTGCAGTTTCATATGCAATCATCTTCTTTTCTTTATTCTACTATGATATGGAAATGCTTCTTTAATTTCTTAAGTTCAGAATAAAATAAAAATTTTTTAAATGAATGAAAGAAACCTAAGAAGAAGAAAGCTCTCTCTCTCTCTCTCTCTCTCTCTCTCTCTCTCTCTCTCTCTCTCTCTCTCTTTCCATAAGTTTATATTTGTCAATAGAAGTTAAGATAAATAGACATATAGAGATTGCTTTAGCTATAGATGAGAGGCAGAAGGGTAAAATGGATAAATGTGTAGATACTGGTCTCAGAGTCAGAAAGTCATGTTCAAGATGAGTTTTTCATGTATACTGGTTATGTGATCCTAGATGGGTCACTTTCCTTCTCAATCCCTTAACCAAACTCTAAAAGACTAAATTGCTGCACAGTCAATGATCTCCATCGGAATCAGAAATTCCTTACACCAGGCTTCTCCAAAGTGGGGTATATATATTCCAGGAAGGGTACAAAATGATCCTTTGGCATGTGAGAAGAAAATATTAGAACTTCTACTTATATTTATTTTTAAGTTGAAAAATTAAATTAATTAATTAATTAAATCAATCAATCAATAAATTTAATTTAATAAATAAAAATTAATTAAATTAAGCTTCATTAATATTTAATAAATGGTCCATTGATACCTGTAATTGGTCAAGATGTCTAATCATTACTGTATATGGGAGGCAACTTAAGGGAAGACTGGGAGCCTCTCAACATGGAGAAGTTGACACTGCTGCTTTTAGAGTATTATGACATAATATAACATGTTTTTCTGGTCAAGTGGCTTTATGGATTGTATGATCAAGTTTTAACTAGATTAACCCTCATAAAACAGACACATGTGGCATTAAAAGTTTCTTGCAAATAAGCTGCAGATTGGAAAAAATGCAAATAATATGAGCATGATAAATTTTTTTAAAATGCTGATGTTTCCACTCAACTCTTTGTAAAAGACATTAGAAAATAAAAACAAAGATCTAATCAGATCTGAAAGTTGCTCCCGCCCCCCAGTGAAATGAACAAGGTTATTTGAAATATAGATTTACTACCAGTAATGATATACTTATCCTAAGTATATATTGTATCTTAAGATATTAGCGAATGATGCTATGAAGCCATGATTAGAAGCATAATTAGAAAGACATTTGGTTATTAAATACTAATAAGTGTGTCATCTATAAAAACTCACATCAGGACACCTAAATCACTTAGAAATAAAATTTTCTAACCTTTAAAAAAATCTTTCTAATGAAAGTGTTTCAGTGGCATTTGTTAAAGACTTAAAAATTCAACATCTTTTGATTAGTTTGAAAGAACAATTGATTGACATCAGAGAAAATAGAAATTTACTAGGTGAATTTCACCAGAAAATGTTTGCATTATTGGAAAATGGATTTGAAAAATGAGAATCATGGTTTAGTAAGTACAGCCAATGATGAATTTCTACTTGTATCTATGCATCTTTGTAAAGGGTATTTTTCAGTGTGATGTTGTTGAAACTAAATATTAACTAAACCAAAATCAGAACCAGATTTTAAATCACTGTATCACAAAATGTTAAACCAAGATTTTAAAAAAGTAATGAAACATATTCAGTTACACTGCTCTTCCTAAAATTATTATCAATAATACTTTTTATTGAGAGTAAAAAGGGTTTTTGTACAGTTAATGAATAAAATATGTTTAAAATGTTTATTCTATTTGTATCTGTCTTTTTAGTTTCTATTTTTTTGGGGTATGATATATTAGCATAACAGGAAATGCATATATAGTGCAGCCTGTGGGCTCACTTAAATAACTATCTCCTACTAGCAGGTAGGGTCCTCAGAGGGCAACTACTACTACCCTGAGGGGGTATAGGTTCTAATACTGACACTCACAAGACCATATCAATGTGGTCTTCATATCTTTTAACCAATTAACATCACTTAGCATTTTTTCCCCTTTCCAGTCAAAATTTTATTTGGAAATATTACTGTGAATGTTGGCCTCCTGCTACACAGCCCCACTGGAAACATATGTTCAACATTTCCCCAAATCGTACAGTTCTTACTAATACCAGGACACAACAGCAATCTTGAATTTCAAATGATCACATCCAAGGAATTCTCAGCACTTGACATTTAACCCTCCAGTGCAATAATCTACCAATATTTAAGATTACCATATAGTATGGCAAACTGAAAACTCTTGCTCAGTAAAAGTTATGAACATGTCAAATTCTTATAAACATCCAGTGAAGAGAAAAAAATGACGATTCTAATTCATCTTTTTACACAGAGCACTAACGGCAAAGGGGACGCAGTCAAGCATTCCGGTGTGACATGGACAGAAGAGTCACTAAGTCATTGGGCATTCATACAAGACCAACCACAGACTGAACAATTGCACCAACTGTGAGTTCTGGGATGAGTTGGGAGGATCGGGGCAGCTCAAGACATGTCTTCACATCATACTCTGTGACTGTGGAGGGTGAGTTGGGGTGGACTGGGCTGGGGTGCTGGGAGAGAGAAAAGGGGGGCTACTTGGTGGAGAGAATGAGGGCCACAATGAGGCTAGACAAGCCGAGCACCTCGGGGAAAATGAGGATCAAGATCATCTCCATGAAGAGCCCGGGCAGCTTCATCATCCCAGAACCTGGGCATAGCCCACGATACCCATGGCAAAGTCTGCAGCCAGCCCTCTGAGGACTACGCGCAGGCCGGCTCCCAGCTGGAAGATGCCCTTAAATAGTTGATGCCATCCACCAGAGAGTTGGCGATGAGGATGGCCACCACCAGACTGTAGATCTCGATGATACCGGCCTTGACCACCAGGACAATGGACTTCACGATCAGCTCGGGTCATGTGACAGCCATGGCTTGCAATGCCTATGACACTTTTTGGCTTGCCATAGGCCTAGAGCACTGAAGACCATGGCGGCCCATGATGGCGAAGAAGGATGAGAATTGGGGGCTGTCAGATACGACTGCGTGTGGGTGGTGGGCCTGACACTGGACTTCGAGGGGAGAAGGGTGGGTTATGGGACTGGAGGTCGGGTAGGTGGGTGGAACTTGGTGCATTCGGGAGCCCAAAGACAGCTTTTAGAAAGAGAGATTTATTCATTGATAAAGTCTAGCAAAGACCAAAATACCAAATATCTACCCTAACAGGGTGGTGCACTCTCTCCTCTATTTCCTAAGGACTACTTGGTCCTTAGGAAAAGGGGACTCTAATTTAAGGTGATTATTATAAAAACCCTTACCCCCCTTTCCTTTCCCCCTCCCCAGCTTAAGAATGGACTATTTTCTGGTCCTCAGAGACCCTTTTTCCTTCATGGAGTCCCCACCAAGTTCGTTGTCTGGCAACTGAAGGATGAGTAACTTCCCAGCTCAGCTGAGCTGGCTCCTTGCTGCCCAAGGTCAAACAGATTACTCCTCAAGGTTGCTTTGAGGTGTCCTCACCCCACTAGTCCTGGAGTCAAGAAGATCTGAATTCAAATTCTACTCAGATACTTACTAGCTATGTGACCCTGGCTAAGTCACTTAACCCAATTTGCTTCACAAATAAGCCAGACAAGGAAATGGCCAACCACTCCAGTATCTTTGCCAAAAACAAAACAAAACAAACAAAAAAAAAACCCAGGAAAGGGTCAGGGAGAGTTGAACTGAAAACAACTGAACAACAATTGACAGAATATTATAGTAACTACAAATGTTGGTTAGTTAGGTTACTGAGTGTCTGAAATAAAGTTAGGAAATAGAAACAGGTAGATCTTAGCTGGAGAAGGAAGTGGCAAACCATTCCATTATTTTTCCCAAGAAAACCCCAAATGGGGTCAGGAAGAGTTGGACTTGACAGAGCAACAAAGGACAAAATACTCACCAGATTTGGCCACCACAGTCACCAGTTGCTATATGTTGCCAATAGGACTTTGGATGTCGGATGTCTCAACAGTCACTTGGATGCTCTAGTCTCACTTATCTCATGATGCTAATTCACCCGAGATCAAGAAAGAAGAGACATGGCTGAGACAGAAGAAATAAAGATGGTCACATTGTAACTGGGTGGGGGAGGTATTTCCCTCACAGTTAGCCCAAATTCGTTTTTATTTTTATTGCTGCCAGGGAAGAAAATGAGATTGTTTTGCTCAAAACTTTTGTATGCACACTCATTTCTAGCTAAGCAGCCAGTTAAAAGATGTTTCTGTCAACATGCAGTACATGGATAGGAAAACTGCAGAGGATGCCTGCTCCTGCTCCTCTGGGAAGAGGAAGAGCCCCTCTGTTACTCATACCTGGAAGCAGGTTCACTAAAGTTCTGTGTAGTATATTGGCAACAGGTAGAGAATATCAAATATATTTTGTATGATCAACCAGGAAAGGCAAACCCACGCATGCTCTAAGAACTAGGCCTTCATTGGCGAGTCCTCCACTAAGACATGCAATTTATAAATAAATATGCACTTAGTAGGAATGTATACTCATTTTTTGCTCATAAGAGTGATTGTCCAAAAAAAGTTTAGAAACCATTGTCCTACACCAATGAAAATCATAGGCCCAGAGATGCACACTTATGTATATATGTGTCAATGTGTACATTTATAGACATATAAATGCCTATGTATCTGTGTATATTCATGTATGTGTATGTATATAATATCTATAAAGTGAAAACAAAACGTCCAGTCTGCCAAAGTTAGAGCTTTATTCTTTTGGTCCAGTTTGCCATTGGTAGGGAAGGCTTGTTTGGTATAATTTTAGGGACTTTGGGAAGTTCCCATTGCCACAAAAAATCTTCGTACACATTTGCTGCTCCCTGAAATACTCTCTTTAGAGCTTTAAGCTTTTAACCTGCCTCTTCATTTTCCTCTCCTTTCAACTAAAGCCTCCTTGAAATATTGGGTATTTGGGGATTTTTGATGGAGCTCTGATTTCCTCAGCATGGTTACTCTTGCTAATGTAATCTTGGAAATAAACACTCTCTTTCTCTGTGGTTCTCATTCGTTATCTTTCCATTAAATATTTCCATTAAATCTCCAGAGATGCATGCAACTATCTGAAGGCCTTTATTTTGTTTCTTTTCTTTTTAAATATCTTAGGCGTATCAATGTGGCACCTGGTCTATCCATTTATTATTTCTCATTCTCCCTAAGTGACTAGTTATTATTGCATGATGTGAGTAGAGGACCTGAGAGAAGATTTTGATTTTATAAATAAGAGGGGAAGGTCTCAGTCTATAAACTGAGGGAGGGGAAGGCACTGTTATCTTACCATTTTTTCTACACTTAGGCCTGGACTTGGCCCTGCTTTATTATTTAGGCCTTTGAGCAGGGGTGGGGAGCCTTTAGGTGCTCAAGTGCAGCCTTTGACTGAACAACTTCATAGAACAAATCAGTCCAAGGGCCGCACTTGAGGACCAAGAGGGTCACATGTGACCTTGAGGCTGAAATTTCCCCACCCCTGCCTTAGAGTCATTAGTTAGTTAATCCACATTCTTTTCTTCAAGAGAGGTTGTCAGGGACAGATAACACTGAAGGAGGAGACTGGGCTAGTATGGGAGATGGGGACACCAAAACTGGACTTCATCACTTACATAATATTGCATTGGCTAGACTTGAGTCATAAGATCTATTTAGAATCAGAGAACTAATCCTATCTCTTTCACTGTTTAGGTATCTGAGTGATACTGAAACCTGGCTTCTACCTGATGACACAGCCTCCCTCCCTGGCCACACTTTCTAGAACTGGCCCCACCTTTACTCATTCTGCTCTGCTGCTGATGGAGGAGAGCTAGTGGGAATATTCTCCCCATTACCACTTGTAGGTTTTCCCTCTACCTCCTTAATAATCTCTTTCCTTTGAGGGTCGTGCTATTCATATTTACTACCCCGTCAAAATCTTTGTAGCATATATAGGATCATCATGTGGGAATATATTTGAGAATGATATAATTTATTGGTATGTTGGAGAGGTTGGTAATTTATTGCACATTTGCCAAAGATTTTCAAGAGCAATCAGTCATTACTCAAATATTCAAATTATTCTGATTTCATTGATTTGCAAGTTATCTCCAGTGATGCAGATCCTAAGCTATCTATGCTCATCTACCCTTGTGCCTCTTATCCCTATCTTCCCATAAAGTCACCAGAGGGATTTATCCCACATTCTGAAGAGGGAAAGCCACAATCGATAAAACAAAGATGATAGATCTGAAGATTTTATACATGTTTCTTATATGAATGAATAAATTCAAATTCAACAACTATTTATAAAGCACATGCTTCAAGAGAGTCTTCATGCTAAGTGCTAGGGATATGATGATATCTTTGATTTTGTTGATGTGGGTATTCCCAAATAAAGGTCAGGCCTTTCCCATGCTGCCTTTGTGAAAACTGAACCCCATCAGTGAGAGAGAGCCCTAACATACACCTTTCACCTTCATACTAGGTTAGCAAAAGAAATAGGACTGGAAACTTGCTACATCAGTTTCTAAAGTTTTCCTCCCTTTCTCCTTCTGTCCTTCCCCAGAATATGGCATTTGTGCCCTTCGCTGCTCTTCAAACCCTTTACAAGTCACATGGCTTGGCTGGCTCCCAGTCTTTTCTCATGGCTGGCTGCAGCTCACTGCAGCACTGCTGTTGCCCCATTCACACTTGATGAAAGGTCATTGGCCCATCATTTTAAGCTTTAAAGAGCTTTCATTGAGTGGGAGAAGGGCATAAGCTGTGGCCTGCCTGCCCTGAGATAGCAAACGATAGCAATCTTTTCCTGGCTAGACAGGTTTTTCCTAGTGGAGCAGCTTAGTTAGGCACCCCTATTCTGAGGCCCCAGTGGAGACCAAACTGGTTACCTAGTGTCCATAGCATTGCAAACACAGGCTACACTAGCAAACCATGGTTTTTCCAAGAGAGATCAGTAACTTGGAGAATGACTTTGCCTGTAAAATCTCTAATTTTCCTTCCTGTTTTCTGGTAAGTTTTACTTTTGGATTCCATTTCATATTCAAAACCCAAGCATTTTAAAGAGTTTTTAAACATTTTAAAGAGTTCTGCTGCTATCCTTTAGTCCATAATGTTATGGTTACCATCTTGTTAGATATTAAATATGAAGATAGTGAAAAAGTACTCAGAGAAAATGCATTTTTTTCCTTAGAGAAAAATCATTAGATATTAGCGTTTACTTTGGCTGGAAAGAAATTCTTCCAAGCAATACAGTTCCTACAAAAAAGACAGTTAAGTGAAGTGCTTCTGGATGGAACAGCTCCTAGCTTTGTGCTGGGCATATACACTTCTATATTTGTGTAACAGTGATTACTCTGGCCCCTATTGCCTGAGAGCCAGGCAATACATATTTCTATCCATCTCTCAGGGTTCTGCAGTAACCTTTAAGGATGTTAGAAGATGTCTGGCTTCTGTCATTGACTCAAGTCTCCACCATTGTGTTTCCTTAAATTTAGAGTCCCCAGTACTAGTTCCATGTAACCACTCAGTCAGCCTAGCATTCACAAATGAATATTTACTTTGAAGATACAGTAACAAACAGCCCAACATCTTTGCCCTTAATACCTTGGGTATGTATGCCCCCCTTACGCCCTTCCAGTCTCTGAGCCAGTGAAGGAAGAGTAGATTCACAGTCTAACTTGTTCCTATGTAGCTTGGTCCCACCAAATTCCAAGCCAAAGCTCTCTGGCCTTTTGTCCTAGTACCCTGGTTTCTCAGGGCTGCTCTGCTGGACTGACAGTATCCTCTGACCTAGAATCCTGGTTCCAAGACCATCATGACTTAAACTCCCAAAGCTGGGAATTCCACCTCCTTTGTCTAGAAATTAAAGGATTACTGTAACAAATCAAAACCCCAGCTTTGTTTTTTGGGACAGTAGGTCCTAAGGAAGGGAGAAACTCTCCCCCAGCATAGTGTGTGGTGCCCATGCTATAAGTAAACAAGACCTTCACCCCTAGACCAGAAAGAAGTGACACAGACTGTGTTCATGTGGTAGTTTTAAAGATATAGCCCATTTCTGGTTATGTTAACCATTCACAAGAAGCTGCTCCTACTCATGTGGTAGGGGAACACAGAATGACTTTTCCTAGAAGCAGGTACCTTTCATCTCCCACATAGATGTCCCCATAGGTGATCTGGGCATGTACTAAGGCCTGGTTACACTTGGATGATCAGTGACCTCGTTAGTGTGGATGCTTACTTTTGTAGTACAAATCACAACTTACCCTTTTCTATTCTTCCTGATGGCTCTTGTCCATATTCCCACTTTAATAAGTGGGGATTCTCTTCCTCTGGTTCACTTGGCAATGCATGGATACCTGTAAAGCACAAGAGCCATGCATATGTTATCTCTTGTGCATTTTTGCTACTAATTAGATATTCAGACAATCAGGTAGATCTGTGTTTTCCTCAATATGGGCATTCCATCCAACAACACAGATTGCCACCCATTCATGCTTTCTCATTCTATGTGATTTTTGTCCGTGTTCTCCAATTAGTTCACAGGGATTCACTCAGTGTTCTGAGGGCCTTCGCTGATTTTTTTCTGCAAGGATACCTTTGGGGCACATGGGTCCATTGGTTATTCCTTGCTTTCTGCACATGACCAATCTATTTTCTTTTTCACTCACACTTTTCTTTGATGACATAATTTATTTGACTACTCCTTCATAATTCTTTGTAACATGTTGCACTATGTTTTCACCAACAATGCACCTCTTCATTGATTTCTTAGTGATATTCATGTTCATTTCTTCAGGATATAGTGGTCTATGACTTGTAGCCATTCAAAATAAAGTATGTAGAAATGAATAAATACATGTTGGATGTGCTGATTCCTATTTTTTGTATCCAAAAAAACTTTGTCTAACTATCCCTTTCCCTTTCTTTCATGATTAACCTTAAAAAAAAACCTACCCTGGAAGATACTCCTCTTCCTCCACATTTTCTTTTAAACTTCACAGTGTTTAAGAATTAATTAATGAGTCAATTTATTAAGTACTTAATGTTTTGCCACACACTCTGCTAAACACTGGGAACACAAATAGAAAAAGTGAGACAATCTCTGGTCTCAAAGAGTTCACACTAATTGGGAAAACAACACACACAAAAAGAGAGGTTAGCTGCAGGGTAGATGGAAAGGCCCAGGAAAATTAAGGTTGAGCAGCAAAGTAGATGGTAAAGCCTAAGGGTGCTTGTGATATCAGTAGATAAGGGTACAAATAAACAGTTTGGGAGATGAGGTATCTTGAGGTAATAGAGGTAGGGCAAATGGTAAGACATGGGGGATCTTAGGAAGTGATGGCAGAGGTTGATACTAAGACCTGACAGTCCTCTATCTCTCTGTAAAGAGTATAGATGAATGACTCTCATCTCATATAAGCAGTGTGAGCAGATGGTTCCTGGGCACCTGGGACTGGTAAAGGATGTGAGAGGAGAAGTGTGCTGTTTGTGGTGATAGGTCTTCCTGGCTCCTAAAGGCCCTGGATGGATTCATGTTTGCATCACGTTTTTTAAGTAGATTATAAACTCAGGATTCTGACTTAGATCTTGTTTGTAATAACTTACGTTTCTATACCACTTTAAGAGTTACAAAACACTTTTTCACAACAATCTTGTAAAGTAGAAAATGCAGTATTACTGTCCTGTGTTGCAAATAAGGAAATTGAGGTTCAGAATTAGAATTTGGTATTATAACCTCTATACATTTTTGGAAGGAAGGGCAGGGCTTTATCTAGCCCTGGTTAGTATTCTCTGGGTTCCTTCTAATAGCTTTTGCTATATTCTTCAGTGTTTTCAGACCGGAGACTCGTAAACTTTCATTGTGCCCTCACTGGTCTGGTCTAAGATAAAGTCTAGTAGCAACCAGGCAGTAGCTGTCATGGTCTGAGCTTTGGGAGATCCTGACCACAGTTTGGGTCTAGGACAAACAACTATAAGCTTGCCCTTGTATGAAGCACCAGTAAACTGTTGCTGATCCAGGTCTTATCAACTCCCTGGAAGCCTCTCTAGGTTCAGTGTTAGAACTAAGGTCCCTCGTTTGGTCTGAGCTCCCTGGCCTGGTCATTCAGCTGCCAAACTCAGATTAGACTGGGGAGTACATCTGTAACTTCATTTGGGGTCAGTGCTGTCCCTGCTTCTTGCCCAGAAGATAGCCACAAGCCAGATCTGAAATGGGTTCACCTAGGACTGTTCTTTGCACTGGTACACAACTATAAGTCAGTCTTGTGCTTAGTTGGGGTCCTCTTCCAAGTTCAATTTGAGTCAGCAGCCCTGGTGCAATGTGGGAATGACCCGACTGCAGGCAGGGTCCTGTTGCAACAAATTACACAATAAGGAACTATCCCTGCAGGATCCACAACTGCTCTAGGGACACTGATATATAGTCTGCCCTGCTGCTGGTTAAAGATTCCTTTCTAAGTATATGTTCTGTTCCTGCTTCCTGGGCTGGAAAAATGACTCACTGTGTTTTCTCTTTGGGTTTCCTAATTATTATTTGATCTGGTGAACTTCTTAATCAAGAAAGATTTATTAAGTGCCTACTATGTATCAGACACTGTGCTAAGGGCTGGAGATACAAAAAATGACAAAAACATTTCCTGCTCTCAAGGAACTTATAATATAATGGAGGAGACAACATACAATCAAATACACATAAAGCAAGCTATAGACAGAATAAATAGGAAATAATTAAAAGAAGGAAAGCAATGTAATTAAGAGAGTTTGGGGAAGGCTTCTTGTAGAAAGTGGAATTTTAATTGAGACTTAGATGAAGCCAGGGAGGTCAACTGATCTTTGTAGTGCTTATTGGGGAAGAGGGAGAGGAAAGATGGGCTGAATGCTTCCTCCTACTCCACCATCTTTACTCATCTCCCTCTTTGGTGTTTTGTTTTTGTTTTGTTTTTTTAAGCAATTGGAGTTAAGTAACTTGCTCAAGGTTATACGGCCAGTCATTGTTTATGTGTGGGTGCTCATTTTCTGAGGCCTGGACCGATGCCGGGTCATTCCAACTCCAGGGCCGGGGTTCTGACTCACTGCGCCACCTAGCTGCCTCTCTACGTTGGTGGTTTTAAAAAATGTTTTCTTCCTTCTTTTGTTCCTTTATTCCTTCATTCCTTCCTCCATTTCTCCCTCCCTCCCTCCTCCCTCCCTCCCTCCCTCCCTCCCTTCCTTCCTTCCTTCCTTCCTTCCTTCCTTCCTTCCTTCCTTCCTTCCTTCTTTCCTTCCTTCCTTCTCTTTCCTTCCTCCGTCCCTCTCTTCCTTCCTCTCTCCCTTCATCCCTTTCTTTCTCTGTATTTTTAATATAACTTGCTCTCCTCTCCCCCTTAAATCCTCCCTTCTTAAAAAAAACAACCCATTTCCTTTGTGACATATAAGCATAGTCGAGCAAAATAAAGCCACACATTGGTCATGTCTGAAAATGCATCTGGTGGCTACCACCTCCCTTTCAAGATGTGGGTAGCATGCTTAGTCATTAGTCCCCTGGGAGTCATGGTTGGTCATAGCATTGATCCGAGTTTTTTAAGTAGTTTTTCTTTATACTGTTGTATTTAGTATATAAATTGTTCTTCAAGTTCTGTTGATTTTCCTTTTACATCAATTCATACATGTCTTTCCATGTTTCTCTGAATCCATCCTTTTTTTTTGTTTAAGACTCAACAATATTCCATTATATTATTCTACATATTTGTTCACCCATTCACTAAATGATGGGTACCTCTTCATTTCCCAAGTTTTTTTTTTTTGCTACAACAATTATTAAATATTTTTGTATAGATGGATCCTTTCTTTCTTTGATCTCTTTGGTGTATATGCCTAGTTGTGGCACCACTGAGTCAAAGGGGATGCACAATTTAGTGGCTTTTTGGATATAATTGCAAGTGGTTTATCAGAATGACTGGGACATTTCTCATATCTACCTACAATAATTGTAATTTTTCTTTTTTTTCTGGCATCTTTGCCAATCTTATGGGTATGTGGTAGCATCCTAACTTACTTTTTTCTTTTTATTAGTGATTTGGAACATTTTTTCATCAGGTTATTGATAATTTGCATCTCTTCCCCTGAGAACTGCCTATTCATGTATTTTGACCATGTATCAATTTGGGAATGAGTAGCAATTTGAACTCAGATCTCTTGATGCCAAGTTTTTTCTTTTCTGACTATATCACACTGATTTTTAAGTTTCCCTGAACCCTCATGCTATGAAACTGCATATACACAGTAGACCGCACAAACTGGGACTTTCTCTAGTTTAATCTTCCTCATTTGACTGAGATATAAAGAAGTTTAGCTATTTGCCCAGTATGACACAGTTGCCTAGAGTCAGGAGCTGAATCATAGGCATAGTGGACGATTTTGTCATTTAACCTCTTTGGTTAACCTTTGCTTAATCTCTTCAGTTTACCCATCTGCAAAATGAATGGGTTGGTTTAGATGACTTCCAAGGTCTCTTCCTGCTATAGATCTATGATCAATGAGCAGGTATAAGGGCAGGGCTGGTGAGTTTGCCAGAATTCTCCTTGCATGGGTCATTTGCTACCATTCGCTTGTATGCTTGAAACAGCAAAGACCCTGCCACTCTGAATAAAAGCCACAATTATCAGGTCAGGGAAGAAAAGGAAAAAAGCAGGAAGGTAAAGAGTTCTGCAGAAGCAAGAGTTGTCAAAAAGCTTTGTCCATCAAAACAGGGAACAGAAGAACTGTAACAGAAGGATTGGGCAACAGTCAAATGAAACCGTGTAGGAAGTTGACATGAGGCCCCTCAGAGAATCGCAGTACTGACAAAAGACATGCAAACTTGAGAGCTGTACGTTTGTGTGAAAATCCATTACGACAAGAAGCCACACTTAAGTCACCTACAGGGCTTGGCCTCCGAGCCAGAACTCCATTGTCCCTGCACATCCAATGAAGTCAGCCATGGATAAAGCAAATGGCCAATGAAAGGGAAGTGTTTCAGCAAGCCAATCTTTCAAAAACAATTTAGTTCCTTACTCCAGAGTCCTGGCTGTAATTGACAGGTATTTCTTCACCTGTCTCCTTAACCAAACACACACAAAAGTGCCGAGTCATTTTAAATGTTCCCAAAGCCTGGGCTTATCTTGGAAACAGAGTTTTGGCTATCTCCTGCCAAAAGATCCCATCTACCTACAGAACTTTGCATCATTATTAGTATGAACAATTGGCCACAACATTTCTTGACTTTCTATGCTGTGATTTGTAATATCTGGAGAGAGGAAAGGAAGGAGATATGTCATGTTGGGGGTAGAGAAAGATGTTATTAAACTTTCCAAATCTGTTTCCTCATCAGTGAAATACAGATGATAATTACTTCTTGTGGGTGGGTGAGGGGTAATTAGTTTTCACTTTTGAAACCTCTTTTTTTTTTTTTTGGAGGGCAATTGGGGTTAAGTAACTTGCCCAAGGTCACATGGCTAGGTTTTTGTTTGTGTGTATTAAGTGTCTGAGGTTGGATCCGAACTCAGCTTCTGACTCCAGGGCCAACACTCTACTCACTGCGCCACCTAGCCGCCCCGTCACTTTTGAAACCTCACGCATTATTAAGCTTCACTCTTTGCTGAGACAGGACAGGAGGCTTCTATGTCTTAGTGGGTGAAAATGATAGCTATGGAAAAGTTAGGGATTTCTGATAACTGGGGTCAATCATCATCTCTTGGCAATCTTCAAATATTTACAGCTAAATTGGGAAGTCACATTACTTTCCAGATGCTAATCTGCAGAGTCCTTAGACTTAGAATACTTTTGATTGTGTATTTCATGGTATAAAAGATAATTTAGTCCAACTCCAACCTTTAACAAGTGAGGGGGAAAAGGCCCCTAAAAGGGAAATGACAGGTCCAATTCACAATAGTGAAATATTAATAGTAAATAAAAATAAATAGTAAAACTAGTATTTGGACCTAGTAGAGAATAGAGTTAACTGGGACTTTGTTCCAAAGCAGCAATTTCCTAAGGGTTAGAGATCTGCCTCCATGTAGGAAACTTCAAGGGCTTTTGATAGTGTTTCTCCTTTTCTAAAGAAGAAAGATGGGGCAGCTAAGTGGCACAGTGAATAGAGCATAGGCCCTGAAGTCAGGAGGACCTGAGTTCAAATCCTGCCTCAGACACTTAACACACAAACTAGTCATGTGACCTTGGACAGGTCACTTAACCCCAATTGACCTGCCTTCCCCCTCCAAAAAGCAAAAAAGAAGAAGAAGAAGAAGAAGAAGAAGAAGAAGAAGAAGAAGAAGAAGAAGAAGAAGAAGAGGAAGAAGAAGAGGAAGAAGAAGAAGAAGAAGAAGAAGAAGAAAGATGAGTGGTGAGGCAGGAATGGACCCTAGTGGTAGGATGGGAGCAGAGCTCAGCTAGGTGGAGATGAGAATGTTAGAATAGATGGGAAGAATGGGAACAACAACAGATCAGTTGTAGGTTTCCTCAGATGAGGAGTGAAAGAAGGCAGATGTGGTGATTGATAGACCTGAGCTCTGGACTGGTTGGGGTATCCTGGTCAGGGAACTGAGTCCCTTGGTGCCAACATTGATGTCCTTCTTGGGGCCACCTCATAGCATGTCTCATGAGTGGGAAGAGAGGGGGCAGTATAGTTACTAGTTACTTTACAATCTGGGAAGTGGGGCCTCCACTCACAATTAGCTTGCAGAGGTGGGGAGCCCATGGGGGGGGGCATTAAGGCCTGGGAAAGGAGAAAGTGCCTTAGCTCCCTACTAGAGGGACAAGTCTCCTTGAAGATAACTGCCCAACCCCAAAGACCTGTTCTTTTCCTGGAAGTTTTGCCCTCCCTGGCCTCTCAAACTTTGCCAAGTCCCAGAGAAGGGTGGAAGGTGAGAGTGGTTGAGGCAGGAGGAGTGAGATGAAAATTTGGAGGAGGCTCACTCTTTGGATCAAGTAAGGGTGCTGAAGGACCTCAGGGCCCAGAGAATAGGGAGTCAGGGAGGGGGAATGCTAAGAGTTCTCCCTCTCTTTCTCTCTCTTTTGATTTAATTCCTCCTTTCCTGCTTAGCTTCCTATTTTGGGCCAGAGAACAGAGGCAGCTGCTTGTGAAGGCCACTGCCTGGAGGCCCCCAAGGAAGCCAAATTTAGCAACCTGGCTGAAGGAAGGCTGGCCTAGGCTTCAGGAAACATGCTCTAATCACCGCTTTTCCATCAATTTTGGGGGTCTGGGCTGCCTCTTCTATAAAATAAAGACCTTGGACTAGGTTGTCTCTATAGTTCCCTTTTTGGGGCAGCAAGGTGGCACAGGAAATAAAGTGCCAGCCCCAGAGTCAGGAAGATGGGTTCATCTGTGTGACCCTGCACAAATCACTTAACCTTGCCTGCCTCAGTTTTGTCATCTGTAAAACGAGCAGGGAGAAGGAAATGGCAAATCACTCTTGTATCTTTGCCAAGAAAACCACAAAAAGGCTCAAATGACTAAACAAAACAAACATGGTACTTTTTTTTAGCTCTGTCAGTCATAGGTTTATAGATCTAGAAATAGAAGTGACCTTCAAGGTCATCTATCTCTCATTTTACAGATGGGCATCTGAGGCTCAGAGATGGAAAACAACTTGCCCAAGGTCTCAGAGGTTTGGAATCAGATTGGAAACCATATCCTCTGACTAGACAGAAGTAGGGTTCAGTCTGTGAGAGTTAGGCTCCCTTTGGTTCTACCCCAGCTTAGCTTTAACTTCAGTAAGAGTTGAAGAAACGTTTCTTTTGTGACCTTGGGAGAGCCTTTTTTTCTCTGAGGGTTTCAATTTCCTCCTCTGAAAAGAAAGGAGTTGCTCTAGTTGATTTTTTTTTAAGCAACTGGGGTTAAGTAACTTGCTCAAGGTTACACGGCCAGTCATTATTTGTGTGTGGGTGCTCATTTTCTGAGGCCGGATTCGATCCCGGGTCATCCCAACTCCGAGGCCGGCGCTCTTACTCACTGCGCCACCTAGCCGCCCCACTCTAGTTGATTTTTAAGGTTCCTTCCAGATCTAAACTTTCTGAGGGAGGTTGGTTGTTCTATTGGCTCTGGAGTCAAAGGATTTGAGTTCAAATCTTTCAGGAGTATGATGATAATGTTTAACAATCAGCTCTCCAAAAATGCACGATGTGCTTTTAAGTTTCATTGGTATTATTAATATTTCATTCACCACTTTCTTAAGACAATCAGCAAAATAATAAACCAAGATCTGATCAGTAGCTTTCTGATTTCCAAAGAGTAAGTTTCATCCTGAAAATTTAATAAGCGATCCCAAAGGGGCTAGGTGCAGCACACCCCTGATCTTACCTCTGATGCTTACTACCTGTGGGATTTTTAGGGAAGTCAGATCACTTAATCTCCTTGGGCCTTAGTTTCTTTAACTATAAAACGAGGAAGCTAGACAAGGTAACTTCTGAGATCTCTTCTAGATTTATATCTGTGATCCTATGATTCTTTCTTCAGCCCCTTCCTCAAAAAAACAAACAAACAAACAAACAAAAAACATCTGTTTGCTGTGAGGATTTTTACTCTCTCTTTCCCCTCTCCTACCTCAGTGAAATAAGCTTCTTAGATGCCAAATGTGAGGAAACAATGAACCCTGGCTAGTTATCAAGAATTATTACTTCAAGTAGGAAGCAACCAAATGATCCAATCCTGGAAGGGGATCTATTTGATCATACCAGGGATTTAGAACTTGAAGGGACCTTTGGAGATTAGTTCTTTGGTCTTTTCATTGTATGGATGAGGAAACAGACTCAGAGAGACTGAGGAACATATCCAAGGCTGCACAACTAACAAGTGTTTGCAGGATTTGAATAAGTCATCCTGATTTCAAGTTCAGTTACTGGAAGTCAGGAATTAAATTCAGATCACTTGACTCAAAATGCAGGGCCTTTCCCTCTGTATCACACTGGTAGAAGCAAGCTGGCCTCAGGGTGTCCTGAGATCCATCTCACCCTATAGGGCAGACACTGCCCTACCAATTCAGGGTGCTTTTTTTTTTTAATGTCACTTGATCCAGGTATAATTTATAGTGCCTGTTCCTGCTATAAAAATTCTTAGTGATGGCTATGGAATTCTAGTTTTCTGATTATCTAGATTTCATACTCTTTCTATCATTCCATGCTGTGTTTTGGGGGACTTTTGATTAAGCATTTTGTAAATTGTCAGGGCTATGTGAGCTATAATTATTTTAAAAATAAACCCCTTTCCAGTAGAATGGATAATTCACTGTAACAGGCAGGCTGTCAAAAGGATGATGGGACTAACAGAGGCAGGGGCAGTTTGCCCTTTTTGATTTAGCAAAGCATTCAGAGTAGATGAGTTCTAATCCCCTTTCAGCAGGGAATTCATATCCTGGATAAATCACTTAACTTCCCTCATCTCTCTAACTGTGAAAGAGAATTAGTCACATTACTCTAAGCTGTAAAGAACAGCTTATAGAATGTTGCATAAAGACATAAAATTCTTTGTTTTTGTTTTTGAATTAGGAAGTTAGTTTACCCTCACCAAATAAATACATGCACAGAAGGGCACTCATCTTTAGATGTCCTAAATAGGGCCAAGGGATTTAAAATATAGCTGAAAGATGCCAAAATAGTCATGTAGTTCAACTTTTTTTTTAAACAAACAAGGAAACAGATCTACAGTGTGCAATTAACTTGGTTTTGGTCCTTCCTCAAAACTGGTCACAAAACTAGGTAGCAGAGACAGGATTAAAATCTACTTCCTCTAATTCAGAGTTGTCAAACTCAAAAGGAAATGATCCTTGTCTGTGCTACTGACATAGAAAACCACAAATCGGCATTATCTATGTTATACCTACTGACCTCCCTAGCTTCTTTTAAGTCCCAACTAAAATCCCTTCTTTTACTGGAAGCTTTTCCTAACCCATCTTAATTCCAATATCTTCCGCCTGTTAATTATTTTCTATTCATCATATATACATATACACATATATACATATACACACATACATACATACATATACACATACACATATAGCTTGCTTTGTATATATTTGCTCACGTGTTGTTTCCCCCATTAGAATGTAAGCTCTTTGAGGTCAAGGCCTGTCTTTTGCCTCTTTTTTTTATCTCTAGTGTAGCACAGTGCTGGGCACATAGTAGGGGCTCAATAACTTTATTGATTATTTGAAATAGCTTGGGTCCCCAAGGAGTTTACATTTCATCAGGATAAATATTAAATACTCTCTGATCAATACTAAGCATTTTTCTGTCAACAGAAAGGATTATTTTCTTTCTTTTCTTAAAGCTTTCTTTTTCTCACCCATCTCACTTCCTAATGCTAACATTTGAGCTAGAGGTTTGTAAAATAGCAAATTGACACTAACTTGATCAGAGGAACAAGTAGGTACGAATTGCTCTTAACATCTGTAGTGAGATGACAATATCACAAATTTGTTTACTTCTGTTTCTAGGGGAGTAGACTAGTATGGAATCAACCTGCCAAATGTCAAGTATAGGCTTTTCAAAAGCGCTTTTCTCCATGACTTTTCTTTCACAGAAACCTCAGGACCTAGAAGGTTGCTCTTCACAGACAGTGTAACATATTTATGTCTACAGGCTACCAATCTACTTTTTAAACTCAAATTTTAACTTTCCTCATCGTCCTACACACTCAGGTATTGAATTAAGTTGCGCCTAGATGCTTGATCAACAGATAGTTTTTGAGCAACTAATATGTGCCTGGCACTGTGTGAGTCACAAAACTTTTAAGAGGTAGTCCTTTCCCCCAAGGGACTTATAGCCTATTTAGGGAGACAAGATATTTGTGTAAAAGTTAAAAAACCCAAAGCAGTATATGACAAATGCCTAATCATCTAATCATCCTTCTAAACCCTGAAGAAAAAAGCCAGAAGTTAGGTGAGAATAAGAATGGACAGAGGCATCAGGAAATGGAAAGAATACTGAGGACAAGGGCTATGGAAAAATTCAGAGGGAGGATATCACTCTGGGCTAGGGAGGCTTCAAGGAGAAGGTGAGCCTTGAATTGGTCATCATTGAAATGTGTAAGATTCATTCATTCATTCAATCATTCAGTAGACATTTAGTGCCTGACAAGGTACTGACATTGTGGTGTATTGGGTGTGCAGGTGGGACTAGCACCTCTGCTGTGAGGGTTGCTGAGCCCTTTTCAGGGCTGCTCATCTACCTTTGCTGTCTGTCTACCTGGTACTCAGCTCTCACCTGTGACTCCAAGAAACTATAACAGGTACAGCAGCCACACCCCATTAAACCATCTCTGATGGGCTAAGCCAGATTGAAGGTAAAAGACAGGTCTCAAGCCCTGGTGAGTTAGGGGGATGTCTAACACATGAAGACTTCCCCTTGTGGAATGGAACAATCTGTTCAAACTGCCATGAAGGCTACTGCAGCATGTACTGTGTAGTGTTTAGATATTCTAGGCCATTGCCAGTTGTCCTGACTTTTGTGTTGTCACTGTACATCAGTGATGCTGGAAGAGAAAGTGAGACTGTGGACTTGGTGCAATTCTGCCTCACTTAAATCCAACTCACTTAGAAGACATCAACCCATGATGTCATTGGTCCTCTTTGAAAACTGAAGGACCAACAACAGTACTTGACAATTTCATACAGAAAACAGCAATAAGCACTCATTATTCTAGTAAAGGGAGATCAGAGAGGCCAGTCTGGCTGCAGCAGTTTCTTGAAGAGATGGGAGAAAAGGAAGGGAACAAGCTTTCATCAAGTGCCTGCTATTGTCCAAGCACTGTGCTAAGAGCTTTACAAATAATACACAGGGAGCAATATATTAGCTATTATTATCCCCTTGTTCAATAACCTTGAGGGCATTTTTCCTGTCACATTAAAGCTGAATCACTCTTACCAGTTTCCTCACCATTCCACAAATAGTAAGTTCATTTCCACTTTCACACTTTCCCTGGTAATGGTTTCCTCTCCCTCCCCCCCTTTTGTTAACCCCTAATCCTTCAAGGGCTCACTTTAGACCCATCTTCTCCATGAAGCCTTTCCTGACTACTCTAACCTATATTGACCTTGCCTCTGAACTCTGAACAGTAGGAAAAACTGCATCACAGAATCCAGCACTTAAAAATATACTGCTTTATATTGTTCACTATTGTCATAGTTTGGTTGTAGGGCTGAATATAAGGTCCTCATAGTGAGGGGTGACAGTTTATATTGCTTTTTTCTCTTTCACAGTGCCTAGCACAAGGCAAAGTCCAAAATAAATCTTGATAAAGACTTGTTGAACCAAAAATAAGCTGAAAGTGGAGTAATTACAATGACAATTCTTGGTCCCAAGAAGTGGTGAGGAAGTACCCCCTTCATTTCTGTGGAAAGAAGGGGATAATGAGTTTCAGAATATTGCATTCTGTTAGAAGAATAGCACCAGGTCAATTGGTTTTGCTTAATTTGTTTTTGTAAAATAAGGTGGGCCTTATATTTCTTTTGGTGTTGGTGGGAGTCTCATAGTATAGCTGGAAATCAAAGAAATGTATTAAAAAATAGAAATAAATACTTTTGAATTGTTGGCTAGATATTTTTTAAATGCTACCTTTCTTCTATTAACCAACAAGAAATTAAAGAAGATTGGTCAGAATTATATTCCTACTATATCCCTTAATCAGAGCAAACTTGGTTATGATAGGGACTTCTATCCTTTGTTAGATTTTTTTTGCTATCTAATCATTGAAAATGTGGTTTCCTCATTCCTGTGTATCCCAATTCACCCCAACCCCTGCTTTATAAACAGCAGTGCTATCAGGAAAGTTGTTAGAGTGAGCTAGCTGACAGAAATGAGGCTCACGTGGGTAAAAAGCTGGTTTGCAGCTCAGCTATGTGCCTGTGAAGGAAAGACCATCCTTGCCAGAGGCAATGGCATTGGGGCCTTCAAGGGAAATACATGATTATAGAAAATAGGAGAGTGGGTGGATGTAAAAGCTATCTGAGAAAGTCTGTAACAGGAGTCAGCCCCTTTTGAAAAATGACAATCACTGTTCTGCCTGGCATCAGGTATTTTGTTGGTAAGACTGAGTATTAATGAGACCAAGGTCAAAGTTTAATACTCACATGGGCCATTCAGCTTCTTATTGAGCAATCTGATGACCAAATACCCCCACTCCTATCCCCACCCACTAAGTCAGGCTAGCCAGCTTTTTCTCAAAAGGAAAACCTGACAAGGGAGTGTGATTGTACAAGGACAACTAATAACCACTCAAAGTACCATCTTTTACTAATCAATCTACTGATCAACAAGCATTTTGAAAGTTTGGGTTTTGTTTTTTTTTTTTTTGAGGCAATCAGGACTGACTTGCCCAGGGTCCCATAGCTAGTAAATGTCTGAGGCCAAGTTTGAACTCAGGTCCTCCTGACTCCAGTACTCTTGCTCTATACTGTACTACCTGTCTGTCCCTAACAACAAGCATTTTTTAAGTGCCTACTGTGAACCAGTTACTATGCTATGTGTTCATGATTGCTTATTATGCAGGGATGTGCTGGTAAATGTTTAACAACAGGCTGTCCTTCCAAATATAACCACAATACACTTTTAAGCCTAATCTGCATTATTAATATTTTCTCCAACACTTCCTTAAGTCTTGAAATCAACAAAACAATAACTCAAACCCTGATCTATAGTTTTTGTTTGTTAGCTTGTTTTTTGCCAATTTCCATGGTGTAAATGTTCCCACTAAAATTTGACCATTGACTCCAGCTGATTAGAGCTGGGCACAACTGAGAGATTTGCAGAGGGATAGAGCATTTATTGTACATTGATAAGTAAAAACAAGATAATTTGAAGAGGAAGGGAACACTAATACCTGGAATGACTAGATCAGCATACCTTGGATATGTCATCTTCTTAGAGGGCAGAAGGCACACTTTTTTGTATGTATTAGTAGTCCAGATGCCCCACTTAGTCTCCACCTGTACTTTGATAGAGTAATAGCAACTGGCATTTAACCCACTCTAAGGCTTGCAAACAGAGCAGTCATTTAACCTTTCAATGCCCCAGGCAGTTCTCTAAGAGTATAAATTACACAGTTGCTTATCTGCTTTGGGAGTCCCTTTGCTGGGATTTCCCTATGCCAATTTAACACACACTTATTATTAAGTGCTTATGATGTGAGAGATAGCATGGTGAGAATGGATTAAAAGATCTACAGCCTCAGAGCTAAAGAGACCTGGATTCAAGTCTTATGTCTGAGCCACATTAGCTGAATGACCCTTGACAGGTCCTAACCTTTTGATGCTCTGGGCAGCTCACTAAGACTATGAATCACTGAGAAGGAACAGACTTTCCGGGTTGAAGGACCTTGGCACTCCCTTCAACAATGAAATCACAGACCCAGTTCCAGTTTCTTTCTAATATTTGTTAGAGGCTAGGAGACATTTTCCCCATTCAGCAAAAGATGGAGTAGAAAGGAAGACCTAGGAATGATCAGAAGAGACAGAGGAAGTATTTAAATCCTGATTATGCCCTGTACCCACCAATAGAACAACAAAGGAAAGTGAACAGAGAAGCCTACTCCAGGTGATGATGGGGAATTTGAGTTGTAGCTGCAGAGTGCATAGTTTAAATTTCTTTAGTTCCACAGAACTTCTCCTTCTATGAGCAGGCAAAAGAGTACAAGCAACACAATTTCCACAGAATGAAGGAGACATAAACTCTGGAGTCTGGGTCTAATCTTAAGCTTTCCCATTATAGAACACAATGATTGGATTCAACATTCAACCCTATTATTGTCAGTAGTGCCAAATCCATACTGCCATTGCCTGTTATTGTATAGCCCACAAACAAGAATGGTTTACATATTTTTGAGTACAGTAAACTTCATTTAAAAATGTAAAAATCATTCTTAGTGCACACAAACAGGTTATGGGGAGGATTTGACTGGTTGTTCACTGACCCCTGACCTACATTGCTATTGTCCCAGTATTCCCTTATCTCTGACCTTTAGCTTCCAACACGAATCTTCCCTGCCATTGCTGTTCCTCATTCCTCCCTTTGTATGTCTACCCTCCATCCATGTAGTCCCAGGTATGGGCAGTGGAGTGAGAAGGGAGAGGGTGTAGTGAGAGAGAAGCTACATTAGAAACAAAACAGTCCCTGTCTTCAAGATGAGGCAGGGAGTCTGATTTGGAAAGCTATTGAAATAGTCCAGGCTTGGGGTGATGAGGACCTGCGCCAGGGTGAAGGCAGTGTCAAAGGAGAGAGGAGAACTCATGTGAAAGATGTTAGCAAGGCAGAATTCTAGGAGTTGGTAACAGATTGAATTTAGGGGATTGGAAAGTAAAAAGTCAAGGATGAATGAGTCTGAATGTTGGTGGTGTTGTCAACAGTAATTAGTATGTGTACTCCTGTGGAAAACCATCTATGTCTTCTCATTCCCAACTCAAACAGTTCATCATGTATTAAACACCTACTATTTGTCAGACATTGTGTTAGGAACTAAGGATACAAAGACAAGAATGAAACAATTCCTGCCCTCAAAATGCTTACACTTTACTGAGGTATGTATCATATGTATCACACTGAGAAGTAAATGTAAGATAATTTGAGACACCTTGAAAGATCAGGAAAATAGCAGGAGGATCAGGAGAAATGCTTGGCTATGTCCTTTCATATATCCTTCCTAGAGGATCTATCCAACACCCTACAGGTCTTCCTCTGGTATTCAAAACCCTTCATAACCTGACCCTTTTCCTACTTTTTTAGTATTGTTTCACTTTATTCCCCTCCCTATCCTCTATGATCTAATGATACTGGCCTCTTTTTTGCTCCTCACAAACAATCCATCTCTTGACTCCTTGTGGGGTTTTTTTTTTTTTTTGAGATATAGTTAAGTGACTTGCCCAGGATCACACAGCTAGTAAGTGTCTAAGACTGAGTTTGAACTCAGATCCTCCTGACTCCAGGGCCAGTGCTCTATCCACTGGGTCATCTAGTTGCCCCAACTTCTTGTATTTTCATTGTCTTTCCACCATGCCTGGAATGTACTCCATCCTCACTTTTTGGCTTCCCTTGTTTCCTTCAAGTCTTATCTAATATCCCACTTTTAAAAAAAAGTTTCCTAGTCTTCTATATGCTAATTTCTTAGAGGATGCTAGTGAGTGCTCTGGATGGTGTGCTGGGCCTGGAATTGGGAAGACTTGAGTTCAGATCTGTCCATGGACACTTCCTAGCTGTGTGGCCTTGGACAAGTCACTTAAAATCAGTCTGCCTCAGTTTCCTCAACTTTAAAATGGGGGTAATAATAACACTTCTTTCTTAAGGTTGAGAAGATGAAATGAGATAATATTGATACAGTGCTTAGCCGTGGGCCTGGCATATAATAAGTGCTTAATCAATGCTTCTTTCTTTCTTTCCTTTTGAGGTTACCTCTCTTTATATCTTGTATGTACATATGTGATCTGGGGTTCCAGCTCATTTGTGTTAGACTTTCCTCACTGATGGAGAATAATTACTTGATGTTCCATGCCTTTGTGTGAGGTAGATTTGGTAAGAGCTTAGCAGAGGAGAGAGTGCTTACTTCTTTTGGCTTCCTGTTGTGAGAGTAGACACTTGCAGATGCACATCCTTTCTGAGAGGGATCCCTGGAGGGAAAGTAAGATTCTGAGAAGAAACTAACATATAAGAGAGACATCATTTTGATCCTGTTTACTATGTGTAGCAACAATTACACTGGTATCCCCAGAATGACTGCTAGCACAGGCTCTTAAGATCTGCTTTACTAGGAAACATAGCCGTTTAAGGGTCAACAATTTTCTTAAATTACATTCACTAGTTCAGGGGAAAGCTCAACACCCTGAACTTAAGAGAAAATACAAGCAGAGAAATAAAGACCAACAGACAGGGCTCTGACTGCCTGATCAACCATATACTTTGCATATATCTCTGGATTGAAAGAGCCTTTACACCTGAGCACTCAGAGATCTTTGAACATAAGGTCTCTCAGAATCTCGACCAGGGAATCATAAGGTCCTTGTCATAAGTGAGCCCCCAAAGCAAAATGCCAACTCTGAGTATATATACACTTCTCAGAGCCAGAAGGCCTCACAACCCTCCAGACTCTGCCTAATTAGAAAAATTAGCAAAAGGTGTGAAAGCTTTCCTACAAGCAAGAGTCCCCTTAGCAAGCTTCCCTTAATGGGCTCCAGGTGAGGCCTACTAATAGGCTGGGAAGATCAGCATTACACTGCCTTAGAGACTTTGAGGAATTTTCCCTGGTGGGGGGCGGGGAGGGGGGAGAGATCTGAGACTCTCTCTTATGGTTGAACTGATATATTTCACTCTCAGTGGGAGAGTTCATTTATTTTGTGTGTTGTGTCATATATTCTAACCTGTATAATTCCTCTGATTTCTCTTTGCTATTGCTTTGAATAAATGGGTTTATTTGCTATTTGCCTTTGTGGAACTGGCATTTGTTGGGAACAAAATCAAGCCTTTGGATATATATATATATATATATATATATATATATATATATATATATATATATATATATATATAGATCTATCTATCTATCTATATCTATCTATCTATCTATCTATCTATCTATCTATCTATCTATATATATATATATATAAAGAGAGAGAGAGAGAGAGAGAGAGAGAGAGAGAGAGAGAGAGAGATTAGGATACTCCTTCCCCGTTAAGGGACAAGCAACCAGGAGAATGATTTGAAAGAATGACTTGAACTGAAATTTATTTTTCTTAGACTAACAATGGGGCAGCTAGGTGGCATGGTAGATAAAGTGCAGCCTGAGATCAGAAAGACTCATCACCTTGAATTAAAATCCTTTTCTCAGACAATTTACTAGCTGTGTGACCCTAGACAAGTCACTTAATCCTGTTTACTAAGTTTCCTCATCTGTCAAATGAGCTGGAGAAGAAAATGGCAAACCACTCCAGTATCTTTGCCAAGAAAATCCCAAATGGGGTTACAGTCAGACACACTAAAACAGCTGAACAACAACAAAAAGACTAATGATATATTACAGGGGCTGGTAGATATGATTCTAGTTTGGTACCCTCTCTCTGAGGACAGTAGAGTGGCTAGCCTTATTGCCCCAATCTCCTGCTCTCCTCATGGCTCCTTTTCCTTGGAGAATGGTAGGTGGAGGAGACTCTAGAGACATATTCACACCTCCTTATAAGCCACATTTATACAAATCCATATAGACACACATAACCTACATAGGCCTATACCTAATTGTTTTCACATTCTCTTTCTCACTGAAATGGGAGTTCTCTGAAGGTAGTGACATGATGTTTTTGCCTTCCTTTATATTCCCAGAGCTCAGCATAATGCTTGGCACAAAGCAAGTCCTCAGTGAATGAATATTAACTGACTGTTAATAAATAGTAAGTGATTGTTGAGATCATTGTTCCCTGCAAGTATTTTAAAATGTTACCTATGAAAGATAACAGTCATCTTAGATTATCCATTAGCATCTTAGTATGATTTATGTTATTGGATAACTAGCTATTATCTTTGAAAATAGGAAATGGAGTAATGGGGAAATAATTTTTGATTAGTTGAAGGGATAAGGAGAAAAAATTCCATGGGGAAGCCACTCTAGTAGTGGCTTTGTTGAAGAAGCATCATGATATTGGGAGAAGACCACTGCTCATGAAGTCTAAAAATATGGGTTCAAGTCCCTCTGTGTGACTGTGAGCAAGTCCCTTAAACTTTCAGAAACTCAGTTTCATCATCTTGAAAATGGGAGTACTAATATTTGTAAAACTTACCTCAGAGGGTTATTGTGAGGAAAGATCTTTGTAAGCTTTAAGCAAATTGCTATATAAATGTGAGTTATCACAATTGATGAGTGAATGAGAGAGAAGGTCTGTTGGGCAAATGGGAAAGCCTGGAAGCCAGCTGACAAAACAAAGAGGCTATAAAAGGGATATAAAAAATGAATTGAACTTGAGAAAGGGTGCCAACAAATTGAAAACTTTTACTTAGGGCTGGCCCTGCTTGGTTTCTTCATCTAAAAAGCGGCAATAATAGTGAATGAACTTTCCTATCTCACAGAGTTTTTGTGAGAAAGTTGCTTGAAAAGTTGGGGGCTAACATGAGGACACTGGTGTCTGGGATTGAGGAAGGAGGTGGTAAAATGAATGAGAAGGCCTTTAAAGTGTTCAAAAAGCAAATTTTAAAATTTGACATGGGATGGCCATGATCATTTATAATAGAATTTAAGCAAGGCTACAATTTGTTATAGTTTCTTTACATACATCTCTCTTTAATCCAGAGAAGAAAAGCAGCTCTTCCAGATTTAGGGTGTTTCTAAACACACCTTGGGACAGCTAGATGGCACAGTGGATAGAGTACTGGGCCTGGAATCAAGGAGACCTGATCTAAAATCTGACCCCAGATACTTTGTAGCTGCCACTTAACTTCTCTTTCCCTCAGTTTCCTCAACTGTAAAATGAGCTGGAGAAGGAAATGGAAAAGCATTCTACCATCTTTGCTAAGAAAACCCCAAATAGAGTCATAAAGAGTCTGACAAGACCGAACCACAATAACAGGGACACCTTGATAGTAGGAGATTTGCTTCCTCAACTCTAATCTTTAATTCTTTAATTCCCACCCCCTTCTGTTTTTCCTATTCTAGATAGAATTCTCCTTTGTAACAAGTAAATTTAGCTAA
Source organism: Gymnobelideus leadbeateri (assembly GCA_011680675.1). NCBI lineage: Eukaryota > Metazoa > Chordata > Mammalia > Diprotodontia > Petauridae > Gymnobelideus > Gymnobelideus leadbeateri. The sequence goes on from WOXC01006170.1 coordinate 786,295, forward strand.
GATAAAGCAAATGAACACATTGGCCATGACTAACAATGTATGCTTCACTCTATACCTAGGGTCTACCCACCCTCTGCTGTGAGAATGAAGGAGGCAGGCAGGTTTTTTTCATCACACAAATCAGGCAGGAAGAGTAAAATCATTCCTTTCAATTACAGGTAACTATAGGTCAAATCAGTGTCCTCCCTCCCCAAATTACCTGACATTTATTTTGTATGCATATCCTAAATGATAGTACAATGGAGTCAGGGGACCTGGCTGGGTTCAAGTCTCATCTCTGATGCATGTAACCTGTATAACCTGTGTTGCCTTGGACAAGACATTTAACATCAACAGTGAGTCAACAGCTGTGTGCCAGGCACTACCTGCTCTCAATGAGCTTACACTCTAGTGGGGGAAGAGGAGAGGAGAATAAACATTTATATAGTGGCTGCTATGTACCAGGAATGCTGCTAAGTTCTTCCCAGATATCATGTCATTCAATTCTATAACAGCCCCTGGTGCTGTTATCCCCATTTTATATCTGAGGAAACTGCGGAGAAAGTCAAATTTGCATTGACAGGAGTGTTGATGTCCCTTAATGTTTTCTTTTACATTTTTGTTAGGGCAATTATGGTAAATTATCTTCTTGGTTCTGCATATTTTATTCTGCTTCAGTTTATTCAAGTCTTCCCAAGTTTCTCTAAATTCCTCATTCATGGTGTCTTACAGGGCAATAATATGCTATTACATTCATATAGATTCTACTTATTTTCAAATCATTCAGTCAACAAACATTTATTAAGCATTTACTATGTACAAAGGAACTGGGCTAAGCACTGAAGAGACAGTCAAGGAGCATACATTGTAGTGGGAAAAGAGAAGAAGGGAATAAGCATTTAAATAGCACCTGCTATGTTCCTGGACACTGTGCTAAGTTCTTTAAAAATATCTTATTTAATCCTTACAGTGAACCTGTAAGGTAGGTACTATTATCAGCCCCATTTTGCAATTAGAGAAACTGAGGTAGAAAGAATTTAAGTGAATTGCTCAGGGTCACACTATTAAGTGCCTAAAACTGAATTTGAACTCAAGCCTTCCTGACACCAGTCCTGGTGCTCCCTAGTTACTAAGGTCAAGGTTAAGGTCAAGTTCTTAGCAGGATAAGCTCAGTACTTGGCACACAGTTGTTGACTCACTGTTGATGTTAAATGTCTTGTCCAAGGCAACACAGGTTATACAGGTTACATGCATCAGAGATAAGACTTGAGCCCAGCCAGGTCCCCTGACTCCATTGTATTTTCATTCAGGATATGCATACAAAATAAATGTCAGGTAGTTTGGGGAGGGAGGACAATGATTTGACCTATGGTTACCTGTAATTGAAAGGAATGATATTACTATCCTGCCTGACTTGAGAGACAGCACAAAGTTCAACAGCCAATTTGGAAGGGGACACCCTCTATTCATGCCATCAGTGCTTCTGGCAGGGAGGATGAATTCAAGCTGACCTCACGGCTGGCTGCCCTCACTGAGAGAAAACTGGGACCAGCTGGAATCTTCGGCTGCTTTTTGACCTGAATTTCAATCAAGCCTTTTCAGGATTTTGAAGAGCCTTTCGTTTCCCGTTCTCTCTTAACAGGCTCTATCATGGGAAGGCACTTCCTGTCTTGGAAATCTTGAGACAGGAAGCAAGGACATGAAAACATCTAGAGTGAGGCATGTTTGCATAGAAAGATCTCAGCTTTTCTTTTTCCCAGGAAATAATGTTTCTTGGGGGCAAATTCCTCACGTAACCTCCAGTCTAGTATCAAAGGGTGTTGGGATGAAATCAGACAAGCAATAGATTTAGGGAAACCACAGTTTAATTTACTTTAAATTCGCAAGAACACCATGAGGTAGGTAGTACAGGTATTCTTATCTCCACTCCAGAGATGAAGAAATGGAAGCCTCAGTGGCTTCTTATTGCTTGCAGGAGAAAATACAAAATACTCTGTCTGACATTCAAATCCCTTCATAACCTAGCCCCCTTCTACCTTTCCAGTCTTCTTACTCCCCAACATATAGTCTTTGATCCAGTGATACTGGCCTCCCTGATGTTCCTGGAACAAGATGCTCCATCCCTCAGCTCCAGGTATTTTCTCTGTCTGTTCCCTGTTCTGGGAACACTTCCCCTCCTCAGTTTTGATTTCTGACCTCCCTAGCTTCCTTTAAGTCTCCATTAAAATCCAACCTTCTTTAGGAAGCTTTCTCTCTTTTAATGATTTCCTATTTATCCTATTTATTTAGCTTGCTTTGTATATATTTGTCTGCATGTTGTCTCCCCTATTAGATTGTTAGCTCCTTGAGGGCAAGAACTGTCTTTTTCTCTTTCTCTTCCTTTTTGCTTTTTGGAGGGCAATTGGGGTTAAGTGACTCGCCCAAGGTCACAAGGCTAGTTTTTGTGTTAAATGTCTGAGGCCAGATTTGAACTCAGGTCCTCCTGACTCCAGGGCTGGTGCTCTCTATTTGCTGCACCACCTAGCAGCCCTTTTGTTTCATTTTATATCCCCAGTTTTGCACAGTGCCTGGCATATAGGAGATACTTAATGAATGTTTATTGAATTGGAGAGGTTAAATGATGTGCGCATGGTCATATGGCAAATAAAAGTTAGAAACAGAATTTGAACTGAGATATTTCTGACTCCAAGTCTAGTCCACTATCTATGAGGCCAAGCTGCCTCCCATGTACTCAATCTCTAGGGATGGGGGTGGGAAGAGGTAGGGAGGGTCAGTTTTAGACCTAGATCCTACTAGGGAAACAAAACACAGAAATATTGATGCATCCCCCTGTCTTCCAACACAAATTTATTTTGAGAAGTTCTTGTAGTTAAAAAGAGATTCTTTGAGAGTAAAATGCAAGAGAGTATTGTTTCAAGGAAAGCTTTTCTTTCCCCTAGCAATGGAACTTTTGTTCCTTTTACCCTTTTTATGTGACAAAGTCACTATTGTGTTCTCAGAAGGCTCTCTTCTGTAGAAGATAGGGAACTATAAGAACCCAGAAGGCTGGGTGATGTCCTGGAAAGATTATTGGGCTGCATGTCAGCATTTTGCAACTTTGTCAAACTACAGGACAGTGGTTTGACCTCAATTCCTGGCAAAATCCTAGAAGGCATTATTAAAAGGGAAATGTGTTGGGGCGACAGTGATCTTTATGAACCAGCATAAATTTATTAAGAGCAAGTCAGACCAGACTCACCAATCCAAAGCAATCCAATGAGGGTTTATCATGTACAAGGTGTCATACTAGGTGCTGAGGATACAAGTGGCAAAACAAACAAGCAAACAAAAACGAGTCCCTCTGTTCAAGGGGCTTATTCTACTAGGGGAATATTACACAGCGATTACCAAATACTTCTTGTAGACATTGTTATAACCTCTTGTCCATTTTGAGTAGGGTCACTAACTATTACAGCTAGCCCTTTGTCTCTTATAACAGAGAATGTTGTTAGAATACAAAGGTGAGGGGCGGCTAGGTGGCGCAGTGAATAGAGCGCCGGCCCTGGAATCAGAAGGACCTGAGTTCGGAGCCGGCCTCCGACACTTAATCCGCACAAACAAAAACCTAGCAGTGTAACCTTGGGCAAGTTACTTAACCCCAATTGCCCTAAAGGGGAGGCTAGGTGGCGCAGTGAGTAAGAGCACCGGCCTCGGAGTTTGGATGACCCGAGATCAGATCCGGCCTCAGAAAATGAGCACCCACGCATAAATCAAATGACTAGCCGTGTAACCTTGAGCAAGTTACTTAACCCCAATTGCTTTAAAAAAAAAAAAAAAGAATACAAAGGTGATTTTGTCACATAAAAAATGGTTATCAATGATTGATATCCTTAGCAGGGGAAGGAAAGACTTTCATTGAAACAATGTTCTCTTATATTTTGCTTTAAAAATAATTTCTTTATAACTTTGAGGTTCCCTCAAAAACAAATATATAAACCAGGGGAATGCCACAAATGTGATATACAAAGGTTTCAAAAGCACATTTAAGAAAGTTTCTTCCAATATCCTTGAGGGAAAGATGGAGACATGGATGAGAGGAGGAAAGGAATGGATGAGAGTGCTATCAGATGGCTTCATTACTATTTGGGAGAGAAGAACCAAAGAGTAGCTATTGTTAGTAGAGTGGCTTAGGGCTCTGTCCTTGGCCTTGTTCTTTATAAATTTTTTTTTTTTTAGTGATTTGATGAAGACACAAAGGGTATGCTTATCAAATTTTGGATGACAGAAACTGGGAGGGAGAAAAACTAACAATTTAGATGAGAGAGCTATTGTCTAAAATTATCTTTAAAAAACCTAAAGCAGCCTAGAGAAATGACCTAAATTTAGTAAGATAAAATTGAATAGGGATGAATGCTAAGTTGCACACTGTTAAAAAACAACAACAACAACAAAACAACAACCAAACTAAAACCAAAATCAACCACATAAGCAGGGAATGGGGAGAGGGCAAGGGAATCAGCATTTATTAAATACCTACTGTGTACCAGCCACTTGGCTAAGCAGTCTATGGATGTGATCTCATTTGATCCTCATAATAGGTGCTATTATTATTTCTATATTACAGTGGAGGTAACTGAAGCAGAGCCATGTGAAGTGACTTGCCCAGGCAATATCTAAGGCTGGTTTGGCTCCAGCCACTGCACCACTTAATATTAATAGCTAACATTTACATAGCCCTTACCATAATACCAGACACTGTGCTAAGCCCTTTATAATGATTATCTCATTTGATTCTCACAGCAGCCCTGGTGAATTATAAACGGGTGCTATTATCATCCCCATTTTTACAAATGAGGAAACTGAGGTAAGCAGAGATTAAGTGATGTGCCCAGAATCACAGGCTAGTAAGGGTTGAGGCCAGATTTGAACTTAAGTCTTCCTGACCCCAGGCCTGGCACTCTATCCACTGTGCCACCTAGCTGTGTGAGAAGCACAGATCAACAATATTGTTCATGTGAAAGGGATTCAAGGTATTTTACAGATTGCAGACTCCATATAAACTAAACAAGCTACTTTGAACTAGCTTTCATTATTAGGAGAGTTAAGGGCAGGCCTAACCCTGAGATCCTGTTATTTCAGATTCAATCTTAACTTTGGGAGATGAGATCAGCTTCATCTCCATGTGGAAAAATTGTTCAGCAGGTCTGGCTGTGGTGACTCAGTGGTCTTTGAACATCCACCAAGTTCGACAGACACAATCACCTCCCTCATCCCTTTTGTGGGTGGATCTTTTTAAGTCCCTAGGCTATCAGGAAGCCAAGACCATGCAGCCAGAGGCAATCTGTATAAATACAGGAAGCTGTATCTAGGGAGGCTCAGTTTGAGCCTTGCTGTAACCCTGGGCTAATCAAGTCTCAGTCTTATCACTTTTTAGGGAAAATTGAGCCTAACCCATGTTGGAGAAAGGGAAGGAAGAACCGTGGGAAAGGACAAACTTTCACAAGAAGTATGTGCCCTAATTCACCAAAATGATAGTCTATCTTTACCCTGCTCTGGTCAGACCACCTCAGGGTGCTCTGTTCAGTCCTGAGAAGCTCATATTAGGAAGGACGTTGATAAACTGGAGTATAGACAGAGGAGGGTCATCAAGATGGTGATGCCATATGAAGACATTGAAAGAATAGCTTCTGGCTAGCCTGGGGAGGAGTTTTAAAGGAGTCGTGATTGCTGTCTCAGTATTTGAAGGGTTGTCATGTAAAATGAAAATGAAATTAAACAACAATTCAACAAATTTACTATGTTCCTACTCTGTGGAAGGCCCAGTATCCCCACTGGGGATCCAGAGGCAAAAATGAAAGTCAGAACCCTTGAGGAACTTACATTCCAGTTGGGGGAGGGGATACTGCATGTATACAGATAAATATTTACAAGTATTTTTAATTTACAAAGAACACACAGCATTACAGAGTAATTTTGAGAGGTATGGAGCACTATGTTATATAGAGAGGAATCAAGGAAATGCTTATATAGGGGGAGCCCCTGAAATGTGATTTGAAGGAAGGTCCACATTCTAAGTGGTAGAGATGAAGAGAGGACGTTCCAAATGTGGGGGAGAGTCTGTGTACAGAGGGGGAGCCAGAACAGAGAGTACACAAAAGGGGAAGAGTAGGAAACAAGATGGGGAGGCAGATTGTGGAGGACCCTAAATGCCAGACTGATGATTTTGCATTTTATCTTACAATTGGGGATCCACCTTAGACTTTTGAGTAGGGCGGTACAATGGTCAAATCTATGTTTCAGAAATATTGGTTTGGCAGCTGTGTGGAGCATAGATCTAAAAAGTGGAGAACCCGAGGGACTGGGATATAGTATTGTAAAAGTCCAGGAGAGAGATAGAGCCCTGGGCTACAGTGGTTTTGTGAGTGGAAAAGAAGGGAATCAACGTGGGAGATTTTTGTCAAGAGAATTGGTTAGCATCAGAGGACAAGCATAGTTGTGTTGGGTAGAACAGAAGCAGAGAAGCTCCATACAAGAGAAAAGCTCATTAACAATGGTTGTTTGGTTGTTTTCAGTCTTCTCTGATTCTTCCTGACCCTACCTGGGATTTTCTTGGCAGAGATTTGCCATTCCTTCTCCAGCTCATTTTACAGATGAGGAAACTGAGGCAAACAGGGTTACATGACTTGCCCATGGTCACAGTTAGTAAATGTCTCAGGTCAGATTTGAACTCAGATCTTCCCAACTCCAGGCCTGATACTCTATCTATTGTACCACCTAGCTGCCCTTCATTCACAATTAGAGCTATCCAAAAGAAGAAACAGTGACAGTTAGTTACACATTCCCAACCATTAGAGGTGTAAAGGTAATGGGAATTTGAAGATCTTCCCTGCCCCTAATAGGTAGAATCACGTGGAGTCTGTGATGGGAGGAGTTTGCTAAAGGGTGGAGCAGAGCCCACTGGAAGCTGGGAGTCAGAGCAGTCAGAGCTGGAGGGAGGAGAGGACACACCCAAGGAGATAGCTAGGCTTGTGAGTGTTTGCCCCCTGCTGTGACAGCTAGAGTTGTGAGTGTTTGTAGAAAGACTAAAGGATGATATGGCACAGTGCTTTGCCATGGTATATTAACTTCTTTGCTACTATGATGAATTTGGTTTCCTAGTATTGGGATTTGACTTTCTGGTATCTGAATAAATGTCTTGCTTCTGTCTTCTATAGAGAGAATCTATTATATTTTGTTATTCAGAATTATGCTGACATATTCACAGTTATTATTGGTGCTGTGAATATTGTGTTGGTGCTGTAAGAGGTCATTCATCAGGGGTTGGATGGACACTCTTCCAGGATGTTGCAAGGTGAATTCTTTCCACCCTACAATTTTGATAAGGTGAACTTTGGAGTCTTTTATAATGGGATATTCTGTGATTTTGTGGATTCTTGTCTTGGTTTTGCAACCGTTTTGCTGTCCTCCCATAAGTGATTTATCCTCTCAATGAAGCTCGGCCTCCTATTCTGTACAACAAAGATGGGGACTTTAAGTATCACTTCTAGCTGTATCATTTCACAATTTTTCTCCACAAATATATCCCTGGATTCTACCTCTAGAGGGGGAAGGGACCTCAGAGGTCTTTCAGTCTATTTCTTCATTTTACAGATAAGGAAGCAAAAGCCTTTGCTTTGCCAAGCAAAGTTGGGTCAAATGAGCTGCCCTGGACCACAGAAGTAATAAGTGGTAGGGAGAAAGTATTCCAGTGTCATTCAGTCAGCTTTGCTAGTGGTTCATTTGAGGTTACATTTAGATGTCTCCCAAAGAGTTGATTCAATATCACAGAATCAATCTCACAGTTGGAAGAGACCTTAGATGTCCTGTAGTCCAACTGACACCGGCGCCCAGGACCACTCTATAAAATACTCAAGTATTCACCTAACCTTGACTTAAAGACCTCAGGGGAAGGGGAGGTCACAAACTCTGGTGTCAGCCCCCTCCACTTTTGGAAAGTTCTAATAGTTAAGAAACTGTTCCTGACATCCAGCTGAAAATTGTCTTCCTGAAAGTTTCACCCATTGCTCCTGATTCCACAAGCACACCACAACTAATTCCTCTTCCCCACAACATGTCCTTGCAGAAAGCTATCAGGTTCCCTGTTCCTCAAATCTTCTCTTCTCCAGGTTAAATATCCCAAGCTGCTTTACCTGACTCTTGTATAGGCACTAGGATAATCTGGTCAGTGAATTGGTTGTTTGGTCTGCATAAGGCAAGTTCATATATTGGATTATTTCATTGAAGTTGTTTTTTTTATTCCCCCTCCCCCATGTGTAGACACTAATTTAATGTGGGAGATTGTGTGTGTGTATGTGTGTGTGTATGTGTGTGTGTGTGTGTGTGTGTGTGTGTGTGTGTGTGTGTGTGTGTGACCATGGACCCTTACGTACTTACGAATGTGACTCAGACAAACAAAGATAGACATTTGGAAAAAAAAAAACAACCAACCAGCCAAACCCCTAAATAGACATCTGTTTACTTGGAAGATTTTAAAAAATTAATAAGGAACATTTGGGTTTAACAAATATGACAAGCCACAGGTTTTAATAGTTGAGGGAGAAAAACTGTCATGGAAAGGTTTGGGACATTGTAATGGCTGAGAAATTCTGCATTTTTCTTCCAAGAGAATTTTACAAGAAGGATTTTTTAATTATGTCAGATTTTGTTTGGGGCAAAGGCTATGCAAAGTTTTTGTGTTGTTTTTTTTTTAAAATTAGACTTCCTTTTCTTCCCTCCTTCCTTTGTCTCCATTTTCATTGCAAGTTAGGTGGATTCTTCTGAACCTTCTCCATAGGAAAAAGTATCATAGAAAAAGTTGGTATCCCTATATATCTATGCTGTGTGTGACTAAAGCTAACTGAAGATTGTTATGGGCCTTTTCTCAGTATTTAGGGATATGTTTAGAAGCTCCCTCTAGTTCAGGTTTTTCCATGCAGGTGATTGCAAAGCTCTTCCTCATACCAAGAACCAACCATGTCTGCATCCCACAGGCCTCCTTAGTGTCAGGTCTCACAAGTCATTTTGACTTGTGAGAAATCCTAGGTTTTGTAATGACCAATCAAAATTACAGAAGACTGATGATTAAGCATGCTACTAACCCAAAAGAAAGGGGTAGCTTCAAAATATAGAATGATATAAACATTTTTGGACATGGAAAATTCAGGAATTTGTTTTACTTGATTATGTATGTTTATTATAAGGTTTAAAATTTTTTTCTTTTCAGTTTGGGGTGGAGAGAGCAGAGAAAATGAATTATTGTTAATTGAAAAATTAAATTTAATAATAATGAAAAAGAAAACCTAGGTTTCATTCATATCCTTCTGAAAATGCCCAGAGCAATTTGGAAAATGGTAGTGTGATGTTTGTCACTGTTTCATCAATTGGACTTTGCAATTTGTCCAGTGCTTAAAAGCCCAATTTTATCCAACCCTAGCTGTTTGCATTACTAGAAAGGTGCTTCAGTCATGTAACATTTCTATCTGCAAGCAAAACTGAAGCCATGACTTTTCTGCTCAGTTTACCACCCCTTTTAAAAACCAGATAAACAAATAAAATAAAGGCAACCATTCATTGGCAATGATGTTTTTGAGTTTACTTGCTGTTTGCTCTTGCCTGGAATAGGGACTGCCAGCATCCTTTCTCTGAGGTTCTCTGCTGAGACTATCTAGGTCATATAAAAGAATAACAAATGTGGATCCAAACTGACTTACCATTGATAACTCCTTTTCTGATCTCTCCCTTGTTGAAGGACCAGAATGGTAAGGGAGTGAAACAAGACGAGTGAACACCACTCATTTGTGAAAGGGATCAGGGGGAAGGATATAGTTACCATGTTACTCTGGAATTTCCCTTAGAGTCCTATCACTTAGGATTTCTTACCTTTTGGCAATTGTTAGGTTTTTTTCCCCAGCTTGATCTCCTAAGTCAATTTAATAATAATGATAATATTAATAACAATAACAATAGTAACAACTAACATTTATGTAGTATTTACTATGTGCCAGCTATTATGCTAAGCACTTATAATTAGTACCTTATTTTATCCTCACAACAATCCTGAGAGGTAGATGTTGTTATTATCCCCAATTTACAGATAAGGAAACCAAGGCAAACAGAGGCTAGATTTGAACTTGGATTTTCTTGCCTCCAGCCCCAGATCTCTATCCATGTCATTGCCTAGCTGCCCAATAATTCAACAAATATCTAAATGTCTTCCAGCCCTACTCTCTTCTCTGTCCTCCAGTCCCAGATCACTGAATGCTTATTTGAAATTTCAAACTGACCATCACATTGGCATCCATTTAAACCTACCTCTCTTCCCAACTTCCCTACACACGTTCAGAGTACACTAACTTTCCAGACACCCAGATTTGCACCTTTCTTTGTAGGGCTTCACTACACATGTGGAATCCACTTTACTTCTGCTATATTTCTACACTGCCATCTTGACTCCGCCCTCCTATTTTTTTTTAAGAAGTATACTTCCTTTTTCCTTTTTTTTTTTTTTTTTAAGTTTTTGAGGGGGGAAGGTAGGGCAATTGGGGTTAAGTGACTTGCCCAAGTTCACACAGCTAGTTTTTGTGTTAAGTGTCTGAGGCCAGATTTGAACTTAGGTCCTCCTGACTCCAGGGCCAGTGCTCTATCTGCTGTACCACCTAACTGCCCCCTACTTTTGCTATACTTTGCAGATGCTTAATAAATATTTTACATTTCTTTATATGTGTACATGTTATTTCTGCAAATAGAATCTAAGCTCCTTGAGGTTAGGGAGATTTTTGTTTTTATATTTCTAGCACCTAGCATGTTGCCAGGCCTATATTAAGGCCAAATACAGACTTTTTGAGTGACTGAATGTAAGGTATTTCAAAAGGTGCTGGGCAGACTGGGGGAAGGAGTAATCAGTATGCTTGCCATCTTGGGGTGGGGGGTAGGGGAGAGATGGGGAGAAAATTTGGAACTCAAAATCTTGTGAAAATGAATGTTGAAAACTAAAACTAAAAAATAAATTCTGAAAAAAAGGAAAAAAATGATAAAAGGATCTAAAAAAAAAGAAGGCATTGGGCATAAAATAACAAAAATAAAATGTACTCTTCAAGGAGCATAACTTCTACCAGGACCACAGAAGATATATACAGATAAACAGATACAAAAGAATTGTCAAAGTTATTATATAAAAAATTTCAAGAAAGGTAGCATTAATGACTGGAGTGATTAGGAAAGGTGTTATAAAGGGGGTGGTGCCTAAGCTTGCTTTGAAAGAAGCTAAGGTAAAGATGAGAGCATCTGGTGCCACAGTGGATAGAGCACTGGCCTTGAGATCAGAAAGACTCATCTTCCTGAGTTCAAACCCATCCTCAGACACTTACTACCTCTGTGACCCCGGGCAAGTCACTTAACCCTATTTGACTCAGTTTCTCATCTATAAAATAAACTGGAGAAGAAAATGGCAAACCAAGCCAGTATTTTTGCCAAGAAAACACCAAATGGAATTGTAAAGAGTTAGACACAACTAAAAAAGACTGAACAACAACAAAAAGGTCAAGAGGAGGGCAGAATGTGTTTCAAACATGGTGACCACCTATGCAAAGACAAACAGGCCTGTGCTACTGAGAGACTGGAAAGGTAGATGGGGGTCAGATTGTGGATGGCTTTAAATGTCAGGTTGAGGATTTTGTATTTCATTCTAACGATAATAAAAAGGTATTAAATATTTTGGGACATGTAGAACATGTCTATGTCTTTGCAATAGGAATTTCGCGCCATGTGAAGGATGGATTAGAAGCAGGAAGATCAATTAAACTGTTGCAACAGTCTAAGAAAGACATGAAAGACCCAATGTAGAGCCTCCCTTTTCTTCCTGTGGTGTGGGCACTGAGTACCTTCAATAGTACTGCTAATGGGCATCACAGATAAATGGTAAGGTGTACCAAGGCACCATGTAGTTTTTCTTTGAGACCGATGATTTCTATCACAAACCAAAGTTGCTTCTATATGCCAATAGCTGGGAAGCCAGTGAGCTATCAGATTGAAGAAGAAGCATTTTTAATCAAGAGGATTTTTTGGGCTCTTTCATCTATTCCTAGAACTGTCAGCAAGACTGGCATCAGTCCATTAAAATTCTGGGCACCAAGCTTTCAAACCGCTCTAGTAACCACATTAAAAAAAATAGAGGGGACAAAAAAACCTTTGATAATTAGACTGAATCAGTTTTCATAATTCTGCTTCATGTGCTAGAATGGTTAGCCAACTTCATTATCACTGGCTTGATGAGAAAAGCTTTTAGCTTCTGATAGAGATTTTGTGAATAATTTCCATTTGTAACCAAACAGGGGTCACTGTTACACCATTGTTTTCCAGAGAAATGACAATCCTTCAGCCTGCCTTGTTATAAATAATTGCAAGGTGGGCACGGAAAAGACAGAAGATAATTAGTATCTTGGTGATTTGCATGAGGCAAGATTCCTGCCTAGCAATCAGAGGATTGGGATTTAATTTTAACTTTGTCATGTAGTAGCTAGGTGATGGTGAGCAGGTCACTTAAGTTCTCTGGGCTCAGTTTCCTCCTCTGTAAAATGAGACAGCTGGACTAAAATAACTATGACGAATGACATTTATATACAGTGTTTTAAAGAGTATGTGCTTGCTTTAATACACTATTTTATTTAATCTTTGCTGTAGCCCTGTGAGGTAAAGTGTTATGAACGCTATTATTTTCATCTTATGGAGGAGGAAACTGAGACTTGAGCAGTTAGGTGGCACAGTGGATAGAATGCTAGGCTTGGAGTCTAGGAGATTCATCTTCCTGAATTCAAATCTGTCTTCAAACATTTATAAGCTGTGTGACCCTGAGCAAATCACTTAACCCTGTTTGCCTCAGTGTCCTCATCTGTACAATGATCTGGAGAAGGAAATGGCAAACCATTCCAGAATGTCTGTCTAGAAAACCCCAAATGGGGTCTGAAAGAGTCAGACATGACTGAAAACAACTGACCACCACCCACAAAATGAGACTCAAGGAGATCAGTGAATCTGTAATGGCCACATGACTAGTCAGTGTTAGAAGTAGCTGCTTGCACTAAGATATAAATCTCTACTGCCTTTGATATGGACTGAGAAAACATACATTGCCTATGACATGACTGAAGGCAGCCATCTAAGTCTTTCCCAATCCAGCAAACCTGTATTTGTAGAGCCCTTGGGTGAGACCATTCACATTTGTTTTTCTTCAACTCTAGAACCTTGCTTTTAAAACCTATCCATGCACATTTTTCATGGGCATAATTTTGAGAAAAAAGAATAGAAAATGACCTTGAAAAGGCACATAATCTACTATTGGACCTAGTCATGTTAAATTGACAATGGAACTTGGCGAAACCCATGGTAAGTGGTGGTTGGGTGATTCCTCCATCCCATCATCACTGGAACAGTATGTGCTGTCATTTCGGGGAGTTCATTGTAATTTTGTTCTCTTTTTGAATTTTAGATCTCATTTGGAAGATTACATTGTGATAATTTTTCTTGAAGTTTTCAGGGACTTTTGGTCACAGGCATTGAGATCTTGACCTGAACAGACATTTAGCTTGAAATAAGGGCTCTATCATAGAAAGAGAATGACAGAGAAAGATAGAGATAAGAGGTAGATAGATAGATAGACAGAGAGCGAGAAAACCACAAAACTTTTACTGCTGATTCTTGCTGTTCCTTGGGGAGAGGTGAATAATTTAGACAGTGAGAATCAGGAGACTTGTCCCTTTTGAATAAAATTAAATGATTAATTTTAAATTTAATGTCTAATATCAATACATGTAACTAAATAATAATTTTACTGATGAGGTCACAGTTCCATTTGAATATTTGAGTATAATATTATTTTAATGAGAGTAATATAATCAAATATGCTTCATTATTTTGGAAAATCTTGGTTAACACTTTGTGATGCAGTAATTCAAATTCTGGTTCTAAAGTTCAGTTTATTTTGATTCTAGATTTTCATGGTTGTCATAGGTGAAAAAGATACTGTACCTTAACTTAGATGCACCTGGTGGTACAGTGGATAGAGTGCTGGGCCTGGAGTCAAAATGAGTTCAAAATTGGGCTCAAACACTTACTAGCTGTCTGACCCTAGGCAAGTCATTTAACCCCAATTGCCTTCCAAAAAGCAAAAAAAAAAAAAAGGCATAATAAGAGCACCTACCTGGCAGGATCACTATGAAGTTCATATGAGATAATATTTGTAAAAAGTGAGTAGCACAATGCTTAGCACATAGTGGGTGCTAGTTAATTGCCATTCCCTCCCCAATGCCAAGACATTTAGATCCAAACAGAAGAAATGCTTTATTGACTGAAATTACAAAATTTACTAGTGAATAATTGTATATTGTTATATTGTTCTGGTCCCCTTTCCCTTCTAAGTTAATATAGTAGGTAAATTTATAAGTAAGTTTATAGTACGTATGTTTATAAGTAGAATAAAGCGGCAATAGCAGAAAGTAAGATTGTGAAGGGGAGCCTAGAAGTCACTTAAAGACTGTCCCATAGATTAAAGGAGCATTATTCACAAACTGTAGCATATATTAACTAAAAATCACGTTCTGAGTTTAAATGCTAAATTAGGAGAAGTCAACTAGGCCTTATCATTAAGGCCTTTTGGTCCTGTGATCTGTAAACCTCAGATAAGCTCCAGACAAATGCAGTAAAACCAGCAGAACACCAAATGTTGCTGATAACTTTGAGAAAATGTGGATATGTTAATGAACTAACCCCAAGATGGTACAACTCAGTTAGTCCCTCAACAATACCCTATAAAAACGAGACCTCGAACTCTTGATCCCCCTGCACTCTTCCATCTCTATCTGGGTCCATGCTGCTGAGTGGTCTCAACTCCAATCCATAGTTATGTGAGTGAATCTCTGTGACTCTCCCCTTCCCCATTCTCATCTCTGCTGCCTGCTTTCCTCTACTGCCCTACATGGGTCCCCAGGCCATCTGCCTCTGTTACCTACCCTCCCACCCACAGCACCCCCATTCTTCATGCCATCTGTCTCTATATTGTGCCATTTTCCCCTGCACACTGTATCCCTAAATAAAGTGTGATTGAAGTATTACCCCTTACAAGACCACCATTGTGGTCTTTCCTGGTAACTACCCAAAAAACTAGATGTGCCTGCCTACATTTCATAATTCCATAAATTAATTAGCAATTCAATAACACTCATTTTTCAGTCCCATGCTCCAATTGTGTAAAGAGTTTGTTGAAAATTCAACTAATCAGTTTTCATCTTTAATATTTATCAGTTGTTCTTACAAAGTTATTGAAAATTGTTACATATTTATATTTTTTTAACAAATGTATGCCAAATAGAAACTCTTTGGAAAGATAGCTTAGAAAAAGAATTAGAATGTTCTGTTTTCAAGGTTTAAAGGGTGCAGATATGAGAGTTTTAGAAGTGATACATGTGTGTCCTTAGAAACAAAAAAATCAGTTTTAAAATATTATATAATGATGGCTTCATTCTATCATTAGTAAATGTCTCAAGGCATGATATACACTTAGGATGAAATTCATCATTAACAAAGTGGATCTAAATCCATAGCTCAAATATTCTTGGAAATTTAGATTTTTTTGGTTGACCTTGTCACAGTGAATTAGATTGTTATTGTTTTTTAACTTGTAACGTAGCTGATAAATAGCTTATATGAAGACTAAAAGAAATGTCTAGTCCATCATTTTCTTGTGGTTCTCTTGTGTTTACATTAATAGCATCATCTTCAAGGGAAATTTTTTTTTGCAATAATCTTTATAAGGCATTAGTCTATTTTGTGAGAGTTGGTTTAATTAAAACTATATTCTATAATCCACAAATCCTCTTAAACAGATACATTAAACTGTAGTATATTGCAAAATTCTGAAATTGAATAAAAAAGCAAGGTCATCATTGTCAATCCCTTCACATCATGGAACTACCAAGATTTCCTTAGGATGCCTCATGTACTATACATGACCATCTGATATATAGACTGAGTGAGGGCCCCAGTGTCACTCCATATATTAAATGTTAGAAATGTTTATTTTATATTTTATTTTTAGATAAAAAGAAATGTAAATAGAAATTTTACTATTTTCTTCTTGCACCCCAGTGGATCATCTTTTGTGCTCTATGGGGTATAAACAACACATTTTATAAACCACAACCATAGAATGGGGGCAATGTCTGCCATTCTACTCTCTGTTCCCTAGTGACTTTCTGAAAAGCTTTGCTAATCACATCCCCTCCTACGCCAGAGATGTCCCCCCAACCCCTGCAGATTTTAATCCTTTCATCTCTGGACTGCTGCCTGGGGCCTAACTGTCCTGACTGGCAACTATCTTTCTTGGCCCATTTAAAAAAAAAATTAAATGTTATTTTATCACTTAACAAAAACTCATTTTCTCTACCTTCCACCCATTAAAAAATAAAAAATAATGCCTTTTTAAAAAAAGATGCACAGTCAAGCAAAAACAAATTTCTGCATTGTCCAGGCACATTACTTAAAGAAGAATCCAGCCATGTTTAATTTTACTCCCTGCTCCTTGCATTTCCCGGACAGCCTTGCCGACTGCCAAATGTACCTTTTCTAACTGTCCCTTCCACCCCCAACCAATTCTGGAGCTATGATCAAATCAATTTCACCATTGTTCCTAGAAAGAACATTTCAATCTATTTTATCTGCTTAATAAAATGTATTTTCATTCATCTATTCATTCATTGAGTGTGATGGGGGACTCCTGATGGGTTGCTTCTAAACCCACCTGATTCTGACTTCAGTAGCAATAAAATAGGAAGCTGTTTGTTTCTTCCTTATGTTATCCCAAGAATCCTAAAAAGGCAACGTCATTTTCCCAGTCACCTGAAATATACTGCATGTTGTGTTTTTTAAAGGGTTGATGGGATGAGAAGTGCCTCTTTCCTTCTGGAAAATGTTAGAGGTTGATATCAAAAGAGCTTGCTTCTTAGGTCGAGGTTATTCCCCTTGGCTAATTCACTTACTCCCCTGTGAGTTGAGGGGGCTGTTATCCTACTTTTCTTTTAAAAAAATAACTTTATTTTATTTTACTTTTTAAAAACTAACAAGCATTTCTTTTCTTTCTCGCACCCTTCCCTTTAAAAAAAAAAAAAAGCAAAACAAAAACCAAAGCCCTTGTAACAAATTAAAAAAAAAAAATTCCCATTGGCAATGACCAAAAATGTGTTTCATTCTGTTGGCTGAGTGTGTCACTTCTCTGTGAGGGGGTGGATGGCATTCCTCTTCTTTGGTCCTCTCTAATCATGGCTGGTCACTGAATGTTCTTAAGTCTTTCAAAGTTTTGTCTTTATAATGTTGTTATTATATAAATTTTCTTTTGCTTCTGTTCAGTTAGTTAAGCCATTTAGCTTTGGGGTTCTTCCTTAGGCTGAGTGGCTGTGACTGGTGAATGAGCACAAACTGATTTACTGTATCTAGCTAACTCCACCCCATGCTTCACATCTCATCTAGTCATCTCCCAGAAAACTCTAGGCATCCTGCCATGTTCTCTGCTGGTATGTTACTGCACTCCTCCTCCCTCTGTTATCTTTAGTTCTGGGAATAACAATCAAATAAATACTACCATTGCTTCAGGAAAGAGCTTGACAATTTATTTCCTTATTGCTCTACCTACCCTCCCAGGACGTCTCCTGTCTCCTGGATCAAAATTCTCTTCCCTGGTTACCATTCACTTTTATGTATTGTTTCCCTTTATTAGAATGTAAAGATTTTGACAATAGGGATTATGTAATTTTTGCATTTGTATCCTCCGTACCTACCATGTACTGGTATGTGACAAAGAGTGGGTTTTAATTTATTTTTTAATTCATTCATTCATTCATTCATTCATTCATTCATCCATTTAACATAGCTTAAGATATCACTTCCTGATTTATCTTTGCTTGTGCTTCAGAATTTCTTACTTAAGTTCCTTCTTCTCAGGGTTGTGCTGGAGCGAGTTTGAACCAGGCAATGATTTCAGTGTGAGCATTAAACTTCATAAAAGTAAATGATGGAGAAAATATTTTTTTTAATCTATTTTTTTAAATTAAGATTTAATTTTATTTATTTTTTGCCTTTTTGGAGGGCAATTGGGGTTAAGTAACTTGCCCAAGGTCATACGGCTAGGTTTTTGTTTGTGTTTTAAGTGTCTGAGGCCGGATCCGAACTCAGGTCCTTCTGACTCCAGGGCTAGCACTCTACTCACTGCGCCACCTAGCCGCCCCCGATGGAGAAAATATTAATAATAAAGATTATACTTAAAAGTGTGTCTATACAATACTGCCTCCCCCTCACTCCCAGCCAGTTGCTAAACATTTACTAGCATACTTGTGCCTCTTTTCCATTGTTTTCTTAGATGAAAACCCAAACTATGGTGCCCAAGAAAGGAGAGGCAGGGTTTAATAAGTGCTCTGTAGGCTTGCCATATGATTTGGAAAGACAAGAGGACTCCTGGATTGAGGGGTTGGAATCAGGTCTTCGGTTTCTAAGTTCCAATGACTACTTATTAGCGCTGGTATCAAATATAAATTCCTGTATCTGACATTTAAAGCTCTTCACAATATGGTCCCATTCTACCTTTCTAGCCTTCTTATATAGAAGGTCTGGCCATTCTGGCCTATTTCATGTTCTTCATTTATTTATTTTTCTTATGTTTTTATTTGCAAAGCAAATATTCTGTTCTTTCTGGCTTTCTTTGTAGGAATGCTTCAAATGCCTCTTTTATGTTGAATGCTCAAATTTTTTCTTTGATGATTAGGCTCAGGTTTGCAAGACGTCACTTGAGTATGCATCTTGAGCTCCTTTGATCTTAGGAACACATAATTCCATTCCCTCCTGTTATTTTGGGTAGATATAAAATAGTCTTGTGTTATCTGAATTTTCTTTTCTTGATATTTGAAGGTCTTTTTCCTGGTCATTTGAAGCGTTTGTTGATTGTCATTGTAATTGTTAAATTTAAATAGGATGTGTCTTGGAGTTTGTAGTAAAAGATCTTAGTTTTTCTTTTTTTCCTGAGGCATTCTATGGATTCTTTCAAGTGATACTTTTATTTTCTTTGTCCAAAAGTTCTGGACAATTCTAATGAATTATTTCTTGCTTATGGTGTTCATATTTTTTGAGTTATGTTTTTCTGGAAGACCTACAATCCGTAAGTTGTTCCTTTGCATTTTGTTTTTTTTTTAGATCAATATGTTTTTCTTGTATAAAGAACATATTTTCTATCTATGCTATTGCTTTTTGTTTCTCTTGTTCCAGATTTCCTTTATTTATATTTATTTGTATTCCCCAAACAATTGTACTTTCTTCTGCTCCTTTGGTGAGATTTACCAAAATAAATAATTAAATTTGCTGTTCAGACCATACATTCTCCTCTCATGATTCTTCTTTCTCTATTGAATCATTCAGGAATGTCTTGTTCTGGTTCCATGCTTTCTTGGAAATTTACAGGTGCCTCTATTCCATAAGGTGCTGATTCATTTTCCTTTGTCTTGCAATATTTATTCAGAGATATTTGGACTTGTTTAGATGCCCTGGAGCCCATATTATCCTTCTGTTAATAATGTCCTTGCTGTTGGTTTATCTGCTTATTTGCAAAGCTTTTAACTGGATTTTCTTTCTACTGAGATCTTTGGTAATTACAGTTTTATTTACTTCTTTATTCTGGCTTATGTTCCCCTACTGCTCACTTTCCAACTCTTTCCCTTTGATACTGGTTTCCCAAAGTTGGACCTCAAAGTTGTCTTAGCTTCCTTCCACACTGGGGAATTCACTTTTCACCAGCCTTGGTCTCTGCCCCAGCTGTCTTCTTATAGTACAGAATAGATCTCAATTAGATGTCTGTCTCTGTCAGGCTTTCTGGGGCTCCTTGTGCACATTGGCATCTTTCCCCAGTTCCCTTTGTTCTTTAATTCTTTGCTTGATCATTGCTTTAGTACAGTATGTCTACAGTATCTTTAGTACAGTGTGCTGCTACTTCAGGCAGAGCTAGCTTCCCAGTTTCCTTTATCTCCATCTCCATAGCACAGTGCATATATGAGTGGAGGATGGTGGTGGTAGATAGTCGAGCTCTGTTGCAAGCTCATGGGTCTGGTTGTGCTATACTTCCAGAGTGTTGGGGCTGGTGGAGGAGGAGGTGCTAGACACATGCATTAAGGATTATAGATTAATCATCTCTGCAGTTAATTAATTGCTCTGTTACTTTATTTGGCTTCTTGACATCTTAGATCATAGAGACAGCTACAATTGTTTTTGTCTCTTGTACTTAATTCTTATTTTGGAGAGATTTGAAAAGTCATTAGACCTCCATCTTGTGGGTCATGTGACTCAGAAGTCCTTCCTGTTCTTCATACACAAGACTCCACCTCCCATCTCCGTGCCTTTGCACTGGGGTCTCCCAGTATTCTCCTTGTCAATTAGCTCAAATGCTAACTTCTGCAAGAATCCTTTGCTGGTCCTCTTAGCTGCCAGTACCTTCTCCTCCAAGGACACGTTCATATACTTACATGTGTGTATAATTTTTTCTGCATTTAAACTTACTCTCCTTGAAGGCAGGGATTGTTTTTCTTTTGTCTTTGTAGCCCCTGAACTTAGCATTATGCATGGCACAGAGTAAACATAACAAATATTTCTTTACTTGATTGACTATATGCAGATTGGTTACATGAATTTGGACAAGTAACTTTACCTTTCAGAGTCTTTCTTCATAATGAAAAAGTGGTTAATATTTTCAGTCATGACATGGCATAGCATAGTAAAGAGAGTACCAGGTATAGAATTAGGAAGAGCTATGTTCAAATCCTACCTTGAGCAGTTACTATCTGTTACCCTAGACAAGCCACAACCTCAGTGTGTCTCAGATAACTCTTGAGGAACTATGTACTATGTAGTAGGTTGGTTGTAAAAGGCAATGGTGGAGGAAGTTCCCTTACCACAAGTTCCCCATGCTAGGGGCGGCTAGGTGGTGCTGGCCCTGGACTCAGAAGGACCTGAGTTCAGATCCAGCCTCAGACACAATGCACACACAAACAAAAACCTAGCTGTGTGACCTTGGGCAAGTTACTTAACCCTAATTTCCCTCCAAAAAAACAAAACAAAACAAAACAAAACAAGTTCCCCATGCTGCAAAAATAATAGTCGTTCATTTATATATTGTACTTTAAGGTTTAAACTGTGCTTTACAAAAACTATCTCACTTTATCTTTATGACAACGCTGAGGTAGAAACTATAATCATTTTCATTTTACACATGGGAAAACTGAGTCTCCAAGAGAAATGAAGTGAGTTGCCCAGTGTGGTACACCTAGCGAAGATCTAGGGCATGAACAGAACTCAGGTTGTCCTGACTCCATTCCAGTGCTCTATCCACTATACCATGCTGCCTCCTTGTATTCATGTAATTCCACTTGTTCTTTGTAACCTAACTTTAAAAATATTCTGAAAAGCCAGTTAGCTAAAATTATGGGGAGAAAAACAGTAGAGTTTTTGACATCTTATTAAAAGCAAAGGAGTTGCTCCCTAGGTCTTACTGGAGAGGTGGTGGATTAAAGGTTGTAATGGAAGGGAATTTGAAGATCTTCCCTGCCCCTTAATGGGCCTCACTTGGAGCCCAACAGAAGGAGCTTGCTTAGGGGAGGCTTTTTTTTCAGGAAGGTCACATTTTGTTACTTTGTAATTAGGCAGTGGGTCATGAAGATTATGATGTTCTCATACCTTGAGGTGAGATTTTTGCTTTAGGGCTCATTTATGGGAAGGGTTTTGTGTGATATGGTCAGATCAGACTCTGGTCAGCCATTGTGGTTCCCCCCCCCCCCCCCGGCTTTGAAAACCCAGATGTTGGTGCTTTTCTCGGTAATCTGGTAACTAACACTGTATGTATGTAATGGTCAGACAGCTAGAAACCCTGTCTGTTGGTCTGTTGAATTGTGTAATTTTCTCTATATTTTTGTCTGCTTGTTTTCTGTTTGTATTTTATGAAGTTTGGGGTGCTGACTTTTCCCCTGAGCTAACTGAATTATATATATATATTTGATTAAAGTAAGATTGTTAACCCTTTTTGAGTTGTTTTTCTTTAGAAAAGCAAATCAAAGAACCTACACTAGCAGCCCTCCTGGGTATGTTAGGGTACTTGCTGATACAAGGGTACAGAATGAGACAAATATTTTCAGGTAGGACCCATTGTTTAGCTTGATTATGCCTATTTATTATAACTGAATGCTTTTATTTGGGGGAGAGTTGGGAGAGTTTGGTAATGATGGTTATTCAAAAAAACAGAAGGAAAGGAAAAAAAGAGCATCAATGAAATATTTTAAACACATTCAAAAAAGCAGAAAGAACTTCAAAAGGGGATAGAGATAAGCAAGGTAGTTTTTCTATTACTGTGTAAAATTTAATATATACTTAAAAAATCCCAAGCCACACGTAACAGAAGTTCATAGTTTTCTTTCATTTCCTTTCTTTCTTTCTTTCTTTCTTTCTTTCTTTCTTTCTTTCTTTCTTTCTTTCTTTCTTTCTTTCTTTCTTTCTTTCTTTCTTTTTGGAGGGGGAAGGCAGGGCAATTGAGATTAAGTGACTTGCCCAAGGTCACACAACTTGTAAGTCTCAAATATCTAAGGCCAGATTTGAATTCAGGTCCTCCTGACTCCAGGGCTGGTGCTCTATTCACTGCGACACCCAGCCAACCCAAATTCACAGTTTTCTTATACAATCTTCTTCCTTTTTTTCTTTGTATATCAAAATTATCACGTTTGTTAAATTTGTAATCACTTTTTTAAAAAGAAAAGAATAAATAGGGATAACAAATATGTGTGATATTGAGTACAACGATTCTTAGGAATAATCTAAATACTGGTAAAGCACATAAGGAGAGAAACTGGTCCAAAGAAACTGGCTCACCAGAAGGGAAAAAAGAGAAAGAGAAACAATGAAAAACTGTGTTTCTCTTATAATTAGTTATTTAGGAATTTGGGGGAACTTTTTGGTGGTAGAATAATAATTATAAACACAATATAGTAATAAAATGCTTTTTGTAAAAAAAGTAACTGCACAGTGCAAATGAAATAATGGTAAATGACTTAAAAGGAATGATTTGATAACATAAGGAATTTTTAGGACTTTCCTCAATCTTGGTGATTTTCTCTTTTGGCTTTTTATATATAGACACATGCTAGTGGGTTTATTTCATTTCAGACATTGCCTTGCACACTTGTATACAATGTAAACCTGAGAAAATTGCTAAATTGTTTTATTTTAATTGGTTTCGGGGTTGGAGAAGCAAAGAGAGGAATCCCCCTTCTCTGATGGAGTGGGGGATTTTTTGCTGATTTCTTCTACTAGGTACCAGATGGTGAATCTTCCAGATTCCTTTTAAAAGTGGCTGATTGATAACTAGTCACTAAAGAAATTTAAGGATCTTAGAACTGTTCTTTCAAAGGGGTAAGATTTTGAAACTGTTATTTTGTTGATCATTAGAGAGGTATCTATGTTTACCTCCTAGGTGTGACTCATCATGTCTTCCCTCTCTCTCTTCCAGGGTTGTGAAGGTTGAAGAGTGAGAGACTTGTGCAACTTCAATGTAGTAGCTGCACTGGCAAAAACTGTCTAAGAAGTGTGGCAAAACCCAGAAATGGTTTCCTGTAGAAGGTGACATAGTCATCATCACCAAATTAATCTCCTAATCTACATTGCTATTTCTTGAACTCAACCATTTTTTAATGTTTGAATCCGATGCCATGATGTTTTCTTTTCCCTGATTCTCTTGCCTTTCTTTCTTCCTGATTCAATGAACCAAAATGACCAACAAACATTTGTTAAGCCCCTTCTGTGCAACGTACTGTGTTGGCCATTGAAGTTATCAGTGTAAAGGGAGTTTTGTATATTGCCAGATCACCTGAGGTGGAGGCATCCATGTGAGGGATGGTAGGTACCTGCTTCTGGGAGAAGACATCCTGTCATTGCCTTACCACACGGGGAGTAGCAGCCTCTGCCTGATGGCTGAGTAGCTGGAACAGTCTGTGTGTCTTTCAAACCACCAGACTGAGACAGTATTTGTTTTTCTAATTCTGGTCACATCTGAGTGGGAGGTGAAGTGAAGGTGATTTTCCCCCACAGAATGGGGCAGTGGCGGGGTGTGGTGTGGAGTGGAAGGGGAGGAGAGTTGCCTTCCCAAACTCCTCTTTTAGGCCCAATGACCTCAAGAAATGTGAGTGGGACTTCAGTCTGTTTGCTTGCTCTTCTCAGCTCTAAGTACACATAGTAGAGTTTCCATATTTGGAAGCTTGAGCCTTGGAGACCTCAGAGTCAGTAATCTAGGTTATAAGTTGTTATTAGACCACCCAGTAACCCTGAGGATCCAAGGTACCAGGACTTGAGCCAAACAGGGCATCTTGGAATGTGGTAGGACGATGCTCTATCAGAACTGAATTAAGTTGTGAACCTAATCCCTCTCCCCTCCCCAGAGACTGAGGTGGTATAAGGGATGGAGATTATGCCCCACAGGTGTTGGGGGAGAACATTTGTATATTTGATCTTGCTATACATTTGAAGTAAATATTCTTTTGTAAAAACTAATCTAAAAAGTGGTTAAATGGAACTGAGATCAGGGTACCCCTTAGAATCAGGAGAACACAATTGGTAGGGGGCTTGAGTCAATGGCAAAGAAACTTTCACATACCTTCTTAAAGGTATGTGAGAACCCTGGGGGAGAGGCAAAATGGCCTTCATATAGTGGAGGCCAGAGCATAGTCCTTGTTACACAAAGGTAGAAGAAAAACACTTGCTGTACTCAAGGATCTTATGATCTAGCAAAAGGAGATATGTGCATGTTCTATAGGAATGTACAAAATAGATAATAAATGGATAAAGATGGATATAAGGTTGTTGTGTTGAATTTGTCCTTTGTTTTCGGAGAGGACTGTGGCATCAGGGAAATGATGACATGACTTGCAGTTGACTTTGATTTGAGTGAGGGAGGGCTGTGCAAGGTCACCAGCCTCACTTTCTTCTCCAGAGTCATCTGGGTCCAGTTGTTAGCATCAAGATGACTGGAGATGGCCCAGGATGCACTGGGAGACCCTGGCCCTTTTAGGCTAAGGTCTTTTTAGCTTCTCACTTTGAGTGAGAAGGCCCAGGTGGACATAAAGTAATGTAAAACCTGTCCCAAAGCCCATTGGTATGTAATCTTTTCTTATTGGTGGAGATGAAGGCCCTGCCCTCCATGAGATGTGGACTGGAGCTGCTGAGAGGCAACAGCTTCACTTCTCAGCCAGTGGGGACTTTCCAAGGGACAATCTTTTTCCAGTTCAGCATCAAGTTGGTTTCCGGATTTTAGAAAGGAGATGGAAGAGGCCAACCCCACTTCGGGATGCTGAAAGAAAAGACTCTGGGAAGACATGAGAGGAGCTGGTAGTCTTCTTCATTTCCCTATTCCCACCTTGCTATTCTAGAGAATTAGGGGAGTTTCCCCCTGGACGAGATCCAGCATATTCTGTCTTGGTTGGGTTGAGTTATCTTGCTCCCAAAAAGAAAGCTCCAAAGCTCGTTCTTTCAGTATTGTCTAGTGTATATTCTCCTATGTTTACCTTCTCTGATTTCTGTTTTACTATGATTTGGATAGATGAGTTTCTTTACTATTTGTTATCTGTGTCCATTGTGGAACTGGCATTTGGTGAGGAAGGGGTCAAGCCTTGGATATTGAACTTGTGGTTCCCCTTTCCCCAAGAAATGACAAAGCAATAAAAAGTTAGATGGAACCCAATCATATACCATAGACAAACAATATTCAGGGGAGCAGAAAGATATACTTCTAGTCCATTATCTCTTCTCTCTGATGAGAGCAGAGTGTCTGCCTCTGGCCCTGACTTCCTACTTTCCCTCCTGGCATGGATGAAAGTCTCCCTTGGAAAAAGGTTGGTGGAGAAGAGGCTAGAGATACCCATTCTGCCTTCCTTCAAGCCATATACAAGGACAGATGGGTCTTGCTACACATGTGGGGCCCTTAGCATCCCCTCCTTACAATATATTACAAGCCTCATTACACAAGTGAGAACCACCCTCATTTGCTAAAGTAATTTTTTTGCCTTTTTTTAATTAAACAAATGATTTATTAACTTCTGTTTTATATCATTCATTTCTGCCAGATTTTGAGTTACATTTTCCCCCCGTTTTTCCCCTACCCACCCTCCCAGAATAGCAGTCCCACAAGATATCGTTTCCTCCAATCTGCTCTCTCCCATATCTTCTCCCATACCCCCTTCGATTTTTCCATTAGAGGAAGATGAATCTCTGTGCCCCAATGCCTGCACATCTTATCTCCCAATTACATGCAAAAGAGTATTAATAATAGTATTTATATATATTTGAAACATTTAATTTTAAGACCTTGCATTTCAGATCCATTCCCTTCCTCCCTTGTCACCCATTCCCTCTGGGAAGGTAAGTAATTCAGTATATGTTGTACATGTCTAGCTATGCAAAACATTACCATAGTAGATAGATTGTGCAAGGCTGCTTATAATTCCCTCCCACCCTTCCTACCCCCCACCTGGTCCATTCCCTACTTGATCCTGTCCCTCTTATATAGTGGGTACTTCCAACCTCCCCTCCCCCCAAGAATGCCCTCCCATCCATCATCCCCCCTCTCATCCCCCTTCCCCCTATTCTGCTGCAGGGTGAGATATCCCATTTAGTATGTATGTCATTCTCTCCCTGAACCAAAATCAATAAGAATGTGGTTTTGCCTTTTTGCCTTCCCATTCTTCCCCTCCCTTGCAGCCACTTCGCCTTGCTTCTTCTACATGAGATAATTTACCCTACCCTGTCTCTCCCCATTTTCTCTTGACACTTTCCTCTCTCACCTCATAATTTCACCCTTTGCATATCCTCCCTTCCCAACAAATTCAACCTATGCCCTCTATCCATGTATAATTGTAAACATATATACACACATTCACATATGTATTCATATGACCATATACTCTTCTTCCATTATTTTCATACTGAGAAAGGTTTCATCAGTCACAGTTATTGTTTTTCCATGTAGGAATGTAAATAGGTCAACTTTGTTAAGTTCCTTTTGATTTCTTTTCCCTGATTACCTTCTCAGGCATCTCTTGCTTCTTGTGTCTGGATGTCAAATTTTTTATTCAACTCTGGTTTTTTCCTCAAGAATGCTTGAAAGTCCTCTACTCCACTGAATGACCATATTTTTCCCTGAAACAAAATACTCAGTTTTGCTGGGTAGGTGAACCTTGGGTTCAGTCCCAGCTCTTTTGCCCTCTGGAATATCATATTCCATGCCCTTTGATCCCTCAGTGTAGAAGCTGCCAGGTCCTGGGCTATTCTGATTGTGTTTCCACAATATTGAAATTGTTTCTTCCTGGCTGCTTGTAGTATTTTCTCCTTGATCTGGGGATTCTGGATCCTGGCTATAATATTTCTGGGAGTTTTCTTTTTGGGATCTTTTTCAGGAGGTGATCGGTGGATTCTTTCAACCTCTATTTTGCCCTCTGGATCTAAAACATCAGGGCAGTTTTCCTTGAGAATTTCTTGAAGGGTGATTTCTAGGTTCTTTCCTTGATCATGGCTTTCAGGTAGTCCAATAATTTTAAAATTGTCTCTCCTGGATCTATTCTCCAGGTCAGTGGTTTTTCCCATGAGATATTTCACATTGCCTTCTAATCTTTCATTTGTTTGGATCTG
This sequence comes from Gymnobelideus leadbeateri, assembly GCA_011680675.1. Lineage (NCBI taxonomy): Eukaryota > Metazoa > Chordata > Mammalia > Diprotodontia > Petauridae > Gymnobelideus > Gymnobelideus leadbeateri. Next base: position 814,030 of record WOXC01006170.1, read on the forward strand.
CTTAACAGCATCTTGATTTCTCATAAAGTCACTAGCTTCCATTTGCTCCAGTCTAACTCTGAAGGAATGAATCTCCTCAGTGAACTTTTGAGATTCTTTTTCCATCTGGCAAATTCAGCTTTTTAAGGCATTCTTCTCTTCATTTGTCCTTTTGGGCTTCCTTTGCCATTTGAGTTAGTCTATTTTTTAAGGTGTTGTTTTCCTCAGTCAGGCTATTGACTGTCATTTCATACTTTTTCTGCATCCTTCTCATTTCTCTTCCCAATTTTTCCTCCACTTCTCTTATTTGATTTTTAAAGTCCTTCTTAAGGTCCTCTATGGCCTGTAACCCGCTCATATTTTCCTTTAGGGCTTTTGGAAAAGGATTTCTGACCTCACAGTCCTCCTCCTGTTCTATGCTTCCATCCTCTTTGCCCCCAAAATAGGAGTCTAATGTTGCATTTTTCTGTTTAATTTGTTTCCTTTGCCTTGGCATGTTGCCACTTAATTACTTGACTTTTGGGCTTATTGCCACAGTATGACTCTGCCATCAGACAGGGGAGCTTCAGTCCCAAACATGCAGGGGGGACAACTTCTGTTTCTGGCAAGCTGGATATCCACCCCACGACCTCCCCCCAGGACCACAATCCAAATCCAGGGAGGTTAAAGCAAGAGCGATTACTCCCCAAGACTGATCGCTGGATCTCCCTACAGTTCACAGGCCAGGAGTTGGAGCTGCCACTGAAAACTACAAAATGGCGTGTCTCCTCAGCGGCTTCTAGCCCCCAGGGGAGGAAGCTGACGAAGCCGACGCATTCCCCAAATACTGGTCCCAAAGTCCATGGGCACTAACCTCTCACTTTGTCCTAGGCCTGTCTGTGTTGATAATTCTTGAATTGCCACAGCTGCTGGTGTTCTGGGGTCCCTCCAGCTGGCTGGCCACCCTGGGGCTATAACCTTGGCTCAAGTGGACCTGGGCTTGGCTCTCTGCTCACTGCGTGCTATGCTGCTGGCTCCCAGAGGGCTGCGCTGGTTCTTCCTGCAGGGCTGCTGGGCTGTCCTCAGCGGGAGTTTAGCTTCTCTGTGTCGTTCTGTGGGTGCTGGGGCTCCAGAAGTTGTTCAGAGTCCCCTTTTACATAGTTTGGAGGTGATCTGGGGGGAGAGTGCCTTGGATGTGCTGTTTCTACTCCACCATCTTGGCTCCGCCTGCTAAAGTAATTTTTGAGAAAAGCATTACCAGCCTTTGTGATTAGAAAAGGCTTCATGTAGGGGGCGGAGCCAAGATGGCGGAGTAGAAACAGCTCGTCCAAGCCTCTCTGCCCCCAGATTCTCCACAAACTATGTAAAAAAGGACTCTGAAAATCTTCTGGAGCCCAGCACCCACAGAACGACACAGAGAAGCTAACCTCCCGCTGAGGACAGCCCAGCACCCTGCAGGAAGGACCAGCGCAGTGGTCTGGGAGCCGGCAGCGCGCAGAGCGCAGGAGCCGAGCCGAGCCCAGGTCCACGTGAGCCGAGGTTTTAGCCCCAGGGCGGCAGGGCCAGCAGCCGGCTGGAGGAACCCCAGAACACCAGGAGCTGTGGAGACTCCAGAATTATCAACATAGACTTGCCTAGGACAAAGTAAGAGGTTAGTGTCCTATGGACTTTGGGACCTGTATTTGGGGAATGCGTCAGCTCCCTCCCCTGGGGGCTAGAAGCTGCTGAGGAGACACGCCATTTTGTAGTTTTCAGAGGCATTTCCGGCTCCCAGCCTACAAATTGTGGGGAGATCCAGCGATCAGTCTTGGGGGGTAATCGCTCTTGCTTTAACCTCCCTGGATCTGGATTGTGATCTAGGGTGGAAGTTGTGGGTGGGTTTATAGCTTGCCAGAAACGGAAGTTGCCCCCCACACGTTCGGGACGAAAATTCCTCTATCTGGCCTTAAAGCCATAGTGTGGCAACAAGCCCAAAAGTCAAGCAATTAAGTGGCAACATGCCAAGGCAAAGGAAACAGAAAAATGCAACCCTAGACTCCTATTTTGGGGGCATAGAGCGGGAAAAGGACTGTGAGGTCAGAAGTCCTGCTCCAAAAGCCCCAGGGGAAAACATGAGTGGGTTGCAGGCCATAGAGGACCTTAAGAAGGACTTTAAAAATCAAATAAGAGAAGTGGAGGAAAAATTAGAAAGAGAAATGAGAAGGATGCAGGAAAAGTATGAAATGAGGGTCAACAGCCTGACTGAGGAAAACAACACCTTAAAAAATAGACTAACTCAAATGGCAAAGGAGGCCCAAAAGGGCAATGAGGAGAAGAATGCCTTAAAAAGTCGAATTTGCCAGATGGGAAAAGAATCTCAAAAGTTCACTGAGGAGATTCATTCCTTCAGAGTTAGACTGGAGCAAATGGAAGCTAGTGACTTTATGAGAAATCAAGATGCTGTTAAGCAGATCCAAACAAACGAAAGATTAGAAGGCAATGTGAAATATCTCATGGGAAAAACCACTGACCTGGAGAATAGATCCAGGAGAGACAATTTAAAAATTATTGGACTACCTGAAAGCCATGATCAAGGAAAGAACCTAGAAATCACCCTTCAAGAAATTCTCAAGGAAAACTGCCCTGATGTTTTAGATCCAGAGGGCAAAATAGAGGTTGAAAGAATCCACAGATCACCTCCTGAAAAAGATCCCAAAAGAAAACTCCCAGGAATATTATAGCCAGGTTCCAGAATCCCCAGATCAAGGAGAAAATACTACAAGCAGCCAGGAAGAAACAATTTCAATATTGTGGAAACACAGTCAGAATAGCCCAGGACCTGGCAGCTTCTACACTGAGGGATCGAAGGGCATGGAATATGATATTCCAGAGGGCAAAAGAACTGGGAATGAACCCAAGGGTCACCTACCCAGCAAAACTGAGTATTTTGTTTCAGGGGAAAATATGGTCATTCAGTGGAATAGAGGACTTTCAAGCATTCTTGAGGAAAAAACCAGAGTTGAATAGAAAATTTGACATCCAGACGCAAGAAGTAAGAGATGCCTGAGAAGGTAATCAGGGAAAAGAAATCGAAAGGAACTTATCAAAGTTGAACTATTTACATTCCTATATGGAAAAGCAATATCTGTGACTGATGATATCTTTCTCACTATGAAAATAATGGAAGAAGGGGGTGTGGTCATACGAATACATATGTGAATGTGTGTGTATATGGTTACAGTTATATATGGATAGAGGGCATAGGTTGAATTTGTTGGGAAGGGAGAATACTCAAGGGATGAAATTATGAGGTGAGAGAGGAAAGTGGCAAGAGGAGATGGGGAGAGACATGGTAGGGTAAACTATCTCATGTAGGGGAAGTGGGTGCAAAGGAGGGGGAGAATAAGGAAGGCTAAAAAGGCAAAACCACATTCACATTGAATTTGGTTCAGGGAGAAAATGACATACATACTAAATGGGATATCTCAACCTGCAGCAGGATAGGGGGAAGGGGGATGAGAGGAGGGATGATGGATGGGAGGGCATCCTTGGGGTGAGGGGAGGTTGGAAGTACTCACTATAGAAGAGGGACAGGATCATGTAGGGAATGGACCAGGTGGGGGGTGGGATGAGTGGGAGGGAATTATAAGCAGCCTTGTACAATATATCTACTATGATAATGTTTTGCATAGCTAGACATGTACAACATATACTGAATTACTTATATACCAAGAAGGAATGGGTGACAAGGGAGGAAGGAAATGGATCTGAAATTCAAGGTCGTAACATTAAATGTTTCAAATATATATATAAATACTATTATTAGAAAAGGTTTCATGTAGAAGGCTGTGCTTTAGCTGAGGTTAGAAGGAAAGGAAGGATTCTAAGAGAGGAAGTGAGAAGAAAGCCCCTTCCAGGCATGGGAGACCATGATTACAAAGGCTCAAAGACAGGAAATGGAATGTTCTGTGTGTGAGGAAGGGTAATAAGACTAATTTGATTGGCTATAGTGTATATGAAGGAGAGTAATTTCTAATGAGATTGGAAAGGTAGGATGGGGCCAGGAAATGAAGAAGTTTAAACGCCAAGGGAGTTTATATTTAATGTGGGAGATAATAGGGAGCTCCTGGCGTTTATTGAATAAGCTGAGAACGTGGTCAGATATGAGTATTGGAAAGTCACATTGGCATTTGAGCAGAAGATGGATTGAATGGGGACACACTTGAGGTAGAGACCAGCCAACTGGCTATTGTGGTTTGTCTAGGTAAAGAGTGATAAAGACCTGAACTGGGGCAGTGGCATCATGAATTCAGAAAAAAGGGATAAATGTTAGAAATGTTATGAAGGTAAAAATGACAGGATCTTTTGAACATATTGAATTGGAGACATTTGCATTGAGTTTTCTTTCCTCTGATCTGTTAGAAAACTTAGTATTTATTATAGGATCATGAGATCTAGAGTTGGAAGGGACTTTGAGATTATCTAGTCCAGGAGTTCTTAACCTTTTTGGTGTTCTGAATCCCTTTTAGCAGCTTAATAAAGCCCATGGACTTCTCAGAATAATTTTTTTAAATGCATAAAACAAGATTTATAGAATTACAGAAGAAATCAGTTGCATTATGATGGTTTTCATTCTCTCTCTGTTTCTGTCTGTTTTTCTCTGTCTCTGTTTCTCTCTCGATAAGTAACCCAAAAACACCTGAGGAAAGAAACAAGATAAATTTAGTTGGGTGTGTTGGGGAGAAAATACAAGTAAGAAGGCCAAAGTCGGGAAGAGTGACCTTGGGACATTATTAGGCATGTTGCTATAAAGAATGTGGAGGGAGAAGTGAGTAGGGATAGATCAGGAGGAGGAGCTCACCTGCAGTTTTGGTTTTGGGGAGAAGAAACAAGTAGCTTTTGCATTTTTCTTTTCTTGTTTACTAGGTGCTAAGCTCAGTTGGTTTTACCTGCTGAAGGAATGCTGCCATTACTCTCTACATTTCAGTTCTCTGGCGCACAAGTACTGATGACTAAACCTTTGCTATGCCTTCAAATCCAGCACTCTTTTCTATACATTACAGTGCCTATGTTTACCACACTCTACTTTATATGCAGGTGGTGCTCAATAAAAGTCTGTTGTATTGAAAGAATTTATTTACATGATACAAAATAAAGTATGTATAAAGTAGCCATATGTATATGTAAAACATTTCCGATAATATTACCATTGCTGGATTTCTTCAGCTCTTACTAGTCAGTCATAGTCCAATTTAATTAAATTAATTTAGCAAAGATTTATTAAATATCCACTCTGTGCTAGGCACTGGGGACACAAAAATAGACACAAAACATGCTCTTTTCTCAAAGGATTACTAGCTAATGGAGAGGATAAGACATGCACACAAACGACTGTAATAGAAAGGAGAACGGAGAAGGTGCAAAGGAGAGTTCATAATATGTGTTATGAGAAATTCGCCGAGGGAGAGCTCTCTTTCACCTCAGAGAGGGATAATTCCCACACTCACTTCTAATATTGTCAGGAGCCTTACCACCAAGTCATTGCACTCTATCACTGAAGGCCAATTATGGTTCTGGGGAAAAAATATGGAGAAATTTTAAAAAGAGAAATGAAGATAATCTAAATGCATAATTTGGTGGCACTCTGTCTGAAATGCCTCCTCATTATGGATGTCTTTGCTATGCATAGTAATAGAACTTATTCTTATAAATGGCTTTGGAATTTCAATGACTATATCCCTTCTGCGAGTATGGGCCAATAACTGGCCATGAGCTATTGAAAACTATCAATAATCTTCCATGCTAGTTGTAATTTTTCTTGGCGTGTGAAAGGCATTAAAAAAAGAGAAATTTTTCTTCCCTCATTTGACTTAAACAGATGTTAATTGGGGGGAAAATAGCAATTTGTATAAAATTTAGTGCTAGAAGAGGATTCATTTTTGCACAAAAACCCCAGCAGTTGTTCTTTGCTTGGGTTGCCGATTAGGAATATACATACCTTTAGTCCGTCTTTCAAAATACAAGGTTTGTAACACTCACCTGAGATTCAAGGTTTTCTTTATCTTTTCTTCTTCCCAAAGTTCATTTACCTTTTATTATTTCCCTGTTTACATACTTACAAGTGCACTTGAAATTCAACTCTCCTCTTGATGGAGGGGGCAGAGTTAATACTACCCTCTTATGAGGATTATCTCTTTCCAGCAGATATTTTCAACTCTTGATTATTTAGGGGCTGCTAGTCCAATTATTGGCTTCTTTAGTTTCCTAGGTTCTCATCTTCTTTGTTCCTCTTCATCTTATTAATGCTTATTAATTTCTATGCTTATTTTCACAACCTGTGACTAGGGGATGCCTACATGTGTGTGGAAGGAGTGTCCATGAGAGAAAGAACTCAAATTAGTCAAATGTAGTCACATCTGAACCCTTTTGTTGAAAGGTTGGATGGGGAGTGAGTTGAAGCCACAGGTTATGAGCATATATTTGGATTATCTATGAATTTGGTCTTTCAACATTTCCATGTTACTCATCACTGCAGGATACCATATTCTACCTAGAGTGGAGAAAAGGCAGAGAGTGTTAAGAGGACACACAAACCTTTGGATGAAGTCTCTCTGGTGAGGAGAGAATTGAATAACTACAGAGATCTTTTGCAGGGATATTAGCAAGCTGGAAAAAGATGAAGGTGGTCTTTTATATAAGTTGTGGACTCTGGCTTATAGGGTCTAAAACTAGAAGGGCCTTTAGAGGTAATTTAATTTAATACTCTTCATTTTATAGATGAGGAAACAGAGGCCCAGAAAGATAAAGTGACTTTCCTAAGGTTATTAAGATAGTAAGTAGAAGAGAGGGGATCTGAACCTATTTCCTCTGATTCCAAATTTAATGCTTTTTCTACCACATGATGTTTCTCCTTTACAATACTACATACCCTTCAGACTGGCCTGCTTCTGAAGAGTTAGTGGTGCTTAAGAGGGCATTGTCAAGCTAGCTGACATTTATTTATTTAACAATTATTTTTAAGTAACCACTGTGAGCATAGCACTATGCCAGGTTCTAGGAAACAATATAAAGTTTAGATAGGATATGGTCTTACCTTTATAGAGATTAGCTGTAGGAGAATAAAACACAAACACTAGGTGACTATGAAACAATTTAATTTGAAGACCAGCCTGGAAATTTTCTCAATTGTAAGGAAGAAGGGAATATACTTAATGGAAAGAGAACTGAACCATGAGACAAGAAGTTTGTTTTTACACATATACATACACACATACATGTATAATATATAAACATGTATATATGTACATGTTGTCTCATTTGATAGAATGTAAGCTCCTTGAAGTCAGAAACTATTTAATTTTTGTCTTTACATCTCTAAAACTCAGAATACTTCCTGAGATAAGTATTTAATAAATGCTTATTAATTAATTGATTGCTATCCTCGAATATCTGAAGGTCTGTCATGGTAAAGGGTTCATCTTTTTCTCTTTGGCTCCAGAAGATAAAACTTCAAATAGTAGAGGGAAATTACAAGGGGATATATTTCAAGTCTACATAATGAAAAAAAAAAACTCTCTAACAATAAGAGCTGTTAAAAAATGGAAGGAACTGCTGGGTGATGGTAGCAGTAATAAGTTATTTATCCCTGGTGGTCTTCTAATGGAGGTTGGATGATCATTTGTTGGGAATGGGAATGCCATAGAGGAGATTAATGATTGACGTAGGGGTTGAGTTAAAATAACTCTGAAGCCTCCTCTAACTCTGTGATTCTATATGAGAAAATGTTTTGATAAATAGTCCACAAATGCAAAAGATTATTAAGATGGATCCCCTCATGTGAAGGAAGTCCCCTGGAGTGATAATTAGACCCTGACTTTCAATGTAAAGGCTGGTGTTACTGTGCTGACAGCTAGTGCTGGGCACCCATGTTCCCTCCCTTGGCCTTGGTTGCCACTGGAATGGCAAAGACCTAGGAGTGAGGCCAACCCTGGCCAGCCAGGAATGAAGGGTGAGGAATTTTTTCTGTAGGGAGTCCAGGCAGAATTGTTCAGGGTTCGACCTTTCAAATGCAAAGTATTTGTCAGGTGTCCAAGGCTGAAACCAAACAGAGGATGGTGCCAAAAAAAGGAGGATTCCCTGCTGCTCCTTGGCAATGTTCTTGGTCTGGCTGTATCCCAAAGCAATGGCATCTAAATAGAGCCCTATTCTGCAGGCCACCCAGTCTAGTCTGAAGATGAATTGTTTCAGCTTTCCTACCTAGATGATTAACTTTGGGAAATGGAGTGCTCAGCATTTATGTATAAAGCCCATCTAATTATGTCTCTGTGCCTGTGTGTATCTATTTGCTTGTTTAGGGTACATTTCCATTTGGAATAGGTTACATTCCAGAGATTCTTGCAATACCAATATCTGTGAAAAATGTACTAGCCCATAGTAGTTGGAAAGGCCCTCAAGAGCAAAACCAAAAGAACAATATCCAGAATGAATACAACAACTTAAATTTTAAAAAATGCATAAAGGAAGTTGAACTCTGAGTATTTAAAAATAAATAATGAGGGTGGCTAGGTGATGAAGTGAATAGAGCACAGGCCCTGGAGCTCAAATCTGGCCTCAGATTCTTAACACTTACTAGCCCTGTGGCCTTGGGCAAGTCATTTAACCCCAATTGTCCTGACCTCCCCCCTCCAAAAAGCAACAAATAAACAAACAAAGGAATGAATGAATGAATGAATGGCCCCAGAGAATGGTCTCAGAGAACCCATATCAGATCATCCTCCTCAGCTTAGAGGTAAAGTTAATATACCTTAAAGGTGTATTAGGGATATATCAGGAAGGTAAGTAGCATTTATTAAGTACTTACTATATGCCAGGTACTGTGTAAGTACCCAGTAAACAAAGAAAAACAAACAAAACAATTTCTAATTGATTTAAGAGTTTTTCTTCATTCAGTTTAGAGGGGAAGGAAGCAGGGGAGAGAGAGAGAGAGAGAGAGAGAGAGAGAGAGAGAGAGAGAGAGAGAAAATGATGTCCTTTCCTCCTACTGAGAGACAGAGAGAGACAGAGACAGAGAGAGAAAGAAAAATGTCCTTTCCTCCTACTGTCTGCTACCACCCTGGGCCAGGTCCACATCAGCTTGAGACTGGACTATTGCCATAGCCTGCTGGTTGGTTTCCCTGACTCAAATCTCTTCCCACTAAAGTCTATCCTATTGATTGAGAGCTGTCAATCAATCAGTAAACATTTATTAAGTGTCTACTTTGTGCCAGACACTGTACTAAATGTTAGGATACAAAAAAGAAGCAGAAGACAATCTATGCCCTCAAGGAGCTTACAATCTAACGGAAGAGATAACATACAAACACATATATACAAAAAAAGCTATGTTCAGGATGAATAGGAAATAATTAACAGAGGGAATGCACTAGAATTGAGAAGGGTTGGGAAAAGCTTCCAGTAAAACAAAGAATTTTAGCTGGGACCTAAAGGAAGCTAGGAAAGTCAGTAGGTGGATCAGAGGAGGGAGAGTGTTCTAGGCATGAGGTGGATAGCCAGAGAAAATACCAGGAGCCCAGATATGCCATATCAGGGGGCCAGTGTTACCCAATTGAAGAATAGGTGGTGGGGGTAAGGTATATGAAGACTGGAAATTAGAAAGGGACTAGGCTTTACTTTGAATGCCAAATGAAGCATTTTGTTTTTGATCTTGGAGGCAATAGGGTGCCATCATAGTTTATTGAGTAGGAAAATGACATGGTTGGACCTGTGCTTTAGGAAAATTATTTTAATGGTTGAATGGAGGATGAGTTGGAATGGGGGGAGGATACTTGAGGTAGGCACCAGCAGGGTATTAGGATAATCCAGGGAAGGGGTTATGAGGTCCTGTACCAGAAAGGTGGCAGTGTCAGAGGGATGTATTGGAGAGTTGTTGCAAAGATGAAATTGACCTCTCTTAGCAACAAATTGGATATGGGAGATGAGAGATAGTGAGGACTTGAGGATTACTTCTAGAACTGGGAAGATGGTGTTGTTCTCTACAGTAATATGGAAAGTGGGTGGGGCGGGGGAGGGTACAGATAATGAGCTCCATTTTGGACATTGAATTGAACAAGGCATTTTGGAAATGTGAGATTGGAGGTCTGCTGAGAGTTTGGGGCAGGATAGATGGATCTGAAAAATCATTAGCATAGAGATGGTAATTAAAGCCATGGGAGCTGATGAAGTGATATAAGATGGAGAAGAAGAGGGCCCAAGGACAGAACTCTAAAGGATACCTACTCTTAGAAGGCATGATCTGGAAGACAATCCAGCAAAGGAGAATGGTCAGGTAGGATGAGAATCAGAGAGGGGGTGGTACCCCAAAAAACTAGAGAGAAGGGAGTATCAGGGAGAAGAGAGTGATCAACAGTGTCTAGAGCAAAAGACTTCAGAGAGGTTAAGGAGAATAAGGCTTGAGGAAAGGCTATAGGACTTAGCAATTGGGAGATCATTAGTAACTTTGGAAAAAGCAATTTCAGTGGAATGATAAAGTCAGGAACCAGATTGTAAGGGGATGAGAAGAGAATGAGAGGAAAGAAAGTAGAGGCACCTATTGTAGACATTCTCTATAAGGAATTTAGTTATAAGAGGCAGAAGAGAGATCGGATAATAGTGGAGATTGAAGGACCTAATGGGAGTCTTTTCAGGATGAGGAAGACATGGGCATGTTTAAAGGCAGTAGAAAATGAACCAGTAGGCAAGAAGAGACTAAAAATAGGTGAAAGAGGAGGGATGACAAAGGCAACATCTGTTGCAAAAGGCAGGAGAGGATGGAATTCCTAGAACAAGCAGAAAAGTTAGCCTTGGTAAGAAATAAGGTCAATTTATCATGTGAGATGGGGCAAAAGGGGAGATAGTGGCAGAAGGCACCTAGGTGATAGCAGATGAAGAGGAGAGAAGAGGGAGCTCACAGTGAATGGCCTTATTTTGTTTCCTGTAGAATATGAGGCATGATTCTTAGCTGAGAGAGGGGTAAGGGAGAGCAATGGGAAGTTTGAGGAAGGATAGAAAAATTTGGGAGAGTCACTGTGGAGAGTGGGATAGTGAGTTGATAAAAGAGGTATAGTATGATGGTCTAGCAGAAACGAGGGCCCAGTTGAGGTTATATGATGCATTTGTAGTGAACCCAGTCAGAATGGGGTGTATGTGTGTGTGTGTGTGTGTGTGTGTGTGTGTGTGTGTGTGTGTGATTTTCTCCATTTTCATTTAGCAGCAGTGTGCTGGATTGAAAGTAGAAAATAGTAGTTGTGACCCAAGGCTGAGTATTGACTGGCCATGATCAAAGATGTGATAAGGGTGATTCAAGAGAGGAGGACAGTGGGGAGTTGAGTTGGTGCACCAAGGGGTCAAGATAGGAAAATGAGGAGAGAGAGGCTAATGCAGAGGAGACAGCCTGGGAGAGAATTGAAGGGTCAAGTGAGTGAAGGTCACGATGTGGACAAAGAGTAGGGTTTTGTAAGGAAAGGCAGAGGAAGAGTTGGAAAGCCAATAGATTATGATCAGATATGGGGATTTCAGAATTCTTGAACATGGAGGTGGTATATTTGTGGGTGATGGCAAGAAAAAGAGCATGAATATCTTGGTGTGTGACTGAGGTGGGGTGGAGGAGTAGCTCATGGGAAGTGAGTAGGTTGAGAAACTGAGGGTGTTTGAGGGGGAGTCAATATGCATATTGAAGTCCCTTAGTGTGAGGGGAGGACTGAAAAATTGTGAGCTGGATATCAAACTTATTGAGGAAGGAAGGGGAGTGATCTAGGTGTGTGTAGATACTGGCTACCAGGATTTTGATTGGGTAATACTTATGAATAGCAAGAACCTCCAAAGAAGAGAGATTACTGAGTGATGGAGGTAGGGGGAGAAACTGGACATGGCAATGGGAAGCCAGGAGCACTCCAACTTCTTCACTTCCACCAGTTAGTCAAAGTAAATGAGTAAAGGTGCAGGCAGCTCTGGAAAAGGTGAGTAGGAAGGCCCTACCATCTAAAGTGACCTCCCCACTACTCTGCAGTTATCTTTTTTCTTTCTTTTTGGAGGGGGGAGGGCAGGGCAATTGGGGTTAAGTGACTTGCCCAAGATCACATGGCTAGTAGGTGTTAAATGTCTGAGGTCAGATGTGAACTTAGGTCCTCCTGTCTCCAGGGCCGGTGCTCTATTCACTGTGCCACCTAGCCGCCCATGCATTTATCTTATATATTCTGATTTGCATATACTGCCAGTCCCATCAGAATGTATTTTCCTTGAGGCAGGGCTCCCCGCCCCCCCAGCCTTTTTCTTAGTTTTCCCAGTGCTTATCACAGTGCCTCGGTCTCAGTAAGTAAGCATTTTCCTTTGGCTGCTTAAGTTGGTAGGATGTTCAGGGAATGTTAGAAAATATGATTAGCAAATTCTATACTTTGGAGGGCTTTCTGTAAACATCTAGACCTCCATATAAATGTGTCATGGCTCCAATCTGAGTCCAATAGTCCTTCAACTGAGGTTAACATCTATCAGAGTATACTTTAATTAGCGTCGTTCATTCATTTTTTCAATAAATATTTATCGAGTACCTTCTGCATATAAAGTCTTATATTCTTGAAGTTTTATCCATTCTATCCTTCTAGCCTTGCTGTAGCTTCCTGGTTCTAACTCCTTATTTCTCTCTACCCAACCCATGTTCATGCTTTGATACATCCTGTAGTCTTGGAACTGATTCAAAAAGACTCATTCATGCATTAATCCATTCAAGGAATGCTTATTTAACACTGTTTGAAGCTAGGTGGCACAATGGATAGAGTGTTTGGCCTGGAATCAGGAAGACTCATCTTCCTGAGTTCAAATCTGGCCTCAGACACTTACTAGTTGTGTGACCCTGAGCAAGTGCCTTAACTCTATTTACCTCAGTTTCCTCATCTGTAAAATGAATTGGAGAAGGAAATGGCAAACCACTCTAGAATCTTTGCCAAGAAAACCCCAAATGGGGTCACAAAGAGTTGGACACGACTGAAAAACTACTGAACAACAGTGGCAATTTGAAGAGCACTGTATTAGGAGGTACAAAGTTCATGTACGGCAGGATTCATGCCCTTGAATTTTGCTTTAAAGTGTGTGTGTGCTCGTGTGTGTGTTGTGTTCAACCAAATTGTGAATAAATACCCTTTGATCCAGCAATACCACTACTAGGGCTGTATCCCAAAGAGACAATAAAAAAGGGAAAAGAACCTATATGTGCAAAAATATTTATAGCAGCCCTTTTTGTGGTACCAAAATATTAGAAATTGAGGGGATAGGGGCAGCTAGGTGGCGCAGTGAGTAGAGCTTCTGCCTTGGAGTCAGAAGGACCTGAGTTCGGATCCCGACCTCAGACACTTAATGCACACACAAACAAAAACCTAGCTGTGTGACCTTGGGCAAGTTACTTAACCCCAATTGCCCTCCAAAAAGGAAAAAAAAAAGAAATTGAGGGGATGCCCATCAATTGGGGAATGACTGAACAAGCTGTGGTATATGAATATAATAGAATACTATTGTGTAATAAAAAATCATCAACAGTCAGATTTCAGAAAAACCTGGAAAGATTTTTACAAACTGATGTAAAGTGAAATGGGCAGAATCAGGAAAACATTGTATAGAGTATTAGCCATGTTGTATGATGATCAACTGTGAATGACTCAGCTCTTAGCAACACAATGATCCAGGACAAGTACAAAGGGTTCATGAAGGAAAATGTGATTCACATCCAGATAAAGACCTGATGGCCTCTGAATGCACATTGAAGCATAGTTTTTCACTCACTTTATTCTTTTTCATGTTTTTTAAAAAATGTTTCTTCTTTCAGAACTGTGACAATCTGGAAATATTTTTTACATGATAACATATGTATAAACTATACCAAACTGCCTACCATTTTAGGAAGAAGAGAGGGGAGGGAAGGAGGGAGGAAAATATGGAACTCAAAATCTTCTAAAAATGAATGCTTGGGGTGGCTAGGTGGCACAGTGAACAGAGCACCAGCCCTGGAGTCAGGAGGACCTAAGTTCAAATCTGACCTCAGAGCTTAACACCTACTAGCCATGTGACCCAAGGTCACACAAGGTCACTTAACCCCAATTTCCCTGGCCTCCCCCTTCCAAAGAGCAAAAACAAAATAAAAAAATGAATGCTAAAAATTTTCTTGACATGTAATTGGAGGGGGAGAGATAAAATACTATAGAAATAAAATGTGTGTGTGAGAGAGAGATGTAAAGATCACTGTAGTGCATAAAAAAGTGTTCATTTTAGACAATAGCTCTTGAGGATCGAGGGGCTTAATGGATTGAAGGCACAATTCCTCTAAGAATTGTCAGGAGTCTTGAAACCCAAGGAAGACTGTAATGAGGGCTGAAGAAAACAAAAAGGAAAAAAAAGAAAGAAAAAGTAAAAAGGCTATTTTGGACCAAGAATAGGATCAAAGGAGAGGTACTGTTCAGGGTGGATGAAATAATGGTATCTTATGGCAATGCAAAGGCCAACTACTCAAATCTTTTATTAATTCTACTTCCCCCCTCCCCCCAAAAGAGAAAGATCTTTAAGATGGTGAGAATAGAATAAAAATGGTTGGTAGGAAATAGAAATGCAAGATAAGAGAGGAAAAGGCTACACAACCTCTTTCTTTAATGAATTTAAGTCAACAGGCCAGGATCCACTGTGTCCTTAGCAACTGAAAAAAAGGCAGCAGATAATAATAACCAGTAGCTATTATAGTTATCATACTTTAGGGTTACAAAAGTCCTTTACAAATATTATCTCATATTACACTCACAACAACCTGGGGAGGTAGTGCTATTATTGATGAAGTATGGGCTCTGGGAGCCCCCTAGAGCTCTCCTTGAGTCCTGGAGGTACAGGCTCTGGGAACCTCCCTTGGACTCTTGATTAAATTGTCTCCTTTGATGAGGCATTTGCATGAGGCAATAAGCCTTACTGGGTGGCTGGGCCCAGACCTCTAGCCTAGTTACTAACTACTAACTCTAGCCTAGTTACTAGCCTAGCCCTCCAGTGTTCATCGACTTCCCACCCTTGAGCCTATCAAAATATCCGATTCACCCTTGAACTGGCCTAGTCCACCATTGTCTGTAGCCTCCAGCTACTTCCCACCCTTAATCACTCATAGACCTCATTAACTCCTCCTGAAGACCCTCCCCAAACTCCTCCCCTAGACCATCCCTAGATTCCTCCCACAACCTTCTGTATATAAGAAAGACCCTGCCTCGACTTCACATTTGTGAGAGCGCCATAGGACGACCTAGTAGATACTTACTGTGTCCAATAAAAGTGAATTTTTAATAAATTTTACTTTTCTTTGGCTGAGAAGACTAGGACCCGGCGTGTTGGTATTTTGGGGTCTCCAGAGCAACCCTAACCCTCTTAGTGGTAACCTCTTCATTATTATCACCATTTACAGCCGAGGTAAATAGAAGTTAAATGACTTACACAGGGTCACGCAGCTAGTAAATGTCTGAGGCTGGATTTGAACTCACATTGTCTTGACTCCCAGTCCAGAGGTCTATCTACCGGACCTAGTAGTAATTGCTGAGACACTGTGGGTGATCACTGGAAGATCTGGGAGAACAGGAGAGATGTTAGAGGACTAATGCAGGAAAAATGTTTCAATTTTCCAAAAAAGGGAAGAGAGTGGAATCTATATCTTACAGCCCAGTGAGCTTCACTTCTCTTCCTGGTAAAATTCTAGACATATTATTAATGTGTTTGTGGAGACTTTGAATGAAAGGGAAGCAATGATTACTAAAGCCAGCATAGCTTCATTAAAAACAAGTCAAACCGGACAAACTTCTTTTGTTGGCGGGGTAACTAGACCAGGGGACTATTACATTCACAACATACTTAGAATTTTGTGAAGGTAAAAAAATTATTTTGTTAGTGAACAAAACATGGGGTAAAAATCAGTGAAAAGTGAGAAATCTTAGATGCATGGGGGAGGGAAAGGAATGACTACTAGATTAGTTTCTGGGAAATGTGAGGGAAAATAGAGATCAAGGCTCCAGGTAGTGATTATCCTTAATGAAGAACAGTGATAGAGTCGGGTCTGTGACCAGAGAAAAGGAGGAGAAAGCATATGGTAGTGCAGACAAGGTTTAAGTAATTTAGAAAATAGTTGAAGGAGTTTAGACTAGATGGCCTCAACCTTACCCATGAACTAAGAGGGTATGTAACTTACCCTGAGAGTAGAGATAGGATTTTGTTGGTGGAGAGGAAGGAAGAGAGATTTGGAATGAATTAGGGACTTGATGAGGGTAGATGAACCTTACTAAAGACTAACAAGAGCTCAGCTAAAGTTATACAACAAATCTGTAGTGAGTAAAGGTAATTTGGTTCCATTGTTTTCCTCAGAAGCCCAAGGGGAGTCTAGGAGACTGGAAAAATGGTAATGCCTATTTGAAAAGAAAAGGAAAGAAAAACAGTAATACCACTGATGGGAACTGGGGAATTGGAAATGGGGGGGGAGCTGGTTTTAAGCTGGGGAGAGAAGTTGATGTGTTTAGTTTTTGACATGGTAGGTTTCACTGGTAAGGTTTCATTAAAATAGGTTTGGGCATATTTGTGGACTCTGGATAGAAAAAAAAAATCCTTTGATAAATGTGTAGCATCCAGGTGGCTGTGGGCAGGCAAGGTCACTGGTTGAGTCTGTGTCTGGGCTTGGAAGAATGGGAAGTTGCACGATGGGATGGTAGTGAAATTCCCAAGCCCTGCCACCTGTAGTATTTCCATAGTATTTATTGTGCAGTAAAGCAGGAAGGACAGCTTTAAGAAAGATTGCAAAATTTTTTTCAGTATACTCTCCTCCCTTTGTTTAACTTTTCTCTACTCTTTGGTGATCTGCCTGTCTCCAAGGTATCCATTAGAGTGTTTAAATTGTCTCTTTGTTGGCTTTAGTTCACATTCAATGGGCGATGGCTCAGAGCTTGGCTTCTTAACGAAGTTTGCCTTCTTGGGAATGAACTGATAAAATAATTTTCACTGAAGCAGGTTTCTTTTTTTAATTTTTGAGAGGGACTGGGAGACATTGACCTTTGATTTCATTGATGTAGGTAATTTTTAGCAAGACAACTCCCTCTCTTAATGCAGATGGACAAATATCCTGTAACTACTAGATAGCTGCTTGGGGCATTGAAAAGTGAAGTAACTTGTCCAGGGTCACAAAACTGATCTTCAGCCAGCAAGCATTTATTAAGCTCCTACACTATGTCAGACACTGTGTGTGGTGCTGGTAATAAAAGGACAAAAATGGAATTGTCCCTGCCCTTAAGGAATTTATATTACTTTGAGATTGTTATGAGAGTTTCAATTCAATTAAATTCTACAAACATTAAGCTTTAACTCTGTGCGTATCACTGGGCTAGGTGCTGGGAAAACAAAAACAAAAATCCCAAATAGTTCCTGCCTTTAGGAGCTTACGTCACTCAGGTGGTTTTTAAAACACCACCAATGAGGCTCTGTACAGTTCTGTCCCTGAATGTCCCTGTCCCATGGAAGTGGTGTGAACTCAGCCAAAGTTGCCCACTGACCAGTGGCATTGATTCAGATAAGGAAACTCCAGAGAAAAACCACAGTGGGCCTCTGTGTTAGTCCCCTCCCTTCAATATCTACTCAGTCATAGCTCCTTAAACTAGATCTGGGACTCTGAGCTTCTAAATCATTTCCTCTTCCTTCTTGGCTATAGAATCTTAGAACTAGAGTGAGAAGGAAATTCAGAGGTCATGTAGTTCAAATCTGTATTTTACAGATGAGGAACAACTGAGGCCTAGGAAGGTGTTCTCATATAGGTCATAAATGTAGGCTTTGAAATCATTGCCTCATTTACCAGAGCTGGTGACCTTGACATTGTACTATGTCTTTCACCTCTGCCAGCTATTGTGACCAGAAAGGCAGAGGCATGCCTCCCTCACTGTGGGTTGGCTCTGGTTCTGGTGCTTTTGGATTTCGGATTCCTGATTCTCTTCAGAGATTAGAGGAACAATCTACCTTTTGCCTAACACTGGCCAGAGGTCCCTGATGCTTTCTTCCTGGATCTGGACCTGGGAGACATTTTTTTGTGTACTGTTGAAGAAGTTTACCCACTAAGAGTGTTAGGGTTGCTCTGGAGACACACCAGGTCCTGCTGAATGAATTCGACTAGTCTTCTCTCAGCCAAAGAAAAGTAAAGTTTATTAAAAGTTCCCTTGTATTAGACACAGAATAAGTCTGTGCTAGGTCATTCTATTGCTCTCACTATTCTATGGCACTCTAATCCACATGGCATCCTATGGGGCTCTCACTATTCCATGGCATTCTCACAAACATGCAGACAGTATGGGGTCTTATATACAGAAGGTTGTGGGAGGAATCTAGGGGTGGTCTAGGGGAGGAGTTTGGGGAGGGTCTTCAGGAAGAGTTAATGAGGTCAATGAGTGATTAAGGATGGGAGGCCACCTGGAGACCACAAACAATGGTGGGCTAGGACAGTTTGGGTGGGAAGTAGATGAACAATGGAGGGCTAGACTAGTAACTAGGCTAGAGTTAGTAGTTAGTAGTTAGTAACTAGGCTAGAGGTCTGGGCCCAGCCACAATGTAAGGCTTATTGCCTCGTGCAAATGCCTCATCAAAGGAGACAATTTAATCAAGAGTCCAAGGGAGGTTCCCAGAGCCTGTACCTCAAGGACTCAAGGAGAGCTCTAGGGGGCTCCCAGAGCCCATACCTCATCACTGTTACATCTAAGCTTCCTCCTGGGGGAGGCTTTCTTAGGCCTATTCAGCTTGTACTAGAAGCTGAGACTGATTTGAACACATTTCTAGGAGCTTTCTCTCATCACTCCTTGGTGCTCACAAGAGTGTGTTAGAGATGAGACTGGAACCCAAGCCTTCCTGACTCAGAGAAGGATGGGTCTCTACTTAATGACTAGGCTTTCTAGGCATATTGCTATTTCACCGAGGAACAATGCCTTAACCAAAGGAATGCTTTTTAGGAGAGTGGAATTAATTATAAGTATTAGAATACAACAATGTTGCAGTTGAGTTATTTAGTCATGTGACCCCATTTGGGGTTTATATGGCAAAGATATTGGAGTATTTGCTATTTCCTTCTCCAGTTCATTTTACAGATGAGGAAACTATGGCAAGCAGGGTTAAGTGACTTGCCCAGGATCACACAGCTAGTGAATCTCTGAGGCCAGATTTGATGAAGATGAGTTGTCCTGACTTCAAGCCCAGGGTTCTATCCACAGTGCCACCACGCTGCCCATACAAAATAATAGGGAAGTAATTTTAAGAAGGCAAGTAAGAAAGGGAACCAGTAAGGTTCTTGTGTAGGAGGTCTGTGTGGTGGGTGACAAAATTGCTACTTCACAGCTAACACATACAGCTTGCAGAGGTGGGTACCTATTTTGCCTTGATTGACCCTGGTAGATATGGTAGATATGGTCCTCAAATAGAACCTGGGAGTGGACAGCAGATTGCTTTAACATTTATTTTTATTTTGTCCTCTCCCTTGATGAGGTACAGGCTCTGGGAACCCCCTTGAGCTCTCCTAGAATCTTCCCATATGAAGCATTTGCCTGAGGCCATAAGCCTTACTTTATAGCTCTGCCCAAATCTCTGTTACTAACCTAGCCCTCTTTTGTCCAGCAACTTCCCACCCTGGATCCTCCCAAATATCTATGCCCAAATCTGTTACCTTTAAACTAGCCTAGCCCTCTGGTGTCTGTCATCTCCTGGTAGCCTCCAGCTACTTCCCACCCTTAATCTCTCATTACTGGAGTCTGACCTCATTTGACTTCTCCTGAAGACCCTCCCCAAATTCCTCCTCTAGACCACCCCTAGATTCCTTCCACAACTTTTCTGTATATCAGCTCCATCTTGCCTCCATGACTTACTCTGTGTCAGATGATTCTGGCCTGCTTGTCCAATACAAGGGTCACAGATACTGAGGCTCCTTATTGGCATTACCCACATATTACCCATTGTGGCAAGCCTTTAATAAACTTTGCTTTACTTTGGCTGAGACAAGACTTGAGTTGAATTCATTCAGCAGACCTGACGTGCTGGTATTTTGGGGTCTTGAGCCCCCTAAACTTTAAACCTCTACATCCTTTTTTTTAAACAAATACTTTATTAACTTCTGTTTTACATCATTCATTTCCACCAGATTTTGAGTTACATTTTCCCCCCATTATTCCCCTACCCATCCTCCCAGAATAGCAGTCCCACAAGATATCGATTCCTCCAATCTGCTCTCTCCCATACCTTCTCCCATACCCCCATCGACTTTTCCATTAGAGGAAGATGAATCTTTGTGTCCCAATGCCTGCACATCTTATCTCCCAATTATAGGCAAAAGAGTATTAATAATAGTATTTATATATATATATATATTTGAAACATTTAATGTTACGACCTCGAATTTCAGATCCATTTCCTTTCTCCCTTTTCACCCATTCCTCCTTGGGAGATAAGTAATTCAGTATATGTTGTACATGTCTAGCTATGCAAAACATTATCATGGTAGATATATTGTACAAGGCTGCTTATAATTCCCTCCCACTCATCCCACCCCCCACCTGGTCCATTCCCTACATGATCCTGTCCCTCTTCTATAGTGGGTACTTCCAACCTCCCCTCACCCCAAGGCTGCCCTCCCATCCATCATCTCTCCTCTCATCCCCCTTCCCCCTATCCTGCTGCAGGTTGAGATATCCCATTTAGCATGTATGTCATTTTCTCCCTGAACCAAATTCAATGTGAATGTGGTTTTGCCTTTTTAGCCTTCCTTATTCTCCCCCTCCTTTGCACCCACTTCCCTACATGAGATAGTTTACCCTACTATGTCTCTCCCCATCTCCTCTTGCCACTTTCCTCTCTCACCTCATAATTTCATCCCTTGAGTACTCTCCCTTCCCAACAAAATCAACCTATGCCCTCTATCCATATATAACTGTAACTATATACACACACATTCACATATGTATTCGTATGACCACACCCCCTTCTTCCATTATTTTCATAGTGGGAAAGATATCACCAGTCACAGATATTGCTTTTCCATATAGGAATGTAAATAGTTCAACTTTGATAAATTCCTTTTGATTTCTTTTCCCTGATTACCTTCTCAGGCATCTCTTACTTCTTGCATCTGGATGTCAAATTTTCTATTCAACTCTGGTTTTTTCCTCAAGAATGCTTGAAAGTCCTCTATTCCACTGAATGACCATATTTTCCCCTGAAACAAAATACTCAGCTTTGCTGGGTAGGTGACCCTTGGGTTCATTCCCAGTTCTTTTGCCCTCTGGAATATCATATTCCATGCCCTTCTATCCCTCAGTGTAGAAGCTGCCAGGTCCTGGGGCTATTCTGATTGTGTTTCCACAATATTGAAATTGTTTCTTCCTGGCTGCTTGGAGTATTTTCTCCTTGATCTGGGGATTCTGGAACCTGGCTATAATATTCCTGGGAGTTTCTTTTTGGGATCTTTTTCAGGAGGTGATCTGTGGATTCTTTCAACCTCTATTTTGCCCTCTGGATCTAAAACATCAGGGCAATTTTCCTTGAGAATTTCTTGAAGGGTGATTTCTAGGTTCTTTCTTTGATCATGGCTTTCAGTAGTCCAATAATTTTTAAATTGTCTCTCCTGGATCTATTTTCCAGGTCAGTGGTTTTTCCCATGAGATATTTCACATTGCCTTCTACTCTTTCATTTGTTTGGATCTGCTTAACAGCATCTTGATTTCTCATAAAGTCATTAGCTTCCATTTGCTTCAGTCTAACTCTGAAGGAATGAATCTCCTCAGTGAACTTTTGAGATTCTTTTTCCATCTGGCAAATTCGACTTTTTAAGGCATTCTTCTCCTCATTGCCCTTTTGGGCCTCCTTTGCCATTTGAGCTAGTCTATTTTTTAAGGTGTCGTTTTCCTCAGTCAGGCTGTTGACCCTCATTTCATACTTTTCCTGCATCCTTCTCATTTCTCTTTCTAATTTTCCTCCACTTCTCTTATTTGATTTTTAAAGTCCTTCTTAAGGTCCTCTATGGCCTGCAACCCACTCATGTTTTCCCCTGGGGCTTTTGGAGCAGGACTTCTGACCTCACAGTCCTTTTCCCGCTCTATGCCCCCAAATAGGAGTCTAGGGTTGCATTTTTCTGTTTCCTTTGCCTTGGCATGTTGCCACTTAATTGCTTGACTTTTGGGCTTGTTGCCACACTATGGCTTTAAGGCCAGATAGAGGAATTTTCGTCCCGAATGTGTGGGGGCAACTTCCGTTTCTGGCAAGCTATAAACCCACCCACAACTTCCACCCTAGATCACAATCCAGATCCAGGGAGGTTAAAGCAAGAATGATTACCCCCCAAGACTGATCGCTGGATCTCCCCACGATTTGTAGGCTGGGAGCCGGAAATGCCTCTGAAAACTACAAAATGGCGTGTCTCCTCAGTGGCTTCTAGCCCCCAGGGAGGGAGCTGACGCATTCCCCAAATACAGGTCCCAAAGTCCATAGGACACTAACCTCTACTTTGTCCTAGGCAAGTCTATGTTGATAATTCTGGCGTCTCCACAGTTCCTGGTGTTCTGGGGTTCCTCCAGCCGGCTGCTGGCCCTGCCGCCCTGGGGCTAAAACCTCGGCTTACGTGGACCTGGGCTCGGCTCGGCTCCTGCGCTCTGCGCGCTGCACGCTGCCAGCTCCCAGACCACTGCGCTGGTCCTTCCTGCAGGGTGCTGGGCTGTCCTCAGCGGGAGGTTAGCTTCTCTGTGTCGTTCTGTGGGTGCTGGGTCTCCAGAAGATTTTCAGAGTCCTTTTTTACATAGTTTGTGGAGAATCTGGGGGCAGAGAGGCTTGGAGGAGCTGTTTCTACTCCGCCATCTTGGCTCCGCCTATCTGAGGAATACATTTTTCTGTATTCTCAGACCTGGGGTTTCACCTTTAGTCTCTGGGATATGGAGGATTTGGAGGATTTAGGCTTGAAGCTTGCTGCTCTTATTTTCCCCCATGTGACTGACCTTGGGCTAGTCCCTTTGTAGATCTCAGTTTTTCTATCTGTAAATGAGAGATCTGATCTAGATGACCTTTAAGCTTGTGTCCAGCTCTGAGCTGAGGACTGAATGATTTTAAGAATTCTAGCCCTCTGCTTGCCTTATGATTGTTCTGCCAGATGCTTGGGATCAGGCTTTCTGACCTTACTATACTTACTACTGGGACTTTCACATCTGGCAGCTTTGCTCTAGCCTGTCCTCTGGTGGTAGAGTGGTGTTATGGCAGTGGATGTGCTACATCCCAGACACAAGTAACATTAGTCTCTTTCATTTGCCTTGTAAAGTGCATCTGGGGAACTGATGTAATTTTTCCCTCCTTAGAAAAGGAGCATCTGTACGGATCATTGTGAGGATTGGTTTTATGCACTGATACAGTGATTTGAGGGAATTCAAAAGGCTTCTATGGTCCCTGAAGATCTTTTCCCTGGGCCTTTCACAGTGCCTGAAACGTCATTAAAAGTTTTTCAGGTTAAGGTATCAGGCTTCTAGAGAGCTCTTGCTCATATGCAAATGTCTTTGGGATGGGTATCAATTAACAAGATTTATTAATAGCCTTCTATGTGCTAGGTACTGTCCTAAGTCCTAGTCATGCAAAAACAAATGAAACAGTTTTGATTCTCAGGAAGCTTACCTTTTACCAGGAGAAAAACCCATAGATGTGTAAATAAGTATAAAGCAATATAGGAAGTAATTTTTTGGGGGGAGGGGCACTGGTAATTGAGGGCATGAGTAAAGGACCCATACAGGAAATAGCACCTGGGCTGAATTTTGGAAAGAACTAGAGAACCCACAAGGCAAAGGTGGGGAAGGACTGCATTCCAGGCATAGCAAATAGGTTGTATAAAGGGATGGCAATGGGAGATTGGGTGTTGTATGGCTTGTACATGAGGGAGTCATGTGTACATTTCCTGAAGAAATAAGTTGGACCCAGCTTGTGAAGGGCTTTAAATAGAAAACAAGGGAATTTGCATTTTATTCTGGAGGTAAACATTAGTCATAATAATACTTTATTAGTCAGTTACCATATTATTGCCTAGTTAGGAACTAAAGGGATTGGCTCTAGGAGGAATTCATTTACTTTGAAGAAATAGGGAAGAGTTAGGAATGGAGTGCCTTTGAAAGTCACTGGGGTGACCCCAACAAAGAAGTCTGGGTAGATAGGGGACCTCATGAGGGCACTGGGCTCCTCTTTACAGGCCGAGGTATTAGAAAGTGGGCAGAGTTTCCTCCCATCTCTGGTCAGGAGGGATGGAAGCCAATCTTTTCTTTCTTCATTGTTTCATCGATAGTCACTTATCATATGGTTTCAAAAATGGAATCTCAAATGAATTCTTTGCAGAATTCTTCCCTAGACTCCTCATCAGGCTCAGACGCAACTACCAGAAGACCATTACTAACTTCAGTTGCTAAAACTATGGTAGTTCTTCCAATCTTTTGAAGATCACAAGGTCATAACCTGATCTATTCCATCTTTGATACTGTTACCTTAGATCACAAAAGAAGAAAGACAATGGAGACAGAAGAAACATACTCCATTGTGTTGTCCATGGACACAGGCTGCAAGGTAGTTTATAGCAATTATTGCCTGGCTTGAGAGAGAATGTATGAATTCATTTCTCTGAATATGCATGCTAATTTATGGCTTAGCAGCCAGTTAAAAGGCTTTTAGTCATGAAGCAGTGAGAGAAAAAACCTACATATCAGCAATTGCTCTGAAGGGGAAAGAGAAGGGACACCTCTATCATGAATTTTCAGGAGGGTTTTAACAAGGCTCCATGTAGATACTGCGAATTTTTTAAGGACTGGGTCTTCATTGGTTAGTCCCTTATCACATCTCATACTACTGATGTGACTTTGGGTAAATCACTTCATCTCACTGGGCCTTATTTACTTCATCTGTAATTCGAAGGGGTTCAACTTAATGACATTTAATGTCCTTTTCAGGCTCTAGATCTATGAATTGAAGAGCTTGGAAAAATCTGATTAAGATAAATGTTTTGAGATAAATTGGATTAATAATTACCTTTCTGCGCTGGTAGGAGAGTACAGAAATAGGGCATATCCCCTTTTGGATTAGGGCCCAGTGTGCAAATAGTAATTAACTGTATAATATTTACCTTGTATTTTTCTTTAAATACTCATTAATGTACATGCTGTCTTTCCCAATAGAGTACAAGCTCCCTGAGAGTAGGAAATATTTTTTTCTTTATATTTATATACCCAGCACAGAGTCTGACACATAGTAGATACTTAAGAAATGCATATTGACTGAATTAGGGTATATGTCAACTCTGCATTTGTCTTAAGACTCACTGTCTCTCATTTATTCCCTCATTGGAAACTCCCACCTCACACTGACTCAGTTCTCTTGCTTTGCATCCATTCATGAATTTCCCAGGGCTAGCAATGCATCCATGCTCCATCTTTCGGCACATTCAGTCCAATTTCCAACCCTTCCATGACTACCACTAGCCTGGAGGCTATATTCTGATTCACTTACATAGTTCTGGGCAATAATTGGCAGCTGCTATTGCCCCCATAGCCTCAGGCTCACAGCTGTTCCTTCTTTTCCCCAGGCTCCTCAACATCTGGCAAAAGTCTAATAGTAATAGAGTATACTGTAATAGAACATCTGTCATGCCACCTTTGACGTATATGTCATAGCTAAATACCCAACTGACTCCCTTCTTTTTAAGAAAAATCAATTTATAAAATCTTTAATTTGGATCCCATTTCTAAGTTTGCTATTTACTCTATTTGTTAAAACTAACTTCTCTGGCCTTCATTAGACTCATTAGTGCTTCAAAGTAGGAGATAATGTGCTTGAATTCAAAAGTATGAGTGAATTTAATGCCTTGCTTTCCTAGTAGGGATCCAAGCTTGCTCTCCTATTCACATAATGACAATTGTAATCAAGGAAGAGGGTATTAAGCAAACATTTTGAAGAACAAGATAGAATTATGAACAGAATCCTCAGTAATGAATGTGTTAATTGTTCTTTCTTGTTTTTAGACAATTAGTCCTTACTAAGTTGGGATATACACATGTGCCTTTTTCAAGATGAGCCAACATAGGGCAATGAAAAAACCACCGAACTTAGAGGAACAAGACTATGTCAAATCCTGGTTTTAGGGGTTTGGAGGTAGCTAGGGTGGTCTCTTGAGAAAGCCCCAGGCTGACCAGACACTCAGAGATGGATGTTGGAATCCACCAAGAGCAGGAGCAACCACTGAGGACATAATAATATTCAGACTAAGACAGCCAAGGTACCCAGGGCCTCCAAGGTCCTTAGTGCTCTGTTCTGAAATGCCATAGAGTGCATTGAAGATCCAAACATTTGAATCTCAAAGGTCGAGAGGGGCAGGGGGAGGTTAATCCTAGGAGAAGGAGGTTAGCTTCCAGGAACCCAGGTGACTCAGGGCAAGACCAAGCAGGGTCAACTACCTTGCCTGAAAGCACAGCAAGGGACACCGCATGACCTGGTCCAAAGTTCCATTTCAGGAACTAAGGCTGGAGAGAGGAGAGCAAAGCTAAGACAATATCGCTAAGTACAAAATAATTATTGTCCATATAGAAATGCCCAAATATCTAGAGAGAATAACTCTAGCATCTGCAAGCATAGACTGAAAAGAAAACATGAATTTTCCACAGTACCACATGAATAACTAGGAGAAATAAAACAAGAGAAAAAAAATGAAACAAGAGCTCTAAAGAATGGGAAGGAGAATAAATCATTTAAAACAAAAAGTGGTAAACATTACCCAAGTAATGGACTCCATGAACACTAGAACAGATGAAACAGAAACCAATGACTCAATATTAGAACAAAATTTAAAATTATGAAAAAGTATAAGATATCTGAGAACAAAAATGATTGACCTAGAAAACGCCAAGGAGAGATAACTTAAGAAACACTGAATTCCATGAAAGCCATAATTTTTTTTAAAGCCCTGGATATTACAGTTCAAGAAATCACAAGTGAAAAATGTTCAGATCTATTAGAATCACATGGCAAAGTAAAAATAGAGAAGAGTCATTGATTACCTACTGAAAGAAACCACAAAAGAAAAAGTCTCAGAATTCATAGCCAAAATCTGGAGTTCCCACATCAAAGAGAAAATAAAATATAGAGAAATGGAGTTCAAGAACCAAGGAATTACATTCAGGATCATACAAAGCCTGTCTACTATAATGGAGAAGAAGTTTTGGAATGTAAGATCCCCAAGGGCAAAAGATAAAAGCTTAAATGAGGGAATTTGTTTTGCTGAACTATAGACATAATTGGTTACTAGGGTTTTCTTTTTTGTTTAAAATTGTTTAATTAGGGAAGATTGGGGAGGGGAGATAAATGCTTTCCTAAATCAATAAATGAATGAATAAACAAATAAATAGGAAAGAGTCCCTACCCCTCTGGGTATTAAAATCCTTTGGTATGGACCAGTTTAGTCTTCTGCTTCCTGGACTCTATTTCTCAAAATACCTCTAGAAGCCTCCTTTAAAAACAAAACAAAAAAACAAACAAAAAACTATATGGACCAAAAATAACTTACCCTGCAAAGTTGAGTATAATCATATGGGGTGGGGGGGGAGGAGAGCTTTAATGGAATAGAAAACTTACAAACATTTCTTTTTTTCTTTCTTTCTTTCTTTCTTTTTTTTTTTTTTTTAAAGCAGTTGGGGTTAAGTAACTTGCTCAAGGTTACATGGCTAGCTATTTTTGTGTGGGTGTTAAGTATCTGAGGCCAGAACTGAATCCGGGTCATCCTGACTCCAGGCCATGCTCTTACTCACTGTGCCACCTAGCCACCCCTTACAAACATTTCTGATAAAAAGAACAGAGCTGAGTAGGAATTGTGAAGTGCAGAAACAAGAGTCCAGAGAAACCAAGAAAAGTAAACTTATCTGAACAGTTAGAAAGAGCTATAGGATGACATTCTAATGGGGGAGAGGGAACAAGTGTTCCTTAAGAACCTTAATGTCTTCAAATGATATTAAGGGAGTTAAATAAAAATAGAAGGCCTAGAATTGGGTTGGTTCTGTTCCTGGGGGTTTTAATAGGAGAAAGAGAAGGGAGGATAAAAAGAATACACTAGTATAGGAAGGAGGAAGAAGGAGTGTGGAGCATATGAGAACAGTATATATTTTATTTTTATTTTTTATTTTAATTTTTTTGCTTTTTGGAGGGCAATTGGGGTTAAGTAACTTGCCCAAGATCACACAGCTAGGTTTTTGTGTGTGTGTGTGTGTGTGTGCATTATGTGTCTGAGGCCTGATCCGAACTCAGGTCCTTCTGACTCCAGGGCCAGAGCTCTACTCACGGCGCCACCTAGCCACCCCTAGAACAGTATATAGATATGGAAGAAGGGATGAGAGGAGCATAGACCTCACTCTTATCTGAACCAGACAAAGGAGGATTGAATATACATACCCAATACACATACATACCCACTTTGATCCAGAAACATATCCAACTCTATAAGCAAACAAGTGGAGATAGGGATGGGAGGAGGTTAAAATTGAGGTTATACTGTGGGGACAATAGTCACAAGCAAAACAAACTTCTTTATCCTGAAGGGGAGAAGATTAAAAGGAGAAAAAAAAATCAAAGAACTGAATTCAAAAGGTTGGACCAGAGGGGGTGCCTATCAATTTGAGAATACTGAATAAATTGCATGTGAATATGATGAAGTATATTATTGTACCAATAGAAATGATGAAAGACAGAATTTCTGAGATTCCTGGGCAGTATGAACTGACTCAGAGTAAAGTTATGGATGGGAAGAGAATAAGTATGCATATAGTGGCTACTATGAACCAGAGTACTTTCCAAATATTTTCTCATATAATCAGCATAACAATGCTATATGATTAGCAAAATAAGAACCCTATATGCAAGGACAACAACACTATACAAAAAAAAAGTACTTTGAAGGATTAGGAGTTCTGGTCAATGCAAGGACTACTGTGTTTCCTCTGATGAAGCATGTTACCCATTTCCTGACAGAGAGGTGATACTCAAAGTGTAAACATACATGGATATTATCTGGATTTATTTTGCTTGACTATGCTTATTTGTTAAAAGATTATCTTTTTCTCTTTCTCAGTTTTTAATTGGGCAAAGGAGAAAAGGGGAGTGTATTCATATGTATATATACATATAAATAAATGAATATTTATTATATATATTTAAAAGTAAGCATTATGAAATAGGGATTCATAGTAACATATGCAATTGTTCTTTTTTTTGTTCTGATCTTTATATAGAAATGCCCATTGTGGGTGTGTTTAAGTTTAGAATAAAGAAACCTAAATTAAAAAAAAAAATTCTGGTTCTACCTTGTATGACTTGTGTACCCTTGAGCATATCCCTTAACCTCTCTGGGCTTCAGTGTCCCCATCTGTATAATGAGGACATTGGACTAAATCACATCTAAAAACCATTCCTGTAGGAACTTGAACATTCCTAAAAACCCCCAACATCAAAGGAAGTGAGGAGCAAAGGCCCTGTGGTAAGTCATGGCATCTGAGCTTTCTGGCCACTGAATTCTTCTTTTTGGATTGATTTATGACTTTACCCAGCTTTAAGAAACCTCCAAAGTTCAAATATGTAAAGCTGAGAGATTTGGGTGTGATTATTTGCATAACAAAAGGTTTCTTTATTTTGCAGAATTCCCCTTGAGATCCTTCGAATGAATAGCTCCCCCTAGTGCACTTTAAAATGATTCACAATGCAAAAATTCTGTGACTTTTCTGGATGTCAACTGGTGTGCAAACCCAAGTATACATCTTCACCTCTTCATTTCATTGTAGTTGGATTGATATAGTCAGATTATCCATTCCCTAATTAAGAAAGAAAGTGCAAGAAGGTAATATTCATATTTACTCATTTATTCCTTCCTGTAGAATGTAAGCTTCCTGAAGGCAAGGATCACTTTTTAATCTCTGTATCCTCATTGCCCAGTACAATGCTTGCTTGCATATAGCAAGAGCTTACAAAATATTTATAGAATTTAGTTGGAGTTGGTCAGGTTTTCTGTTTAATAGACTTTGTGGGCAATCCTGGGATTCTACTAAAAGCTTCCTTTTTATGGGAGAAAGGAGTTCTGAGTTCCAACCAAACATCTTGCAAATGAATTTTGGAAAATGACTCCTTTGTAAATTGGACACTGCTTGTAGTCAGAATTCTGATGGTATTTTAAAAAAATATTATTTTTAGACATTCTTCTTGAGTCATATTTCCTTTTAGATACTGTGGCCAAGTGATCATATATCCCTTTGCCTTAAGCTTTTTGAAATTTATTTTCCTAAAATCTAAGGTATACATGAGAGGCAGTGCATCCTTAGGGCCTGGAAGACCTGTGTTCAAGTCCCATCACTGACACACATTGGCTGTTTGACCCTGAGCAATTCACTTAACCTTTCCGTGTTCTTGGAAGCTCTCTGTGTCCTATAAGTAGCAAAGAAGATGCTGCATTGGTGAAAGTTTTTTTTCCTCTCATTGAGTCCCCTATTCTAATAAAAACATCCTAAGGTTTAAAATCTGATTCAGATGCTTGCTTTGCTGCTTAATTGTGTGTGACCTTGGGCAAAGAACTTAATCTTTCTGTGACTCAGTTTCTTCACCTCTGAAATGAAGACATGAGAGCAGACCTCCAAGGCCTTTTCTAGCACTAAATTTATGATCTTATGACTATCCAGTGTCCAGACTCCCTCTCCCTTATTATTATGAACAAGGTCATTTTCTCTGAAGGGTCCCAGTCACTTTCATATCCTTAACTAGGTCTTTCTGTCAGTAGGAATTAAGTTCAGAATACTAGGTCCCCTCACCCTCAGTATTCGCCAATCACCATGGTGCTCCAGCCTGCAACATTTCTGTTCCACACAATGCATGTAACTGACCTCACATGGCCTTTTGCACAAACTTGGTGAGTGGTAAATACTTTGGAGGCTCTGCTAGTATTCCCACAAGCACATATTTTCCTCTAATTATAAAACAACAATAATTGCACACATTTAATAAGCACCCTATTTAAAATGAGGCAGCCCACATCTGTCCAATTCATTGTAAATTAACCTATTATTTTCATTACCATTGACTAGCTCCCACATTGGACCAAACTCTGGGAAAAATACGGAGAAAGATACATTTCCTATTATTCCCTGAACATCCTCAGCACAAAAAGAGCAGACTTTCCCAAGCAGCCTATGAAAATGCCCCCCTGTGAATATGCACGTGCTAATTTTACATTGTAACTGCTGGGTTTTCTTCACGTCAGTTGCTGCCCACATAATTTCTTTGGGGACCCTTTCAAAAGCAGGTTTTAAAAACTTGTCCCTTAAAAAGTTAACTCATATTAATAATGAGATTACATTTAAAAAATGCCAGATTGCTTGCTGCCCTTGGATAGAAAAATGCAACAATAGCCTTTTAGTAAAAACTGGAGTGACTTTCTAACTGAAATCAGAAACAAACAAACAAACCAGGACTAGATTCTTTTGGATTCTAGGATTTGGGTCAGCCCTATTTAGCTTTCATTTAAAATAGAAAAGTTTGGAGACTTCAAAGATTTCCTTGACCTGTAGGATTAGAGGTATATCTGTCTATTCCCAGATATTGACTGAAGTACAAGATATTGTGCTAAGAACTAGTGTGCAGACGTGGTGGGGTTGCAATGCAAAGGCATCTCAGTCATTGCCTTTGCCTACACTCTAGATTGGCAGCTAGGTTGCACAGTGGATAGAGCACTAAGCTTGGAGTCATGGAGACCTGAATTTAAGGCCAGCCTCAGACACTTCCTAGTTGTGTGACCCTGGGCAAGTCACTTAACCCTGTTTGCCTCAGTTTCCTCATCTGTAAAACGAGCCGGAGAAGGAAATGGCAAATCACTCCCAGTATCTTTGCCAAGAGAACCCCAAATAGAGTCACAAAGAGTCAGACATGACTAAACAACAACCACACCCTAGATAGGGGAAGAGGAGACACAAAGCACACAAAAGGCAATGGGATAAAACATAACTGGAAATCTAAAGGCATGTGTCTGAATTCCAGCTCCAACACTCACTGTTTCTCCCTGCGAAGTTCCCAGCCTTAGCTTCCTTATCTGTGCAATGGGAATAATGTTACCAACACTGCCTCCCTCATAAGATTGTTGTAAGAATCAAAGATAACATTAAAAAAACTTTGGTAACTCAGGTGTCATTATATACAATATGAGTTAAACTTGGCCCCTGCCTCCTAGATACTTCCCGTCTAAGGAGCCAGCTCATAGATCTGGAGAAATGGCTAGTAACCAAAATTTGTTAGAGGTTAGTTAAAAAAAAAGACTTAAAGTTAATGTTCCTCCCTCCTACCCCATCTATGACCTGTTAGTGGTCCGTGAATACCATTTTTAAAAAGACTGGTCTAGGGCAGCTAGGTGGTGCAGTGGATAAAGCACTAGCCCTGGAGTAAAGAAGACCCAAGTTCAAATATGACCTCAGACAGAGTGTGACCCTGGGCAAGTCACTTAACCTGGAATGTCTTAAAAAAATAACTACCAAAAACCTTATTGGTCTGCTCCAAATCACATTTGTTTTGCATTGCTCACAACATTCTATCTGTTAAGAAAGCCAGGCTTTTCATATCTTTTCCTGGCCTTCTATGCTAGCACCATTCCAACTGGGCTTCTGCAGAGAACTAGCTCTCTGTAGAATTCTCTTGTTATTTATGTACCATTGAGTGGGAAATTCTCTTTAGAATTGTACTTGGCTTTTTCTTTCCTGTGTGTGAGGGGATAGATCCCTGGAATACCCAAGCACATAGTTATTAGAGATTTCACAGATTAGGGCAAATCCATTTAATTTAAAGTTTCATACAATTATCTATTATTTACTTGGAGTTTTTTGTTTGTTCTGTGTTATTGGACCCTCTGCAACTCCTCTAAGCTGTCAGGAGCTGGGACAATCCTGATCTGAGTTGTTCCAAGACGAAAGGTGAATTATGGTGGTGGAATCTTTCATTAGGATAAGACTGGTTAGGTCAGTCTGGATTTGATTCTTGAGGATTGCATGCCTGGGACTGTTTAAATCTGGGAGAAAATATTAATGGCAAAATGTACGCATAATATGGAACTGCTTTCCTGTGAACTTCTATTATGTGTCACAGATGTGGATCCCTACAAATGCTTTGGACAGAACAACTGTTAGTCTTGTGGCAATTGTTCCCACTGGTGATTGCTTCCTCCCTATTTACTCCCCTCCCAATAGCAATGGATGTCTGCTAATGAAAAGGAAGAGAGAAGCATTATTCTTCATAAAGTCCCATTTGCCTGAAAGCCTGAGTTTTTATACTGGGACACCCAAATAGTGATGGCAATTAACTATAATAGTAAGAGACCTTTGATTGATCAGTGAATCTCTTATTAGTACAACAGGTGGAACTGTTCTTAATGAGAATTACATTAAATGGGGTAGAGGAGTCCAGATAGGGGCGGGCTGGTAAATGTTTCGGCTTTTTGAGAAAAAAAAATGCATCCCCAACACCCTTTAAAGTTTAATATGCATTATTAACATTTTCCATTACTCTACACAATCAACAAAATAATAAATCAAGCCTTGATTTGTAACACTTGCCAATTTCTGAGATGTAAACGCTCACATTGAAAATTTAAAAATTGTCTCTGCTAGTTTATTTGTGCTGGCTCCAGCACATCCTGAGTCCAGGGGATAATTGACTGACAGTCTCAAACATGTTGGTGGAAAGAAAAGGCCACAGCAGCATTTTCCTTCTTCATCACCTCTAAGCAGAATGGAGTAGCAATTGCTAGCTATCTATTTGGAATACGGTGTAAAGAGAGCTATTTAAGAAGTCAAATTGCTTAGAAGAAAGTTATGGAGATCATACTCTGTGTGCCTGAAAATAATATTCGGTGTGCAATTTTTACCTGAATCACTGTTCATTTTATGGTTACCCCTTTTTTTTCCTTTTTGGAGGGGAGAGGGTAGGGCAGTTGGGGTTAAGTGACTTGCCCAAGGTAACATGGCTAGCTATTGTGTGTGTGTGTGTGTGTGTGTGTGTGTGTGTGTGTGTGTGTGAAGTGTCCAAGGCCAGATCTGAACCTAGATCCTCCTGACTCCAGGGCCGGTGCTTTACTCACTGCGCCACCTAGCCACCTAGCCACCCCTTTAATTGTCTAAATGGTACTGGGGGAGGAAAGGGTTTTATGGAGTTGATTCTAAGAACCATCTCTATCTCCCTGGGGTAATGGAGTCCCAGAAGGACTTGGAGGATGTGACTAAGATATGTCTCAGGTAGTCTGGACAGGCTTTAATACCCATCAGTCTCCTACTGTTAAAAAGTAAACAACAGTGCCACCCAATGGCATGTGAGCAGCCTTTTGATTGGAAAGCAAATGGGATTTTAGAATTTTTATTAGAAAATCAGCTTCATGGGGCGGCTAGGTGGCACAGTGAGTAGAGCGCTGGCCCTGGAGTCAGAAGGACCTGAGTTCTGATCCGGCCTCAGACACTTAACACACACAAAACAAAAAAAACCTAGTCGTGTGACCTTGGGCAAGTTACTTAACCCCAATTGCCCTCCAAAAAAAAAAGCAAAAAAAAAAAAAAAGTGAAAAAAAAAAGAAAATCAGCTTCATAAAACTCAACAACTGAAATTTATTTGATAGGGCAGGGCTTTATAGTTTTCACTGTCTGTACATTGGAGGTTATGCATTTGGTCATGACATTGTTTTGCTGTGTGACTTTGGGGAAGTTCCCTGACCTCTCTCTGTCCCTGTTGCTGTCATTTGAGAATAGATACATTTTCATCTCTGGATCTTTGATCCTACTGTGGTTTTTTTGTACTTTTTGAAACAGGTCTAAGTACCTTAACTATTGGAGACCATGAGAGTTCTGGGTAGGATTGCTGCATGCATACTCATTGTTATAATTTTCATGTTAGGGGAATCATCCTAGGTTAAAGTTAATCTTGACGCTTTGGTTTTAATATAGCCTTAGAATCTTGAAACCACAGGGCTAAAAGGGACACTAAGAAGTTATCTAGTCCATTCTCTGATAATCTTGCTCAGTTTGTAATTCTCTTTCAGAGATAGCCCTCAGTTAAATAGTTTCTTCTTCTAAACCCTTTTCATTTCCCCTTGGCTCCATTCCTCAGGAAACCTAGCACCTTTATCTAGGTACTGCTGTGATGTTCTCCTTAGGCCTGTCCTCAAATTCTGGACCTCTCTCTTCCCTACATCAAAATGTTTTATCATTTTTCCTCCTAGCTAGATACCATGTTTGGAAACAAAGATTAATATCTTATTCTTCTATGGAAATTTGCAATTTGAAGACTATTCCTGGAGATGCACTTTAACCCAGTGGGATGGTAGCCATATAAATAACCAAGGTATGCAGGGAGATGACGTGTTTTATAACAGGGGTGTCTGCCCCCGGTCCCTCAAATTATACTTGAGAGTCACATTACATCTAGGGTCACATATACATCTAAGGTCACATATTCATAGGAATAGTTTTAGAGTGGGAAGAAAATTTAGAGGTAAACTGATCTAATCTTCTCATTTTGTAGATGAGGACACTGGAGACTAGAAAGATTAAGTGATTTGGGGCAGCTAGGTGGTGCAGTGAATAGAGCACTGACCCTGGAGTCAGGAGGACTCAAATCCAGTCTCAGACACTTAACACAAAACTAGCCATGTGACCTTGGGCAAGTCACTTAACTCCTATTGCCCTCCCCTCCCCTCTCCAAAAAAGCAAAAATAAATAAATAAATAAATTAAGTGACTTGCCCAAGGTCAGGAAGGTTATTGAGAGACAGAATTAAGATTTGAACACATTTCCTTTGAATCAAAATTTAGCACTCTTCCTATAGCACCCACCATGTCACTTCAATTATATGGAAGGCTTGGCTCATTCACTAATACTGAAAATAATAATCATTATCCCATCATCTTTTCTGCTATTGGAGCTGACCCTGGTGATGCTTTCAGTGAGTCCACACAAAACCATTGTATATCACAATTTTTTTTTGTAGTTCTATTCAACTACAAAAAAGACCCAAACAAAAAACCAAACAAACCCTAAACCCACCAACCTCCCCCAAGTTATTTTACCTCTATTCAATAGTCTGTAGAATGTCAAATATAAAAGAATAATAGTAGGATAGTGCTCTGACCACTTTCAAACAATATGAGAAAAAATGAGATAATAATAACAATCCCCCTCAAAGCCTAAGCCATTATCCATATTGTAGAGTAAGGGGAAGCCAGCCAGATGTACAGGGTGTTCCTTCCATGAGAGACCACCACATCAGCCAAGAAGGCCTGGCAGAAAACCTGAAACCATGACCAGTTGGGCTCTAGTAGCAACAGTGATCGAGTTAATACCATAGCCAGTGTAATACAAATGATCCAATCAATCTGAGAAGTAGATAGGGCAGCAGAGGGTTCTGCTTGGAAGAGTACCCTTGGAACTTTCTTTATGAACAGTTTAATGTGGAGCACGCACAAGCAAATGGCACTTCTTTGCATTCTTGATATCACAGGAAAGCAAACACATTGGAGGAAATCAGAAAGACCTTTCCCTTAGCTTCTGAGTGTCAATTTAGTGATTATTAACAAGATACCCAAAAGCACTGTGACATTTATGTAGCTTTTTTGATTTAGTTCCATAGTCATGTCTTAATAAGTGCCAAGAGGCAGAGAGGCACTCCAGGGATATATATGTGTGTGTGTGTGTGTGTGTGTGTGTGTGTGTGTGTGTGTGTGTAACTCACTTTGTGTCAGGCACTATACTAAGCACTTTATAATTATTACCTCATTTGATCCTTACAACAACCCTGGAAAGTAGGTGCTCTCATTATCCCCATTTTACAGATTGGGAAACTGAGGCAGAGTTCAGTGATTTGCCCAGGATCACACAGTTAATAAATGTCTGAGGGTTGATTTCAATTCACTTCTTTCTAACTCCAGGTTCATGCTCTATCCACTGTGTCATCTATTTATAGATTGATAGTTCTTCACCAAATAGCATAAATACTGTTGACAGTCTCTGAGCATATGATAAACAAGTTAAAAATATACAGAAATACTTTTAGAATAAGCAGATCTCACTTCACAAAGCAATTGTAAAGATTAACAATGGGTATATGCTATTGGATTTGTTGACTGTAATTGAGAGTGACTTCTCTCTGGATGTAGTCTGTGAAATGGCTAAGTTCTAAGAGTGGAATCAAAAGGTTTTCCATGAATGACATCCACATAAACTCAACCAAAAATACGGCAACAGAGAAGTGTTAACCAAATGACTGTCATATAGCATACAGCTTATTGATGGAAATAAAGGTCCAGATGCATTGCCCTCAGAAATTGCAGAAGAGTTATCCTCAATTATCTTTGACTTATTAATCAATGTATATAATATTATGCAATGAAGTAGTAGAAACCGTACAACACAGTACTGCAAATGGTAAAAATTTAGCATCTACCAGATGCAATGAAAGACACAACGCTAGAATTATAAACCAGAAACTCATTATCCTCTGTGAAATAATTTATCTATTATTATCTATGATCTATCTAAACCTATTATCTATATATTATTAGATATATAATTTTATTATATTTTAATATATAATTATGTAAACAAAATAATTATTATAAAGAATACATATGTAATATATACATTAGATAGATAATCTATATTTTATCCACATATATCTATAAACAAATGTTAATCCCCATGCTGCAAATACCAACCCCCAAATATCCTTGGAAATTCAGTAAATGAAAATGTAATGGAACTATGGCATCATTACAGGTAGACCTATTGTTTACAACTGCCCAGAAATAACATCAATCCATAAAAATTTAAGAACAATATTTTAAATAAATAATGACATAGCAAATAGTTGTAATATCCAAAGTAAATCAAATGAAAATTGTTCAAAATATAGACACCTAGGGGAAAAAAATGAAAACCATGTGGGAACAGGATATGGTGCATGTTATTCCTGTAATCCGTATGCTACTGGAATTATCCCAAAAATGCTTTCAGTCTAAGAAGATGAGTTTACATCTTAATATCTTTCGATTCAATTGCATAAGCAGTCATTTTGTCCACATTATAACATTAAATTCAAGATTTCTTCCTAAGATGGCTTCCTGAACAGGGAGGCAGGCTGCCCAGTTTCCCATACCTATTCCAGCAAAAGCCTGAAGTTTATGTGAGATTTAATAATAATCAAGAAATAATATGAGAAACTTTAGTAAGTGACTTTTTCCACCCCAGAACTGCACAAAAAAGTTAGCCAGGAGCCCTGGGGCAATAGGAAAGGAAGCACCACCAGGAATGTGATACTGGTGTGGTTAAATAGAACAAAACAAAACAGGGTATGTATAGTGTACAAGGCTCTGTGCCCAAAGATAGCAAAAGTGGGGGACTTCCCTAAGAAAGCCCCAGGGTAAGGACCTTGGAAACCCTGGGGAGCAGCAGTGGGAAGGAGCAATCAGCCAGTGAGACCAGCATGGAGCCCCAGGTCTCTTAAGTTCCCTAATACTCTGCTCTGGAATCCCAGAGAAGACTTAGGATCCAGCACTCTGAGCCTCAAAGATCCATGGAGTCCTAACTCCAGGAGGAAGATATCAGCTTCAGAACCCAAGTGACTCAGGGTAAGATAAAGCAGAACTGTCCACTTCGCCAAAAGGGCAGCATGGAGCAGAATTTATCCCTGGCACAAAGACCAGTTAGGGAAGTAAAGCTGGAGAGATTAATAAATCAAAGAAAACACTAGCCAGAATCAAACCTTACTGCAAATCTAATTTCATAAGAACTGTAAGAAGAATCCCAAAGAAAGGAAAGTGGGTTTTCCACAAGGATTATATGAATACCTAGAAGAACTCAAGCAAGAGATTAAAAAAAAAAAAGAAATAAAAACTATTGAGAAAAGAATCAGAACATAAATAAATAACTTAGAAGGTAAAGTGGTAAACCTTATGGAAGAAAAAGACTCCCTGCAAACTAGAACAGACCAAACAAATCAATGACTCTATAAAATAGCAGGAAATATTAGAACAAAATTAAAAAGATGGAAAACTAGAGAAAAAG
The DNA here is from genome assembly GCA_011680675.1 of Gymnobelideus leadbeateri. Lineage (NCBI taxonomy): Eukaryota > Metazoa > Chordata > Mammalia > Diprotodontia > Petauridae > Gymnobelideus > Gymnobelideus leadbeateri. Next base: position 853,134 of record WOXC01006170.1, read on the forward strand.
ATGTAAGATATATAATAGCAAAAACATTTGATCTGGAAAAGAGGTCAAGGAAAGATTATTTAAGAAACAATGAACTCCCTAAAGCCATGACTTTTTTTTTTGGAGAAACCTGGAAATGGTATCTTAAATCATAAATAAAATTGCCTAGATGTATTAGAACCAGTGAGCAAAGTAAAGATAGAAAGAATCCAATGATCACCTCCTTAAAGGAATACCAAAAATAAAAATCCCAGGAGCATGGGAACCAAAATCCAAAGTTCCCACAAAGTAAAAGGAGCTACAAATATTCTGAAAGTCAAGTATCAAGTAACTACAGTCAGGATCCACAAGACTTGGAAGCTTCTGTGAAAACTAAAAGGAGATCTTGGAATATGAGATTATGAAAGAGAAAAGAGATATGTTACTAGCCAAGAATAACCTGCCCTGCTGAGAATAGAAAAAAAAATGGATCTTTAATGAAGCAGAACACTTTCAGACATTTCTGATGAAAAGACCAGAGCTGAGTAGGAACTTTGAATCACAAACATAAGTTCTAGAGAAACCTAGAAAAGTAAATTTATTTGTGTAATTGGAAGAACATTCTTTTTTAAGTGTGAAAATCACACACACACACACACACACACACACACACACACACCCCATCATCACCATCATCTTCATCATCTTCATTGTCATCATTTACCAGGTATCACAAATGTTGTCTAAATGACTTCCACTCTTTCCAAAATTGTTTTTTTTTTTTTTAAAGTCTAGGAATATGAATGAGGTAAAAGACTACTACTAGGGAGGAAATTGCTGGAGCAAAACTTCCAGATCCTGAAGGGAATATTAAAAAAGGAGGGGAGAGGAAGAAAAGAATTAGAATCTAAGTAGCCTTTTAGACAATTGGGGAACAAACTGTGGTATGTGAATGTAATGGAATATTATTGCACTGTAAGAAATAACAAAAGAGAGGAGTCCAGAGAACTCTGAGCAGTCTGACCTGACACAGAGTGAAGGGAACAAACAGAACAAGGAGAACCATTTATACGAGGATAATAACATTAAAAAGAAAAAAACAACTTTAAAAGACTTTAGAATTCTGCTCAATGTAATAACTAATCATCTCTCCAGAGGACCTCTGATGAAGCTCACCTTGTAATAGACACAAAATGGAGGGACATACATTTTTAATAATAACTACTCTGTGGATACATGTTGCTCAACTATGCTTATTTGTTACAAGATTCGTTCCCTCCCCTCCTGCCCCCCACTTATCTTTTGGTTAATAGAGGGTAGGTCAGCAGGAAGATGGTTTGTCAATAGTGCACAGACTCAGAGCCACTGAAACATTTTTTTAAAAATGTGTTTTATTTGTTTTTAAGCACATACAAGAGAATAGAAAGGAAATAAGGAAACACAAAGGGAAAATTTGAAAGTAATGTCTAGAAATTATTGTATCTTTAAAAAAAAGCAGCCAATGTGAAATGGAAATTCACTGCTATACATAGTATCCTCTTTTTGCACTCTATGTGTATGGAAATGGAAATCTTTTTGGTGTTTAAATTTGGAATACAAAAAAATAAAAAACCATTAAATTTAAAAACAATAGCAGGAGAATGACTTGTCCTTGAAATGTTTCCATCCACACTCCACCAAAAAAGATGAGAGTGAGATAAGAGTGAGGATAAATATCCTACTGATTATAGGGATGATGGAAGCAATATGGACATTAAAATACCGGGAGAACTCGATCAATAAAATGCTGGAAATAGACTATTATCACAGGCTGAACTGTTGCTCACAATTGCCCAAACAAAATATTGGTCCATCAAAATTTAAGAGTAATGTTTCTGTCCTTCCATAGATCACCCAACAATGTTCATTTTACTTTTTTGTCAGGTTTGCCAGTCTCATGGGTGTAGAACTCTTTGAATGACTCAACCTTTTTTCTAGAAACAAAGGAAAGATCCATGAATGGAATTCTGTTTAACATTATTGTCGTGTGACTGCAAGTTATAAAGCATTACAGTTTCCCAAGAATATAAATAGGTATAACTCTGAGGGCAATAAAGAGGTGAATGGTGGGTGTAAGTAGGCCATAACACATAACAATTATAGAACTACAAAGAATGAAGTAAAGAATGTTGTCAAAGCCTGGCAGACTGCTTGAGTTTAGCAAGATTAAACCAATGAGATGTCCATAGTAAATTGGGCACCAATATGGTAAGCCTGAAGAGTGAGACACCACTGAGCTGTCTATGGTAGGGCAAAGTAGCTAAGGTAGGAAAGGAGGAGATCAAAGCTTACCTGCTGATCAGTAATGGGATTTGGACCAGGCTTGGCTGCTGCACTTACAGCCTGGATGAGATAGGAAGACCCAGTTTCCTTCTAAAAAAATAAATGTTGTCAAAGAAATATATGTATAATCAGAAACAAAGATGGTCTGTTCCCCTAATAAGAGTGAAGGATAACTGCTGGCTATGATCTATGATTCTCTAATGTCAGGAGAAACTGAAGAAGGTCCCCAGCATGTTGGGTGGAATCCTTGTTGGTCATCAACATATGGGAGGACATGGGCAATAGTATTTACACAGATAAGCAGGCACAAATCAGTTATGATCTGCATCATTTCAGGGAATGGCTACATTAGTGAGCTCACACAGATGTATTTGAGCATTATTTTCCTAATAGGAATTACACTGTGAAGAGTGAATTCTTTCTTGCTTGTTTTCAGTTGCTCTAAGTAACAGTTTTCCCTGGTTGCCCAAATTGTTATGGTTTTGCCCCTATGTAGGGTCCAGAACATAGTAGGTATTGAATAGAATCACAGAATTTTACAGCTGGAAAGGACCTTTGCAAAAGTGGACCTCCATTGCTTATGCCATTTGATTGAATGGAAGGGAAGTGGCTTATTCAACTACACAGGGCTGGTATTAAACCCACAGGAGCAAATTAAAGCCTATGCGAGAGAAGGAGCAAGATCACAGCGTTTCTGGAAAGAAAAAATTAGCTCTTCATGGAATCGGTTCAAGACGCCACTCTCTTGAAGAGGTTCAAGTTTCAGTAACACTTCTGTCAAATACAAGTGCATGATAGCCTTAGTTTCAGAAACTTAAGCAGGGAACGGAATGCCCCTTATTCTTCACCCTAGTACATAACCCAGAGCTAGTCCCTGCTGAAATGGTGAAGTAGGGGAAATCTGTCCTTTGTCTCCAGCCAAAGTAATCCTCTTCCCGCTCTAGTATCTCAAGTTGCCCTTCCCTTTCTTTCTAGGCATCCAGTCCTTTCATTTTTTATGCCTCCTTAGAGTTCAGATAACAGTCAACTTATCCCCACCAAAGTATCAGTTGATAACACGTTTAAAGAAATACCCTTTCCAGGTGTATTTGCATTAAAATAGAGGACTCTAAAGGAAAGAAAAGCCCTCTGGACACAAAGGAATGCTGGAATTTCTAGCACTCCGGATAGGGAAGGGGGAAGATAATTTTAGGAAAGGTGGAGGTTATAATTTGTGCTTCAAGTCCAGCCTAGCTAGCATTTGCTCCCCTTCCCCCTCCCCCCCACTTACTTTTAAGGCTTACTCAGGTGAAACTCTTATCATCTCATCCATATTCCTAGGCTTAAAATAAACCAAACCAAACCCCAAACCAATCCATTTTGGAAACAATAGAAGTCTGTTAGCATTTGTGATGCCTCGTAAATGATGAGGATAATGATGTGGTGTGTGTGTGTGTGATCTTGGGAGTTTTCAGATCAACTTGATGAATTTACAAATTGACAAGCCTTCATTTTTGAGGATTTTGTCATGGACAAGCCCATTGTTACTTGACTATTGAGGGGACTTCAACTGGGACAAGTTTTTTGGCTTATCAGTGAGGAAGGGTCTTAATGACTTTATTTGTTGTAAGTGGGAGTCATTCCTTTGTATGACCAATAAAAGGGAATTTTTCTTGCCTTATAAGTCATTTTTTTTTTTTTAGGGCAATTGGAGTTAAGTAACTTGCCCAAGGCCACACAGCTAGGTTTTTATTTGTGTGTGCCTTAAGTGTCTGAGGTCAGAACTCAGGTCCTTCTGACTTCCAGGGCCGACGCTTTACCCACTGCACCACCTAGCCGCCGCCAAGTCGTCTTTCTTTTAAACACATCTACGGAGGTGCCTGAAACCCCAGAAGAACTAGCTCCAATTCTTGCCTTGACAGAGATTGTTATGGATTCAGAGGGCTTTGGTCCAGATTAACTTCAACTTTTCCTTCATTCTTCAGTTTAGGGAAGTTACCCAATATAAAACAATAATAGCATTCTGAATGCTTCAAGACCCCAAAGATTTTCAGGGAATACCTCCCAGTTTAATAAAGTCTCAGTCCCTTTCCCTGAGTACCTCATCCATTTGTGCCCTCTCAGCTTTGGAGGACCCATATAAACCAGTACAACAATGGATTTGCCTACTCAGTCATAAATAAATTGGTTTCTTTTAAAACAAGTGGCAGAGCAGAAAGCAGACTCTTATATGAACAAGGATTGGTAAAGCAGATTCATCTCTCCCTAGGAGAGAATAAGAAGGTGGTGGTGGAGGGGAAGAAACAGAAGATGGACAAGAAGGATCAGCAGTTTCCATCTCCCATTGCACTATGCATCAATCTGGCTTTCACTTAGCCATGGCCAGAGTCCCTGTATTGGGTCACAGTGTCTTCCCCGCATTCCTGATAGTGTTGAAGCTGAAACTACTTGGTCACAGAGGCTGTGGCAGGAGGGGGTGTCATCCTCCCTCCTCACATCCTACTTTATCATTGAAGGGTGATTGTTGGGTGATTTATCATTTAGCACTGAACTTTCCCACAGTGATGTTACCCAAGCTCCTAATGTCTTTTCCTCAGCATTCTACTCATTTTTTTTTTTTTTAGTAACTTCTGTCCTCCCCATTCTAAGGTCATTTCATCTTTCCTGGTCTCATGGTCTATGGGGGTTACATAGACAGATACTTAGAGATTTGCATTTGCCAGCAGACACCAATGTCCAATGTTCTGCTGCATATGTATTATTGAGAGTTGGATGGCAAATGAACACCAAAGGGGGATGAGCAGCCCTGAAAAGGACTTGGTAAACCCTCAGACCAGGGGTATGCAGGGAGGACTAGCGCCTCTGGTATGAGTGCTACTGAGCCCTTTTCAGGGCTTCTCATCTCCCTTTGGTGACCATTGGCCATCCATCTCTCACCTGTGGCTCCAAGAAGCTGTAGCATGTACAGTAGCCATGCTTTGGTAAAACCATCTCAGCAGATGGGCTAACCCAGGCTGAGGGTAACCCACAGGCCTCAGACCTGGTGGTGAGTTAGGGCGATTTCTACTCCAAGCATGTGAAGACTTCCACTGGTGAAATGGGTGAATGAGAACAATTTGTTCCAATGACCATGAATGTGGTTAAAGCAGTCACTGTGGGGCCTTTAGCGCTTTGGGTCAGAGACATCCAAGATGCCAAGGTCACCCACTGCATCCCATCATCCTTACTTTTGTCTTGTCACTGGACTTCAGTAACTCTGGAAGAGAGACTGAGGCTGATCACTTTGTGCAACTGCCTCATTTAAATCCAATTCTTGTCTAAGTCAAGATACCGCCTTATGATGTCATTGGTCCTCTTTGACATGAAGGATGAACAACATATGCAGAATTACCCTGAGTGCTTGTGCATGGTTGGTAAACCTTTAACCCACATCTGAGGAAACCTAGACATAGGTTATATCAGTCCCCTAGGGATCAAAGTGTCTTTAGATTTCTGATCTTTCTGTGTCTCTCTCCAAAGGATAAGAAAAAGAGCTGATGTTCTGGGAGGATTTTCTTTTGCAAGTATAGGGCTGTGACTTTGATTAACAATAGTCTCAGACAACCAAATCATCCCCAATCATTGATAGCCTCCATGAAATGCCAAGAGGAATGTCATAGTAGATGTCCCTCAGTCTTCCCAATGGTCATGCCTATTACACTCCATCAGGAAATACAACAAAATCCCTAAAGCTGTAACTAGCTGGTGTCACTGTGAAAGGTTGAGTTGGCTGGCTAGCACTTCCTTCTTCTTACTCACTCTTCCTTCAGGATGAGTTTGGGTAATCTAAGTCCTCCCAGGGCCTACTCATCTCTTCCTACAGGACCCCCACAAGGTGTGATCTTCAATTGGTTCATTTTTCTTCTTTCTCTTGTGGGCTAGGAATTTAATCAGCTACATCCTGTTACAACAATTAGCTCACTTTAAATGTAGGGACAATAGAATAGCTTTCAGATCACCTTCTCTGCTATTTTATGATGTTTGTATCATATGAAATGTTATTAATAAAATTATCGTTTAAAGTCCCCAGATAGGAAAACACCTAACATTCAGAAACAGGTGTAACAGCCCTAATTTAAACTTCATATATTTCTAGCTAACCCCTACCATTTCTACCATTCCCCTTTTCTAGGCATGTACTAAGTATATAGACATGGAATACAAACCTTCATGACTGATGATGAGGTTTTTTTTTTGCCTTTTTTTTGGAGGGCAATTGGAGTTAAGTGACTTGCCCAAGGTTACACGGCTAGTAAGTATTTAGTGTCTGAGGATGGATTTGAACTCGGGTCCTCCTGACTCCAGGGCTGGTGCTCTATTCACTGTGCCACTTAGCTGCCACTGATCATGAGTTTTTAAACAAAGCAAAATTATGATAAAGGAAGCAGATTAAATGAACCCAAACAAGAAAAAACATATTATCGTGTTTGTTATTGAACAGGCACAAGGAGGGGAAGTTGAGGAAAGAGTATACCTTTCAAAATTTCCTTAGCCTTTGTAGATGTGATTATAGCTGACACCTTCAGTCTGAGTTCTTTTTCCAGGATGACTAAGAGGACCTGATGATCCAAAGCAGGGAGGGTGTTGGTAAATGTTTAACAACCACCTCCTTTTTTTTTTTAGAGGGCAATTGGGATTAAGTGACTTGCCCAAGGTTACACTGCTAGTAAGTGTTTAGTGTCTGAGGATGGATTTGAACTCAGGGCCTCCTGACTCCAGGACTGGTGCTCTATTCACTGTGCCACTAGCCACCCCTGTCATATATATTTTTAAGAGGTGGTTATTAGGGGGTAGCAAATGTATATATGTATATGTATATGTACATATATATATATATATATATATGAGACATACTCTTAATTCAATTTACATTATTAACATTTTCTCCAACACTTTGTTAAGTCTGGACAATTAACAAAACAATAAACTAAGCCCTGATTTGTAGTGTTTGCTGATTTTGGAGGCGTAAAAGATAATATTAAAAATTTAATAGTCATATGAACTGGCTCCAAGATTGCTGTCCAATGTAATCTCTCCTCTTCCTTCTATGAGCTATAGAATTTCTATAGAACGTCTCTCTCTGTTCCTGATGTCCTTTGGCTGCCATTTATTTCTCTAACTCAGCTCATTAAGTTCCAAGTGGGGGGCTGAAGATACCACCTACTCCAATGTAACTGTTAGTGAGTTCATGCATCTTCCTCTACTCTGATCTCTTACAGAATGTGTTGTATGCGTTTGAATTTTTCAAAACTCTAAGGTGTGGCTGAAATCTTTGTAGCATGAAGACTGAGATAGTACAAATCTCTTCTCAGGGATGAGAAGGAATGCTTGTTCCTTTGAACTATAAATCTAAGAGTATCAATAAATTGTCTTATAAACTCACCATCAAAGAGTACTATTTAAATATTAATGATTACTTTTAATATTATCATCGTTGCTGTTGTTATTATTATTTTTTAGAGGCTTCCCACTGATGACATCACAGAACTTTGAAGTATTATTAGAATCAAAATCCTTGGGTGTCACTTCTAGATCAGACACTTAGTAATTCTGAGACTATGGGCTAGCTTCACCTCCTTTGCAGCTTCCTCATCTCTAAAATGGAGATAATAATACATATACTATCTTCCTCATATCACTATGAGGAAAGTGGGTCTTAAAGCACTGTATAAGCGGTACTTGTCATCTGGTGACTGAAATGGCAGATAGCGGAAAGAATGGGTGAGACCAAAGTTGGAATGTCTTCACTGGGTCTGCTTCTGAGCAGCTGGTTTTGTACTGCTGACTCTATCATCCCTAGACCCTCTGACTCCATCATCCCCAGACCGGGCTGCATCTCTGCTGGACACCTTAGCAGCTCTCAATAAACAGCAGCCACAGAGGAAGCTAGTTTCATAGGGTAGGCTTGTTCTGCCTGGCCCAGGCAGTGATAAAATCATACAGCTTATTCTGCAGGGAAGCTGGATTTTCATCTTTTCAAGAAAGAGGGAAAAGTGATTAAATTCCTTACACTTGTAAGCTCTGAGCTTTTAAAAATGAGACCTGACACTAAGCAGGTTAGAGGGAGGGTGCTTTAGTCAATTTTCTTTAATGGAACTTGATGGGGATCCTCTCACCTGAATTTTTACAGTCCTAATCTGCTTTAAAGAGCAGGTCTGGCTTAGAGCCACCATACAGTCCACAAAAGAACTAAGCTGCTCACTTAAGGGAGAAAAACCCAGATAAAATGGATGGATCCAAACCCCAGCATGAAGAACAAGAAAAATCCATTCAGCACCGGTCCATAAACCACATAAAATGATGAATGGGACTGAAAATTGATGCAGACTCATTTATAAATAAAATAGGCAGTCACCTATGCAAAGTGATTGAGTCTTCCCTGATTCAGAGACACCCCACTGACCTGCCTCAGTGACGAAAATTCCTCAGATTAAATTCACCTTTTTGGATTAAGGCAAGCCTCTCTAACTGGTTGATTTCTGCCCTGATTGTTCTCCAAGCCTGCCCTATGGTTTTTGTCATGCCTCTGGCTTCAGGTGCAATAGGTGAGATGTAGAGACCAGGACTGGAAGTGCTGATCCTTCTGTCCTCTCCCATAGGGGAGTATCATGCTTAGCTCTGGGACTCATAATTCTGGAACCATATCGACAAAGTAAGAGAGTCCAGAGGAGGCTCGACAACCAAGATCATGAAAGGTCTTGAGATAATGGCAAAATGGAAAAGGAACGTTTAACCAAGAGAAGAGAAGGCAAGGGCAACCTAACAATTTATTCTTAAAAATTTAAATGACTTTGGGTCTTCTTTGTACTTCTCAGAATGTAATATCCTCAAGGATAGCAATTATTCTATTTTTATCTTTGTATCTCTAGTGCCTAGTATCATGCCTGGGACATAACAGGTGATTAATAAATATTTTGTTGAATTGAATTAAATTAGTAAATTCCTTTAATTGAGAGGAGAGCTTCACTTGGCAATCCAGGTCAGAGATTATACTTTTACCTATATTCTCTTGTCCATCCTGTAAGGATCATAATCCTTGGGGAAATTAAAATGAGTTTTTCACTGATTTAGGGCCTGACACATAAAGAAGGAACAAGGAGTAGTTAAGGCAGGTAGCTGCCTAGATTGCAACACAAGAGTAGAATGCCATGAGGGACATGCTCTAATATTGATTTCTAAGTGTATTATTTCTAATTTTCTTCCACTTGCACCAAAAGCCCAACTTTAATGTCTCATCATGGCATGTAGGTGAACCTGGGCTCTTAAAAGCTATCCTGAGAGGATGCAGGCCTTTACAGATCATACCTAGAGAAAAGCCACATGGCAGAGTGGATAGAGCATAGAACCTGGAGGTGATTGGATAATAGTAATAGTAAATATTTATATAGCACTTTAAGGTTTGCAAAGTACTTTACAAATATCTTCATAACAATCCTGGAAGGTAGGTGCTATTATTATATATATCATTTAACTGATAAGGGAACAAACCAATAAAGTTATATAGTTGCCCAAGGACACCCTGCTAGTATCTGATTGGATTTGAACTCAGGGCTTTCTTATATAAAGTCTAGATTTCTATCCCCTGTACAACCTATCTTAAAGGGAATGCAGAAAGACCTGCATTCAAACACTGACCATTAAGACTTATGAACTGTGTAGGCATTGCTATAAGCTTCCTCCATTGTAAAGTGGGGACAATATTACTTGTAGGTAGCTACTTCAAGGGGATGTTGTGAGGTTCAAATAAGAGAATGTATTAAAGCACTTCGTGAACCAAAAAAGTGCTATATAAGTTCTAGATATCATTACTATTATTATAGTAATCTTGTAATTTAGACCACACTGGAAAGATTTCAGGTAGAGTCTTGGCAATGCATCAGTCAACAGGCATTTATTGCTTCTCATGTGTCAAACAGTGTGCCAGGTGTCAGGATTACAAAGACAAACATTAAACGATGTTTGCCCTCAGAGGTCTATAAACCTGTGTTAACTGTCATTCAGAGCTGGCTGTGGGATGCTGAATTTTTTTTTCTCATCAAGTGAGAAAGACCTTTCCACTAAGGTACAGGGTTTCGGCCTGAATTGGTAGAGTAATCATGCTATTTACCAATTAAATAATGGCTCCTGGAAGTATTAGAGTATATCTTGAATACTAAAAAAAAACCCTGGACCTCCATGTGGTCAGATCACATGATCCCTTCTCTTTCTTTACCTATGGGGGAAAGGAGCAATGGAGGAGGAAGAGAAGGAGGAGGAGGAGGAGGAAGAAGGGGAGGAGGAGGAGGACATGCTTGTGACTAAGGTTAGTTGCTGTTTGGAAGAGACACAGAAGAAAATGACGTAGTTTTGGGATATCAAGGAACTAAGATACAAGGAAAGAGAGGGGAGTTTAAGGATTCAGGGTAACAGAGAAGGCAAATTATTGATCAGGTAAAAGAATGTCTTATTCCACCATTGACCTGCTTTTGATTTGATTGTACCACTCTACCACGATGAATACAATAAGAGGGGTGCCCAGCTCTGTTCAGCTTTGCTGGTGATCAGGGTACCAGGAAGCAGACAGAGAGAGTATTGCAGACTGCAGTACGTGACAGAACTTTGAGCACAATTGTGGCACATTGGGAACCAGGGCTTGTGTCCTTCTCCCAAATTAGACTATTGACATTTCTGGGAGGTCATAAGTAGAACAGAGCTAGGGGGAATTCTTGTTTGCTCCTGGTGGTAGTAATTGATGGGAGGGTGGATTTAGGTCTTTTTTTTTTTTTAATACATAAAGCACCTCTATAGACTGGTTAAAGCCTGCCTAAGTCTGGGAGAAGATGTGGACCTGTGTCATGCTGTAGTTGTTTAAATGTAATTGTGATTTTATTTGCTTTTATTCATTCTATTCCTATGAATAAAAACACTGTATACAGTTAAGCATATCTATCAATTTACTTGGATGGTTGATGTCCTTATGGAACCCTCATGTAATTAGGGTTCATGAAATATAGCAGATAAGAGAAGAAGCAAGGATTCTTGGTGGGATGAGAGCTCAGATCTCATCTGTTTGGTAAATCCACACCAACCATATACTTTTGACTAACAATATTGAGTGTGGTGATCCAGAGAGAGCTAGAGCTAGAGGAAAGGAATTTACCAGTTCTCTAGGAGCAAGAGACAGCTCAACACTTCTCTGGGCTTCTGTTGGGAGCACATAAACCCTAGGGGGATTTTTCAGTACTTGGTCTGCTTTAGGAATAGGATGAGGTTAGTGGATAGCAATGCCAAATGGTGGTTAAAGAAGTTGAGTTGTATGTGCTATAGGTGAAGGTTGACATTTCCCAGAAGGCACAATTTTCAAACTTCTGCTTAGTTCAGTCCTGTTTCCTGGTTAAAGCATTGCTTTCAGAAAATTCATGCTAAAAAGTAGATATTCTGGGAGGCCAACTGTTTAATCATTAACACTTATTAGCATATCAATGTGTAATTTATCAGATTAGCTAGCTATCTTCTAGTAAACAGAAGGGCTCTAAAGAAAGGCATGAAGATAGGGAAGGCTTAGAGTCTAGGCCTGACTGGGAGAACTATAGGGCAGCATGAGGGTTCTAAGGACCTTTGGGAGAAGGAATAGAAGGGAAGAGAGGCCAGTTTTAAAGATAATCATAGCTAGAAAGGAATAGAGATTATTTAGTCTAACCCACTCATTTTATAAATAAAGAAATTGAGGAACAGAGAAGAGAAATCACTTGGGAAACCTACTGGTTTCCTTGTAAGTTACAACTAAAGTCCAATCTACAAGAAGACTTTTCCTACCCTTATTAACTCTAGTGCCTTCCCTCTTTCAATTATTTCCCATTTTTCCTACATATAGCCTCTTCATACATATTTGTTAGTTTGTTGCCTCCCCGGTTAGATTGTGAGCTCCCTGAAGGCAGGGACTATATTTTGCCTTAAAAAAATTTTTTTTTTTCACTAGGGCTTAGCACAGTGGAACACAGTAGGCACTTAATAAATGTTTATAGGTTGACTGACTTACTCAAGGTCAAATAGCTAATTTAGTGGCAGAGTTGAGACTCAGGACCCAGGTTTCCTGATTCCTAATCCAGTGCCGCTGGAGCCATAGTATGAGACCACTGGGGAGTTCCAGGGAGGTGGGTAGAACTGTGGAAGGGAAGGATCTGGTTCTTTTGAGTTTTCCGCCCCCCTACTGATGGTCACTATTATCTCTGTATCTTGCCTTGTAGTCTCCTCTGGTCCACTCTGCCACTGCCCGAGGTCCTATCATCACAGTACCCCTTTCCAGAGGCTCCAAATTCCCCTTTAATCTCTCATCTCTCTTCCCCATTTGAACTTGCCCCAGGCACAGAAATGTCCAGGGTCTGGATTAAACCAACTTGATACTCCATCTTGCATATGAATTTTTGTTTGGTTTTTTATTTTGTGGGTCTTTTTTTCTTCTGGAGATTGAATCTCTCTATATCACCAAGGCTATAAGTGCAGGGGCCACTTACAAGCCCATCTTTATAAACTTAGAAGGTTTGACCTTCTCTGTTTCTGACCTGGGCCAGTTTGCTCTTCCTTAGATAGCCTGTGGTGCTTGTACACAGGAGTCAACACATAGGTGCCAGACTTAGTCCTGCTAGCTTCAGTCCTACTCCAGCTTTTGATCAGTCTTAGCTCCTCTTGCTGCATGGCCTATACACACACACACACATAAAATATCATACCCATTCTACATGGTTTTAGAGTATGCCTGGCTTCCTATAATTCTCAACTAAAATCCCACCTCCTACAGGAAGCCTTCCCCAACCCTTCTTCATTCCTGTGCCTTCCCTCTGTTAATTATTTCCTGTCTATCCTGTATTTGACTTGCTTTGTATATATTTGCTTGCTTGTTTCCCCCATTACACCATAAGCTCCTTCAGGGCAGGGACAGTTTTTTTGCCTTTTGTATCCCCAGTGCTTAGCACAGTGGCACATAGGCTCATAGGCACTTAATAAATGCTTATTAACAGATTTCTTTGAGCTACTGGGGTAGGTAGCTTTGATCTTTGCTGCTGAAATCCAAGACATAATCCTTAACATTAAGGGATGCTAGATGTGGATCTTCAAAAGAAAAAAATGACTTCCCAATTTGCTAAAGGCCTTCCCTGAAAGAGTTTGATCAAGACACAGATTGATTATTATTTTCCATTTTTTCCCTCAAGTCTGGGTGTGGGCCCAATGCTACCGAAAGATCTTTTCGTGATATGTATGTAAACCCCAGCAACCACCAATCCTCTCCCAAGCGATTAGACAGGGGCAGGAAAGGTTTCTGGACCTGGGTCCTGTCAGGCAATGCAGAAATCCCATGATATATGACCTGAAGGAGTTTATCTTGCTCTGGGAAAAAAAAGACCTTGGAACCAATACTTCACATTCTGAAGCCAATAAAAACATCTTAAAATAACGCCCCCTCCTCCTTCTTTGCCCCTTCCCTTGGCCAAGGAAAAATGGAGACGGTTGGTGGTGTGTGTGTGTGATCAGATCAGGGAAGAGGGGGTACGTTGATCACCAGCGATTCAGTTTCAAGGTCCAGGAACATTGTTGTGGGCACTGCAATCCTAATGATTTATAATGAACTTCAACATGGAGAATCAAATGCCATGCACTTTCCTAACAGCACTACAAAAATAAACACATTCACAGTGTCTGCAAAATTGGAAACAAATGTCTCAAAGCAAACAAGGACTCTTTGCTGTCCTACCCAAACTTTGGAGGAAGAAAAATACTGGAATTCAATCGTTACCACAAATGATAAGCCAATATCATTTGTCATGGGAAATTCATCTGGGCAAAACTGGATTGCTCCATTACCTCTCGATGACTCTGACAAATAACCATATTGAAATATCTTAAATTAAAAGCAGCCAGGGCTTAACTTCAACTCTCCCCCCCACCCCCAGCCTTCTGGCTGCTAAATTTTGTTCCTCCCTCTCTTTTATTCCCTTCCTTCCCTTTTCCCCCCAAGGAACTGAAAGTGAAAAGCAGTTAACTACCCTGTACAAGATGGACATGAAGTGTGGTCAGAAAAAGAGAGGTGTCTTTAGGGTGGCCCAGAATAGGTGTGGTGATCTTTCCTTCAGTGTTGAAGGGTGCCTTGGTTGAGGAGGACTGAGGCAGGAACTAAGACTGGAGTCTAGACCTTAATTCTTGGAATCTCTAGGGCAGGGATTTTTAATCTTGTTCTGTATCAGGGGCCCCTTTGGCAGTCAGGTGAGGCCTATGGAGCCCTTCTCAGAATAAAGTTTTTAAATGCATAGAATAAAATATCTAGTACTAAAAGGAAACCAACTATGTTGGACATATGTATATATGCGCAGTCACCTTGGTTTGTAGTCAAGCCATTCTTGACTCGTTGTTTTCTCCTCTTCCTCCAGCTCATATCTAATTATTTGGTGTCTTGTTTTTTTTTTTTTAAAGCTCATAAACCCAATCAGATTAAGAAACCTTGATTTAGGATCATAGAACCCTAGATTAAGAAACTCTGATTTAGTATCATAGAATCCTAGATTTAGAGCTAGAAAGCACATTAGAAGTCATTGGGTCTAATCTCTCACTTTATAGAAGAGGAAATCATCCTTAGGTGTCCATATTGTATCTCTCAGAGGACTGTAAGCCCCCTGAGGGCAGAAACTGTTCTATTTTTATCTTTGTGTATGTATCTTTGCCTTACATAGAGTAGAAGTGTAATGAACATTTGTTGAATTGACTTGAATGTTTTCAAAACTGTGACTATTTGGACTCAGGAGGCTTCTATGACCTTCCCACCCTTCCTACAAATCTCTCTCCCTTTCTGCTACATACTCTGGAGGCAGGAGACCAGGGCCAGTAATTTCAGGTGAGAAGGTATGCAAGAATAGAAACCTTTAGAAACGACAAACTTAAAGGGAGCAAGTAATAAAATATAAACTGGATAATTATCAGAGAACAAACTGCAGGGGAAGGGTGTAGGCTTAGGTGGATTATATGCAAAGAACATGCAAATTCCATACGTGATTTTTATGCATATTTATACTCCTATTTCACAGACTTGATTGCGGTTCCCCTGGGAAAATTCTATCTTCTTCCTTTCTGAAGCTTACTTCTGTGATGGAAACATGCCCCATCTCTGCCCAAAGGGCAGCTTGCAGGGAATAATAGAGGAAATTCTCATCCCTTGTTCTTCAGTTATAAGAAACTGGTGAGAAAGGAACTCTTTCCACTGGAAAAAAATTTTAAAAAAATCTTAAGAGTTGCCTGAACTTTGTAACTTTTTACTTTGCCTGGCAGATCTCTGCTCACTCCTGACTTTCTCTAAAGGGTATGATTTATCAAAATCATTAACCTGCTGTGAACAAGAAAAACAGAACATTTTACAAACCTCAGAGTATGAGCTGAAGGCTTATTAGACTTTCTAGTGCATAAATGTATGTGTATGTCTGCCTGAATTTCAAAATGGCTAATATGGCTTTAGGTGTACAAATGCTTATTTATTACAAGGTATATGAACTTTGCAAAGACCCCAGCCTTAAAGGGTTTATTCATTCATATGTGTGTGTGTGCCTGTGTACACACACACACACGCAAGTTTCCTCCTCCCACCCCCATAAAATCCTTTAATTTGGTGCTTTCTCCTTCTTCTCCCCCCTCCAATTTCTTTTTTCCCTTTTTCTTTATCTTGGCCTTAACAAGGAAATTAAATGTCAAATAAATCTAAAAAATCCAGTGTTATAATTTGTAGATGTAAACAGAAAACTGAGGCAATGCCAAACTTAAGGTTTTTCTGGTTGTGTGCTAATTAGGCTGCACATTTTAAATCTTAAACATATGCAAAGTGCTAGCGTTCTTGTGGTTAAAAGAGACTTAATTTGTGCAGCTCCTGACATTTGTGTATGTAATTTTGCGACTTTCATTATAATCACCACCGTCAATAAATATTTGTTGAACATCCACTACATGTATAACAGTGGGCTAAGTGTTCCCTAGAATGTGGAGAAGTCAGAGCCACTGTCCAGAAGTGGGAGATGCCATTTCTGTAGTTTTAAGACCATATTTATGATGGTTTGAAATCTTTCCTTTTTTCTCTCCTGAGGAAAAAATCTCTTTCATTCCGGGGCATGGGCAACAAAGGGACGGGTCTGGTCCAAAGGGATGAAGACTAATAGAAGTATATAGTTAAAGCAGTTACTTCAGTTTTAGACAAGTTACAGATAAGCTGAAGGAAGTCACAATAAGCCTTAAAAGATCAGGCAGAAACTATGTGATTAGATAGACCCAGTCCAGAGTCCTAGTAGGTGTGGGGAATAGCAATACTGTCCAAAAAGGATGAACCCAGGGCTATACTGGAGTTAGTTTGAATTCACCTCCGAGAAGCAATCTTTATATTTTCAATATGAGCATTTGCACTTTGGAAATCACAAATGCTATAAATCATGACTCAATTTATTGTTTTGTTGATTATCTAGACTTAAGAAAGGGGTGAAAAAAATCAATGATGTAGAATAAGCTCAAATGTGTGTTATACAAGTGTTATACACTTGGAGAGTTGAATATTAAAATTTGCCAGCACACCACTGGTTGAATACAATTGGAAAGAACATTAGATTTGGATTCAGAGGACCTGGCTCAAATTAGAACTCTTCCACATACTACTTCTATGACTTGAGGCAAGTCACTTTTGTTGTTGTTATTTTTCAGGTGTTTCTGACTCTTTGTGATCCCATTTGTGGTTTTCTTGGCAAAGATACTAGAGTCATTTGCCATTTCCTTCTCCAGCTTATTGTATTGATAAGGAAACTGAGGCAAATTGGGTTAAGTGACTTGCTCAGCTTCACACAACTAGTCTGATTTAAACTCAGGAAGATGAGTCTTCTTGACTCCAAGTCCAGCATTCTATCCACTGTGTCATGTAGCTGCCATTCTTCAGCTCTATAAAGTGAAGGGGTTGGACTAGTTGATAACTGAAGTCCTTTCCAGCTTCAAATCTCTGATCCCATGATCCTTTTCCTAGGACAAAGGAAAAATTATTTCATACTATCTTTTAGCTGTGAACAGATAGGTATTGATACTTATAGGTATACCAATAGGTGTTGGTGTTGTTCAGAAGAAGGTTCTAAGTTTGTATGTTAGAAACAAGCTCAGGATGGAGGAGTCTCATTAACGAGGATTACCTACTGGGAGATGAGTCTCAGGAGCTCCACTCACATTCAGTAGTTGGGGAGTAGGTATCTGAACCAGTTTGGCATTATTTCCAGTGCTGGTGTACCCAACCCTTGTGTAAATAAGAGTGCTGGCTGGGAAAGCTCTGATAGGGTTGGAGTAGATCAGATATGGTGGACCAGGATTTCCCCTTCTTTCTTGTGTGGTAATGTTTGTGGGCCTGGCTGCTCTACCTTCAGTAAGAACATTTAGTCCAGAATTTGTGTGACACGTCTGTGGTTATTTTATTATTTTTTTTTTTCGTGGGGGAAGGAAGGGAGAGTGTTTTTGTGGTTCATGGTCACATCCTGTGCTGCTTGGAAGCCAGGACTGAGAAAGCATCCAAATGGGCATCTGATCAGTGATGACTCAGCTTGAATCTGTCTATCTGGTCCTTCACATCTGACCTCAATCCCCCACCACTGGAGATTTCCAAGTAGTAGACCTCTTTGGGACAGGCAATTACACTATAGGTAAAGACTGTGACTGACTGAAGTGAGGACAGAGATTCTAGGGTTATCTTTTACATTTCAGACCCTATTTACCATTAAACTGGACAAACCCATGATGCTAAAATTAAGGTCTGCCCTTTCTTGTCTCCCTTTTTAAACTAACTTTGTCATGTGGAGAATATATCTTCAAAGAAACTCTCTTTGCTTGTTGGAGCCTGGGTGGCCTAATTAAAAAGTCTTTTGTTGAACATTCTGCAGTTCAATAGCAACAGCTGTACAGTGGAAGCCAGCTCCTACCTCCTTCCATGACTAACTGTGGACAACTGCCAGTTTTGATGAAATCAGGCAGGCTTTAGCAAATATGCTCAGATATTACACCTCTCTTCACTTTCTTCTTATCCATCCAAGATGAGATTGAGAGCTCAGATGAACCTTGTGAGTAATAAAAAACAACACAGTTTTTTTTAATGGTACTTTAAGGTACAGAAAACATTCTGTTTGCAACTCCCCTTTGAGATAGATAGTACAAATATTATTATTCCACTTTTACAGATCAGGAAACTGAGGCTCAGAGTTTAGTGATTTGGTTAAGGTCATCAGGTATTAAGGTTTGGAGCTGGGATTAGAACTTGGACCTCTACTCTGAGTCCATAGCTGTTTCCAATAGGCCACATGGAATAGGCAGAAGAACAGTGGCCCATGTGTTGTCATTTTCATTTGGAGGGATAAGTGGGTCCAAAAGGAGAGGTGGGAATGTGATAAGTTAAACTTTGCCTACTTCATATTTTGCCAAGTTTCTGTAGGTTGACATTAGAAAGATTTGCTTTCATTCATCTCTTATTCTACTTCTTTCAAGTAATGAGTGTTAGACTTAATGACAATCATCATCATTATTAAGCACTTATTGACTATCTATTCTATGTAAATATCATGTCAGCCATTGGAAAATGCAAAGAGATGTACACTAGGGTTCCTCTCTTTGGGATGATACTGATTCACTATGAGCTCTCTATTCTCCCATTTTATTCATCTCAAAACCCTTTGACATCTCCTGACCTTTTCTTCTTTCCTCCAGGCTCTGATAATGAGGGGACACTTCTCCTTGTTAAGGCCAATCCCTCTGCATGTGCCCTGGATTCCATCTACTCCTATCTTCTCCAACATAGTACATACTTAATTGTTTTTGACTGACTAATTGATCTCTCTCTAATCTTCAGTCTTTTCTTATTTATTTATTCCTTCCTTATTGTCTTCAAACAGGTCCAAGTCTCCTCTATCCTTAAAAAAAAAAAAAAAACCAAACAAAACCAAAAACCAAAACCCCAAACCTTAACTAGACCCTATCATCTCCTCAAGCTATCATCCCTATATTTATCCTCCTTTCCTCAGCTAAACTTTTAGGGAAAAACCCCAGTATATAGACTCACTGCCTCCATTCCTCAAACCTTTGCAGTCTAACTTTTGACCTTACCATTCAGCTGAAACTACTTTCTCCAAAGTTACCAACGAATCACCAAATCTGATTTTTTTTGAAGTCCTCATTCTTTTTGGTGTCCTTGCTTCATTCCTGCTAGATATTCTCTTATCTTTGGATTTTCATGACATGACCATTCTCCTAGTCCTTCTCTTGCCTGTCCCACTGCTCCTTTTTAGACTTCTTGGTTGGCTTATTATCCATTTGATGGTCCCAAACTGTGAGTGTTCCTTAAGGTTCTGTCTAGGGTCTTCTCTCCCTATTTTCTCTTGGTGATCTCATCAATCTCCAGGGGTTTAATTATCTTCTCTTTCCAAATGATTCCCAGATCTATATATCTAGTCAAAGACTTACACCTGAGGTCCATTGCCACATTGGTTGTTCATCTTCATTTTTGAAGAGGACCAATGACATCATGGGTGATCACTTGACTTGCATGTGAATTGAATTTAACTGAGGCAGAGATGCATAAAGTTGTTAGTCTCATTCTCTCTTCCTGAGTCATTGAAGTGCTTTGGCAAGACAAAAGTCTTGATTAGAGATTGAGTAGAGAAATGCAAATTAAAACAACCTTGAGATATCTCTTTATACCTATCGGACTGGCTAAAATGTTCAAAGGTAAAAGTGGAAAATGTAGGAAGGATATGGAAAAATTGGGACACTAATTCACTGTTGGTGGAATTGTGAACTGATTGGAGAACAAGCTGGAATTATGCCCAAAGAGTTATTAAACTGACTATATACCCTTTGACCCAGCAATACCACTACTAGGTCTGTTTCCCAAAATGATTAGGGAAAAAAGAAGAAAAAAGCTATATGTTTTAAAGTGTTTATGGCAGCTCCCTTTGTGGCGGCAAAGAACTAGAAATTGCAGGGATGCCCATCAATTGGGGAATGACTGAACAAGTTGTGGTATATGATCATGATGGAATACTACTGTGCTATAAGAGATGATAAGCTTGAGGATCTTATAAAACCATGGATAGATTTGTATGAAATAATGAAGAGCAAAATGAGCTCAACCAAGAGAATGTTGTATACAGTAACAGCAATGTCATTTCAAGAACAACTTGAGTGACTAAGTCATTTTGTCTATATAAACACCCAAATTAACTACGAAAGGACCTATGAAGGAAGATGCTATCTGCATCAAGAGAAAGAACTGATAAATAGAAGTATGTTTAGAATGGGTTTGTACATGTACATTCATATACATATAATACATACATCCACATACACACATACATACGTACATACATACACATATATATGTGCATATATGAATTTGTGTTTACTGGTAGCCATCTTAAGGGCAGAGAGGAAAGAAAAAAAAGAAAGTTACAGGATAACTTTATTATATGTTTAAAAGGAAGTTGTGCATAATAGATTTTTGGTTTCATGTACAATCACTTTTTTTTTTCTATTTCACAATGTTATAGAAATGCTTGTTTTATTTCTTCAGTTCAGAATTTTAAAAAAAGATAAAAATCAAGAAAACTTGCTCTGGCCTGGGTCACACTAGATGACATTGGTATCTTTGATGCCTGACTAAGCACTCAATTGCACTTGCTTCAGCTGCCTTCATAGCTGTTGGAACAAACTGTACTCATCTACCCATTCTGCCTTGGGAAGTCTTCACATGTGTGGGGTAGATATCCCTCTAACTCAACAATGGGTTTGAGGCCTGTTGGCTACCCTAGGCCTGATTATTAGACATTTCAAACTGGCTGTCAGGGAGATATCTTAAGTTCAATATGTCAAAACAGAACCCATTATTGTTCTCTCTAGTGTCTTCCTCTCCCATTTCTGTCAAGGGTACCAACATTTTTTCATCTTCCAGATTTGTAACCTTGGTATGATTCTCAACTTCTCCCTCTCCTTCACTGTTTGCCCCAATCCAACCAATTAATAGATCTTGCCATTTTTATGTCTACAATATCTCTTTCATTTGGCCCTTTTTTTCTTCACTATAGCCACCATATTAGTGTAGGCCCTTAGTACCTTTTGTCCGGATTGCTGCAATGGCTTTCTAATTTGACTCCCATACTTCATAGAGGTTCCAAAGGGATTTTCCTTAAGTGTCCACCTGAATACATCACTTCCCTACTTAATAAATTCCACTGTCTTCCTATTCCTTATTGGATAAAATGTAAACACTTCTATTTTTAAAAAAAACCTTTTGCATCTTGACTACAACTTATCTTTTTAGCATCATTATACATTATTTCAGATCCCTCAGTCTGTAATTCAGCCACACTGGCCTTCTCTTTCCTCCTTACACAAGATACTCCATATCCTGCCTTAAAACCTTTGCACTTTCCATCCCCCATTTGCGAAATGCACTCAAGTCTCTTATCTGCTTTGTAGAAGCCTTCTCTTCCTTCAAGATGCAATTCAGGTACTACATGAAGACTTTCCTGGCACCTACAACTATTAGAACTTGCCCTGTCTAATTATTTTGTTATTCATTTTTTTAGTTAATTTATTGTTTAGTTTCAGTTAACAAGATTCAATTCCATAGTTCCTTGATTTTCAAATTTCCTTTACTTCCCTCCCCCCTCCCCCCACGACAGCATATAGTCCAGTATAGGATTTACAAATACATTCATATTAGACATTATTCCAATTACAAAGGTGTATTGTACTAGGTTATTAATTTTGTTATATTGGTTATTCTCTATATACCAATATATGGACATGTTGTCTTTCCTGATAAAATATAAGCTTTTTGAGAGTATGCATTGTTTTATTTTTAGGTACATGTATTCCTAGAACCTAACTTAGCGTCTGGCATACAGTAAGAGCTTAAAAAATTTTTGTTGATTGATTTTTTGATCTACCTATAGTCAATCCAAAGGCTTCTGTGGTTTTTGCTAATATTTAGGGCAGGCTTACATGTGAAGTCAAGGGCCATTTACTTCTCTTGTAGTTTGATCTCAAGGCCATTGAATTTGGTTGTCCAAGATAAATTGTCAGAGGAAGACTGAGTCCTTTGTGGTTATTAAACATTGAGTCTCCTGGAAACCCTGTTTTGGAGACAGTTAAAATGAGGCTTAGTTGTTAACTGATGACACATCAAATCAGCAGTGGAGCTGATAATATAAGCCAGCAGTTTTGATTTTCCAGTCCCCTAGAATAGAAAATAAAGACATGTCACACATTCTGCTCAAGCAATGGGGAGTCTGCCCAAGGCTTCCAACGTTCCAACATCTGGGTGGTTTGCAAAGTTAACTAATTGACAACAAGAGTGCAATGGAGAGGAACAAAGGCCAAGGAAACAGTGTTCAGGAAACCCAAAGAACCCTAGATGGAAGGCTCAGAGCCAGAAACTTCATTATTGCCTAAACACAGTACCAGGAAAGAGAAGAGGTCAGTTAGATTCCATAATTCTCTCTCATTAGAAACTTTACTAAGACCACTAATATAATTAATAGATAACTACAGAGAGAATAAAACAGAATTATTTTTCTTCTTCAAAGAACCCACTCTTGGGTAGTAGGGGAATGATACTTTTTTCTTCCCCAAAGACTGACATTGGGGAAATGAGGCAAAGACTGATAAATGTAGTTTAACAAAGTTATCTGGGGAAGAAGGCAATAAGGCCCTCAGTCTGTTCTGGCCAGAACCATGGTGTACCTGCAGAACTATGACTTTCCTGGCTGTAGTTGCCTACTGAACTCACCTTCAGCCTCAGAAAGAAGCATGAGAGTCCAGATTGCAAAGCACCTTTGTCCATGTATCAGACTGATTTGATGTCTCTCTTCATTAGTGATGTGGCCATAATCTGCTTTATATCCTAGATTAGGACTTTTTCCCTTCCTTAACTTTTAATATCTTTCCAAACCTTTCCTGACTTCTTAGACACCTAAACTATTGCCCACTCCGAACTTGGATAAACACTTACCTGATCTTTTAGGTTTTGTCTGGGCTCTTGGCCCTGCTTAACTCTATGAACTCATGCCTGGGTTCATATGATCAAGTGATTGAAGAGGAGATAGACCCTCTTTCTCATGAGGACCCAATCATGAGATTGGGTTAGTGGTGTACCAGGATAATACACATTTTTTCCTGAAAAGACATTATTGGCAATATTGCTAAGTAAGCTTCCTCTTATCTTGGGCCACCTAACATCTGGAGAGGGGTATATTGAGAATATCTTGTAGATAATTAGCAATAATAATGTTAACAACAATAACAATAAATGACATCGATATAACACTTTTAAGATTTACAAAGCACTTTCCTCATCACAACCCTATGAGGTAGGTGTTACAATTATCACTATTATATAGATGAGGGAAATAGATGCTTAGAGAGGAAAAATGACTTACTCATGGTCACACAGCTTTTTAAGTATTGGAGGTGGGATTTGAACTCTGTTCCCCCTGACTTAAATCTAGGTGCTCCATACTTGAAGTAATTTGACTGCTTCAGACCATAGCACCTCTGTAGTATGAAGATGACCATAGTGTGATGTATGACTGGGGTGGTGAGGTGAGTGGCTGACAATAGTGCTTTTACAAACCCCACCCTGTCCAAGCCCAAGCTATATGTAGCTCACAGCAACTAAGGCTGAGAACTCAAAGTGAGTATTTCATTTTTGAAAAGCTGGGTGTCATTTCTGGACTCCACGCTGTTATCCCAACCAAGCTTAAAACCATATGACAATAATATGTAGCATATTTTTATGATAAACATCAGTAATCATACTTGTCAGAGAGGCTGAAAAATGAAAAACACACAGCAGTCCCCTTTCAAAAAAAGAGAATGAACAAAGCAAGAGTAGAAAAAGTACATCTCCCCGTAACAGTGGAGAATTGGGTCCCCCATACATTCGTTAGATTCCTGGAGGACAGTGAGCACAGGGGAAGGGAATAAATGGAAAGAACATTTGGAAAGACAATATCATATTGTCTCATAATTTGCAAAACAATAATGCTTTCCAAAGCTGGTATGTAAAACTCACCCTCTTTTTTGGCCATCCCAACCACAGAAGAAGTTGCTTTGCCAATTAGAACATTCTTGAGGTGTTTTCTTTTTCTTCACATGGAGTTTGTTGTGATCCCATGCTTGCTATTATCCATAAATTAATTTCTGGCACTGTAGTAAATTCTCAGAAAACCAATAAAACCACAAACTTACAACTAATTCCTTCTGGGTTTTTTGTTTGCTTTATTTTGCTTTTGGATTATTTGTTTTTTCTGTTTGGAGGATTTTCTTTTTGGTGAGAAAGACAAAGGAACAAAAAATGATTGCAGTAGTGATCCACATAATACATTTTCCTTCTCCATTTTCCTATAGTAGTTACTGTATTGTGGTAGTTGTTCAGCCTTCATTTTTGAAGAGGAGCAATGACATCATTGAGTGATGTCTTGATTTTCATGTGAATTAGATTTTAGTGAGGTAGAGTTCTGCAAAGTTGTCAGCTCCACTTTCTCTTCCACAGCCAGAAAAGTCCAGTGGCAAGACATTGGCAAGATGGCTGGGGATGGCCTGGGATGCAGTGGATGACCTTGGTGATGTCTGATTAAGCTTTAAGCGCTCCACAGAGCCTGCTTCAGCTGTCTTTATGGTTATTGGAACAAATTGTTCTTGTCTACCTGTTTGGATGTATTGCCCTTCTGTTCATAGATTGTGGGTTATTCTTAACCTGTTTTAGCCCCTTTGCCAAGACAGTTTACTGGGATGTGACTGCTGCACACACTTCAGCTTTTTGGAGCCACAGGTGAGAGTTGCATGAAGGTGGACAGCACACATGAATGAGCAACCTTGGAAAGGGCTTGGCAAGCCCTCATACTAGAGATGCCAGTCCTCCCTGATTACCCCATTCACTCCAGTTGCTCTATGGGGGGGATTTAAAAGAGGCTTTGTGGTAGGAGGCACTCTTTAATAACCTAATCTGGAAGAAATAGCTAAAAGAATGGATCACTTGGAGAAGTTACATGTGTCATAAAAGATTCTGCAAGGAATTAAAAAACTGCAACCCAGTAATTGAACCATTTTTAAACATACCAATAGCAGAAAGCCAGTTAGAAAATCAGTTGAAATACTTGTCAATCATACTGCAAAAGGTGTACTTAGGGGGCAGTTAGGTGGTACAGTGAGTAGAGCACTGGCCCTGGACACAGGAGGACCTGAGTTCAAATTAGGCCTCAGACACTTGACACACTTATTAGCTGTGTCACCTTGGGCAAGTCACTGAACCATAGTTGCTTTGCTTTCCCCCTCCAAAAAAAAAAGAAAGATGTATTTAGGAATAACCAGGAGTTAGCAAGAAAATTCAGTAATATTTTTAGTGGGGGAAGACATTAAGGGCACTACTTTTCCCAAATTGTCTTTTGAAATAAACAAGTCATAATAATAAAAAAATGCTAAGTGCATCAAACTATTCTAGACTTGATAAGAAAAACAAACAAATTAAAGGGAAAGAAAGCATCTGCCTTGGAATTTTGAAGGCACTCAAGGATGTTTTAGACTTGTGGAACTGTTGGTCAAAATCTGTAATTTTTCATTATGGGCCAGGCTGCTGGGATAGTGTAATGGAGGCACACATTTCCTAAGAGGCTATCATCCTCAAGGGGAGACCTGACTGAAGTTCAGGAATGTAATTCCCATATAACTGAATACCTGGGCCCAGGGTGAGGCTGATGGGAAGTCTGGGTAGGAAAGGAAAAGCTAGTATGTAGAAAATGAATGATGGGCAGTGAATGATTGTCCCTTGTGAATGAACGATTCATTCAATGAATCTGATTGGGAGACTGCAGTTATGGGCATCCAAAAATGCAAGAGTTCTGGCATGAAACAAGGAGTGAAGACAGGGAGGCAGCAAGACATGCCATGTAGAGATTTAGATGCAGAGTCATTGGAATTGACTAATTTCTAGTCAGATTGCTATAGGAATTGGAACATGCTTTCTCTCCACCCTATAATCCCCATTTCAGTCATGAGTCATGGAGAAGCTGGTGTCCCAGACTACTTTTTTTGGTGGGGGGAATTGGGGATGATGTACATTCATTTAAAAATGAGTATTGAGGGGCGGCTAGGTGGCGCAGTGAGTCGGGATGACCCGGGATCGATCCCGGCCTCAGAAAATGAGCACCCACACATAAATAATGACTAGCCGTGTAACCTTGAGCAAGTTACTTAACCCCAATTGCTTTAAAAAAAAATGAATATTGAGATTTGCTTCCCTATTGTTTTACACTTATGTCATAATTAAATAGTCCATAGTTAAGAAGATGGTTCCTAACTATTCTGTTAGTTTAGTGCTAGATTAATTTAGGTGACTTTTAGAAATTCTTAAGAAACTTGGTAGCTGGTCAAGGCAGAGGAGGTAGATTATAATTATTAGCCCAAATACTCCCATATTGATAATTCACATGAATATATATGATATGTGAATACATATGATAATCCACATGAATACATTATATATGAATATATGATGATCCATATAAATATAATCCCTATGAATCCAGAGTTGAGGGCATCCAGGTAACAATATAGCATAATCACTATGACTGAGTGTCATAAAGTACTGAATATGGAGTCTAAGAACATGTTGGGTTCAAATCCCAACCTTGTCGTTGACTGTCTACAGTGACTTGGACAAGTCACATAACTTCTCTACCCTGAGAATTCCATTACATTCATATAATTGTGATATGTTTAGCCATTCCCACTTGGTGGGCACTCCTATAGCTACCAGTTCTCTGCTACAAAAAAAGAGCTGCTATAAATATTTTTGTTCATCTGAATCATTTCACCCTTTATTTGATCTCTTTGGGGAGGCTTAGTATTGATCTTGCTAAGTCAAAGAATATTTTCAATTTAGTGACTTTTTGAGAATTCCAAATTGCTTTGCAGAATGGCTGGGTAAATTCAATGTTCCACCAAAGGTGAATTATTACCCATCACTATTTCCATTGGCCAGAAATTATTAACTCTTTTTTTGTGTCATGGACTCAGTGTTGTGCTGGTAAATGTTTAACAACCAGTTCTTGGGGGAAGGGGGCGGGAAATATATACAAAACACTTATATTAATCTGCATTATTAACATTTCCTCTATCATTTTCTTATGCATAGATAATCAACAAAACAATAAATCAAGTCCCAATTTGTAGTATTTGCTCACTTCTGAGGTGTAAATGCTTCACATTGAAAATTTAATAAAATAATATAAAAATAAAAATAAAATAAAATGAGCCTGTTTGAGCTGATACCAGCCAGTGCATGAACCCCTTTTGGGAACAATTATTTTAAAATGAATAATATAAAACACATAGGATTGTAAAGGAAAGCAATTTTATTGAAATAAAGATGTCTTTTTTTCCCCATTCCAATTCATGGACCCCCTGAAATCTATCCATGGATTCCTTGGATCCCAGGTTAAGAAAGAATCCTTGCTTAGAATATGGATAAGTGTTGCCATTACAATGCCTACTTCAAATTTCACATTCCTGTATAATTGACCACTCCTCATTCATTTTGTAGAGTGCTGAAGCCAGCTCAGGGCTATGCTGAAACCACATTCAGACTTTGAGCCTCCCAAATAACTTTCTAGATTTATTCAACCAGTTTTCCGTGTCTGTTAGTATATTGATCTGGATCTGGAATTGGAGGATCTGGTTTTGAATCAGAGATATTCTATATAATACCTGTGTGACCTTGGGCAAATTATCAACCATCCCTGGGCCTCCTACCATAAAATAAGAGAATTGCACTAGATCATTTATAAAGAATCTTGCAGCTCCAACTCCTCTGATGCTGCAACAAGGCTGCTGCTCCCATAACAGAATTCAGCAATGGCGCACATTTTGGCATTATCCATGAAAGTCTTGCTCTCTGTGTGGCAGTTTTATGGTAGAGATTAGAATGTGATTCTGATTGGATGCTTCCCCTTTTTTTCTGGTTTTACTGAAGTATTCACTTGGCTCATTTATATCCAGATCATTGACGTGATCCTGCCAAAAAGCCAACTTCTCAAGGATAACTCTTGAGCTGGAGAGGTTTCCTTTAGGGGCAAGAACGAAGGTTAATAGTCCTTTCTGCGGCCCTTTGTATGATCACACAAGACAGGCTAAATGTAAACTGATATCTCTCATTCTTGACTCTGCATGGGGAACCTTGCCTCTGACAGTACATTGTAATGTGTTTCCTCAAGGTGCTCTGGTTGAGGTGATTGGTAGAGTCTTAGTTTGTGGTTTCCTGTTACATCTTTCTGGGTAATGTAAGTTTAATATGCTCTGATCTCCTTTATTTTTTTAAAATGAGATTTTATTGATGTTATTTGCCATTTCACATCATCCTGATTTCTCCCAGTTATCCCTCCCATTCCTAGAGAACCCATGTGACAAATAATTTTTAAAGACCAAAAAACCCCCCAAAAGAAGAGGAAAAAAATCAACATCACTGAATAATATATAGGAACAGTCTGAAAACATGTGCTGTATTATCCTTGTGTACCTCCTTCACTTGCTTTACATACTCTTAAGAACTGAATCACTGAGTCTTTCAGATTATTGGAGGTAAATGCTTCAAGGAACCAGCCAACAGAAGATAACATCATTAATAAGCCAGGATTATCCTTTTTGCTTCTTGTTCATCTTCCAAGACAAAGGAAAATGTTTATCTAGTTCATTAGGTAACTGAAATAGGGAAATAGCTCCATTTTTCTTGGTAGGATTATATAGATTTAGAGGCTCATTTCCATTAAAATTGCTGGGTGAAAATGTCCACATTGTATCTTTATTATGTTTGATTTCTATATAACCATGTATGTATACATTGAGACCTCTAGGTGACAGGAATAGTGGAGAGGGTGCTGAACTCCCTTCGTTTGAATCCTATCTCATGCACTTCCTATGTGATACTGGGCAAGTCATTTAACCTCTCTAGCCTCAGTTTACTTATTTGTAAAAGAGGATAATACTAGTGTGTACTTCACAAAGTTGTTGTGAGGATCAAATGAGATAACATGCCAGGTGCTTTGTAAACTTTAAAACATGATATTAATGCTAACATATGCCAATGTCTATCCAACTTCATTTTTCATTTCATTTCTGGTACTTAGGATGTTGGTACAAAATTTTAATTGGATAAAGGCAACTCCAATAGTACTGTTATTAGAGTCAGGAGACCTAGGGAAAAGGTCTAGTTTTGCTACTTATTAGCTTGAGCAAATTATTTCATCCCTCTGGATCTCAGTTTCTATATCTATGAAGTGGGAATAATAATACTTTGTTATTTGTTATTAACTGGTTACTATAGGGATACAGTAGGACTCTATTATAACTTAACTTATTCTATATAATTAAGCATAACATGGGTCCAATTATATCCCCTTTAAACTTTGTTCTATATAGCAAACTCTTTTACAACCTAACCATTTTATAAGGTTGGTCCTGTATGTCAAGATTATAAAGCTCTTTCACTCTCCTTGGCCATATCTTTGTCTATCATAGGGAAATGATTGCCCAGCACAGGTTCTTGAGTTTTGGGAGGCATGGAGAGAGACAAAAGACATGATCCCTGCCTTCAGGGAGCTTCAAGTCTAGTTGAGAAGACCTATACCTGAGACAAATAATGATAAAGTTTCATATTTCACCACATAATGAAACATTGATTCAGAGCTGGAAATAGTCTTGGATTGTATTCTATGGACTATAAATGGTCTTGGCACCAGAGCAAAGAAAACTGGTGAAATGAAATAGATAGGGAAGGCTATGTAGAGTAATGGTGTCAGATACAAATAGAAATGGATCCCTGCAGGCTGAATATTGACTAAGAAGACCACAAATCAACATTATCTATGTTGTATTTTTCATTAATTTTGTTAAATATTTCTGGGTTATATTTTATTCTGGTTCCCCTGTGCACTTGGTAGTTTCACAAACCACTTGTGCCCATGGCCCAGGACTTTGATATCTTTGTTGTAGAGAAGGTGGAACTAAACCTATCTTTCCACACTTCTGGGTCATTATCAAGTTTACCATTTAATTAGTCGATTAATGCAGGTGACCCATACACATCTCCCTAAGTATCTCACACAGTTCTCTTTCTCCACATGGTGCTTAATAATGATTTCTTAAATAAATGAATGAAAGAAAGGAAGAGTGCATGTGGCTAGCAGTCCACAGAAGCAGTGCTGTATGTTCTCAGCATGTGACATGTTGGAATTTCTTCTTATAAACCATCTGTTGCTTTCCTCAGTTGCCCAAAGAAAGAGAAACCTCTGTTCCAACTCTGCCATAAGTTTCCATTGTCTGTCTGCTATTTCTTCTTTAACTTTTAAAGGAATCACTTGATTTTGTCAAATTTGACATCCTCCTAAAGATATCAAGCTACAACTTAAGTCCAATTCAAAATTCACTCTGCCATCTTTTATCCTAGTTGATAAGAATAATGGACGTATCTTTGATGAATTTCATCCAATTTCAATAAAATTTTTTTGTAGGTGGATAGAGCTTAAAAATCAATTTGATACAACATTTACAGTCAGCAATAATTGTCTACTGAACTAAGTTGGTTAGGTAACCCCTAAATGACATCTGTAGTTTACAAAACTAGTACTGACTCTCTCAAGTCAGGGCTGATTAAGTAATGAGTGCTGAGGAGAGTAGTGATTTTATTCTGCCATATGTATACACACATATACTCATATATATCTTTTGTGATTTTCATCAGATTTTTCTGACATAAAGTTTCAGTGAATTTCAATGAAATTGGATAAAAATCATAAAAGATATGCCTATTAGGAAATTCTTGTCAACTAGGATGAAAGATGGCAGAGTGAACTTTAAATTGGACTTATTCGTAGCTTGATGCTCTTTAAGAGTGTGTATACACACTCTTTCTCGTGTGTGTGTGTGCACATACACACACACAGACACACACACAGACAGGGGAAATCATAGATCTAGTTCCTAGACAAGCTAGACAAGAACTAGATCTTGTCTATGCTCTCTCTCTCTCTCTCTCTCTCTCTCTCTCTCTCTCTCTCTCTAGATCAGTGACTATATGGAATAGACCTATGGTTTCCTCTCTATATGGAACTCCTGGAGGAGAATGCTCTCTCTGCCAATACAAATTAGCACTTTCTCTGAAAATTACAGCCTTAGAGAGAATTCTCTAGAGCAGGGGTCAGCACTCTATGGTTGGTTTTTACATAGCCTGCAAGTTACCATTCTTAGCTTCCATACTATATGAAAACCAGCAGCAGGTCAGATTAGGATTGCAGGCAATAATTTGCTGACCTCTGTTCTAGGCCACTGAAAAGCACCTTGTCCAATGTCATACAGCTAGTATGTACCAGAGAAAGGACTTGAGCCCAGATCTTTCTGGTTCTGAGGCTATGTCTTTACTTTGCCACACTATTTCTCATCTCTTGAATTATTAATATTTATGATAGGAGAGTGACTACACTTTGGTTTCTAGCATAAATGAATAATTTTAAGGTGACAATAATTATTTTATTAAATAAATTAGACATCTTATTGATATCTAATTCTATTTTCCTCAGAAATTTTTTTGGCAACTACTGAAGGAGATACTTTGTTACCAGACTTAGGTGGTTTATGAGCTAAAAAGTTTGAGAATCTTTTGGATTCAATTGGTGTCAATTGATTGGATTCAATCCTGTGAGTCATTATTCCATCAATCTATGACAAGGATAGTCTAAAGACTAACTAAAACCTTTAGCTGAATGATAGAGTATCCAGCAAAGCTCTACCTGCAACTCCATCATGGAAAGAGGAAAATAGTTTTCTAAAGAGATTCTACTGTTGAGACCTTTTTTCCTCTTGTTTATGGGAGGCATGAATACCACATAATCTCACAGGGAGATATATTTATGGCTCCTTTTTTTTGCATTACTTTTTGGAGTTAGAATATTCCTTAGAAAATTATTTCTTAGAAATTTAGAGTAAATAGAAGTAAATACTTCATTAACAGTACAAACCCTTTTTCCTCTCCCAGCTCTGCTTCTCATTCTCTGTATTCCTCCATTGGCCTTTGATGACTCTGGAGGAGAGAGTGAGACTGATAGCTTTGAACTACTCTGTCTCCCTCCTCACACACAAGTCAAGACATTACCCTGGTGATGTCATTGGTCCTCTTGGAGGATGAAAGACCAACAATAATAACAACAACAACAGCTTCTCTATCATTAGCAGACTTCTTAGGCTGGAATGCTCTTCTGCCCCTGTGGCTCTCTCCTCTGATTGGTTAGTTCGATTCAGAACCTACATTTAAAGGATTTCCCAAGTCAACCATACTCATTCCTCCATTCCTTCCGAGTGCTTCTCTTCACTCTGAATTTCTCCACCCAATTCTTATGTGGGTGCTCCCTCTTATCATTTTTAGCTCACTTTTATATATTATCTTCCCCTAGTATAATTTAAACTCCTTGAGACCAGTTACATTTTTTCTATTTGTTTTTGTATTCCCAGCATTTAGCATTGTACCTGACACATAATAAATGTTTAATAAATGCTTGTTGGCTTGACTTAACATGCCTTTGGGATCCCAGATTGGGGATTTCCTTTCAAAGGCTTAGGGGAAACCCAAGACCATGTCTCCATAAGGGTAGCATCATTTCAGTTTCGCAAGTAGGAATACACAGAGAAAGCTTTGGGAAAGCAGCCTCATTTGGCCAGACCCCTCTATCCTGGTGTTTAGTAGGCAACATCCTGGTATGGAGAATAAGCCCATAATTCTGATCTCTCAGGGCTTCAGGTAAAGATCATCCTTAAACATGTCCTCCTCCTGCTAGAAGAAAACTAATTGCTTAAAAACTTTAGTAACTTGATCTTGAATGATTTCCAAGATCAGGATGATAGAGTCTGGAAGTGGAAATTTTGGGTTGCCAAAGGCAGACTTTGTGTATCTGATAGTTTGGTTTTGCACTTGCCTTGGATAAAAATCACATCCTGATCGTGTGTCATTAAAGATGCTATGACTTTTTTTATGATTGAGAGGGGGAATAAATAACATGGCATTTCTCTGAGGTGACATGCATCCGTATTTTTTCATGTCCAATTAGGGGTTATTTGCTTGAGAGATCCTCTATATTTTAATTTAGACAGATGCATACTTTTCTTGGAGTTTTCTAGATTCTATCACCTGAAGGAAATTGGAGACAATTTTTTTTTATTCTAGTTAAGATCTGAAAGTGATTGGTAGTGACATATATTGATCAACTGCCAAATAGGGGCAACTAGAATAGTGGATAGTAACCTGGTCTTGGAGTTAGCAAGACTTTAGTTCTAGTCCTGACTCTTACTCATACTGACTGGTTGACCCCTCAGCAAATTAATTACCCTTTCAGTTCCATAGATATTCTCTCAAACAATTGCTTCTCTTCCATGGTAGAAAGTTTCCTTACTGTAAATTCCCTATACTAATGAAATTGTAGGCCTAGATAACACACACACACACACACACACACACACACACACACACAAAACTTCATAACCCCTTTCAGATCATCTAGGATACTCAATAAACAAACATTCATTAAAGGCTTATTATGTGCCAAATTGACAAGTAATCAAGAATTTATTAAGCTCTTAGTATATGTAAGGCACTATGATGAGTACTGGAGATACAAAGGAAAGGTGAAAGTAGTCTCTATACTCACAAGCTCACAGTCCAATGAGGGAGACAACATCAAATACTATGTATAAACAGGACATATATATGTGTGTGTGTGTGTGTGTATACACATATACATACACATACACATACATATATACATATACCTATATATATGACAAATTGGAGAAAATCTCAGAGGGAAGGCATTAGTATTAGGGAGGATGAGGAAAGGCTTTGTGCAAAAGCTGATTTTAACTGAGATTTGAAGGAAGTCAGGAAAACCAGGAAGCAGAGATGAGGAGGGAGAGTGTATGTGGAACAGCCAGTGAAAATAGATGGAGTAAGGAGATATTTCTTGTGGGAGGATCACTAAGTGCATAGGGTATGTGGAGAGGGGTAAAATCAAAGATGTCTGGGAAGGCAGGAAGAGACCAGATTATGAAGTGTTTTAAAAGTTAAACAGAGGGTTTCATTTTGATTCTGGAGGTAATGAGGAGGTGCTGGAGCTTTTTGAAGAGGATGATGATGTGGTCAGACCCATGTTTTAGGAAGATGACTTTGACAGCTGGGCGGAGGATGGGCTGGTGTGGGGAGAGCCATGAGGCAGAGAGACCAAGCAGAAGGCTGTAATAGTCCAAGTATGGGATGATATGGACCTACTTTAGTGAGGTGGCAGAGTCAGAGGGAAAAAAAGGGGAATGCAGAAAAGATGTGAAGGCAAAATTTGCAGGTCTTGGCATTTATAAGACTGTGGAATTAGAAAGACTGGATTTTTGCCACCAGATGACCAATTTGTGTCTGACTTGGCAAGAGAATCAGCTCATTTACAATTATTCAGACTATTTGGATGAGCTATATGTTTACCTGTGCTTAGGTAAAGCAGGATTCAGATCTCTTTTTCTTAGACTTGAAGATAGAAATATGAGCACGGGTAGAAGTTGCAAAAAAAATACATTTAGGCTTGATGTAAGAAAAAAACCCAAACTTTCTAATAATTAGAGCTATCCAAAAGTAGAATGAATTACCTAAGTAGGTAGGGAGTTACCTATTACTTGAGGTCTTCAAGTGAAGACTGGATATTCATTTCTCACTTTTGTCATAGAGGGGATTCCTTTTAGTAACAGATGGGATGAAGATGATGACCTCTTAGGTCCTCTCCAACTCTGAGATTCTGTAATTGAAGAAGGGTAAGCCTATATCAGATAATTCTGATGGATGTCCTACCCTGCCTCCCCACCCCCAACCCTAAGCTGCCATGATGCTTCAAATTCCCACTGTTAGAATCAGTCATTTGGATTAAAGCAGTATTTCTAGAATGCTCCTGTAAAAATGAATGTATGTCACCCAAGAGTGGTAACATATTAGCCTATTAATATGCATTATTAAGATCTTATAAAATCTAAAACAGAGAACATGACTGATTAAGTGGGACACATGACATGTATTGGTGGAAAAAAGTGAAGGCAGGTAGGTTTGGAAGATAGGGAACTTCCTGGAGGGAAAATTGAAGTTTAAAAAAAAAATTTTTTTTTCATTTAAGTCTTTTATAGCCACAAGAAGTGAGGGTTATAGGCCCTGGGCAGCCAGGGACCAGGAACTTGGCAGAACTGCCAAGAAAAGGGCAAAGGGTTCCAGAAGTGGAAATGGGGGTTTGCCAAAGGGAAACTTTTCTCCCTGAAAGTTAGACCTGGATAGAAAAGTTAGGACCCAATCACTTGTCATTAAGAATTTTATGACCTGTTAGAATAAGGGTATAACAAAAGAGATATTAATTATAAAGTGCTTATCACAGTGCCTGGAATGTAGTAGGCATTATTTAAATGTTAGCTGTGTTGATGATGATTATGATGACAATTCTAGTAATTTTCTTGGGGGGGGGGTCATACTGTTAGAATATACATCCTAATTTCTTAAATTACAATCAATTGATATATTCTTTATTTCTGATCTTAAACTGATGTATACTTTAACTGGTATGCTATTAGACTACTTAATTTTTAGATTTTAGCATAGGGCATCTGAGATGTTATTGTATGCATTTTAATTAAGATCTGAACTGACTGATGGTGACAGGAGCTGGCTAGTCTCATCTATACCCAAAATGACTATTTAGAAAGGGAAACAACTTGATAAAATATTCATTCTAAACATTAGCTGGATAATGTTAGATGATCACAGAATTGTTGATTTCATGAATATAAATGTTGGATTTTAGCCAATTTGTGATATAATATTAGCAGTGGTTTTGATTCAGTAGTAACATATGTATATGCCTGCCTGTATTGAGTTTCATCTCATTATGAAAGCCAAAAGAAATTGTACTTGGCCAATAACTTGTACATTGGCCTGTCCAGAATAACAATGGTTTTGTCTTAGATGTCACCACCTCCAGCTATTCTCCATCTCAGGAAGCTCTAACACATAAACAACTAGCTCCAATAGCTAGAGTTTTCCCAAACACAGGTTCCCATTGAAGCAAAAGTCAATAGAACATAAAAAGTTGAGGGTAAGTATCTAACGTTCCTAATGACCCTGTTTCCATCTATCCCAATATCTTATTTCCTTTGGTTCTACTCTGACTTAATTTTTAAGGCCCTTAGACACACATGGCTTTTAAGTTTCCTAATATAAGTAGGTTTTTTTATTTGTCATGATAGAGACCCAAACATATATCCATGGTTAAATTATTTTGGTGGCTTTATTCAGCTCATTCAAACTAAAACAGAAACCCCAAAGCCATGATTTCTCAAGCTTTATATCCTTAGCTTCTGTCAAAAGAGTGTTCTCACCTCCTCCTTCCCCAGCTTTTTTTTCCCTTTGCTATGGGTCACAGATTCTGTGTTTCATTTGGCACCTTAGAGGAGTGAAAGGAAGGAGAAAAAGCTTCCAAGTCCAACTAGGGGTAGGATAGAGGCTTTACTGTGATAATGGGAGGGGTGGTAATTGAGATTCGGTAATTTCCAGGTAGCTGCCAGAAGAACTCTGAGATTTGCCATAAAACACAAATTTGTTCATGGATTCAGTACCACTAAGCTGGCCTGTAATTTAGGAGAATTTGGATCTTGCCAAGGAAATCTCTCCTTCTCTCTCTCTGTCTGTCTCTCCCCCTCTCTCTTTCTTTCTCATCTCCCTGTCTCTCTGCCTCACTCCCTGTCTCTGTCTGTCTCTCTCCCCACCCCTCCTCCTTGTACCAGATCCTCCACCCCACACCTCCATCCTACCCTTCTTGCCCTAGTAGTCTCTGGGAAGTTGCACATTTTTACAGCTATCCAGTACCAGGCCTGATGGCGTCTCTTTTAGACGTGGGACAGTGGACAATCAATGGCAAAGTATCAAAAAATGATGAATTTTTCTAGGACATTGCACTCACTCTTTTATAAAACATATTAGTGTTGTTATAAATCAATGAACATGGTTTATAATAGCAATAATGCCCTTGAAATCCGCTAATACTGCCATCATAGAATGGTATGCCAGAGCATTTGCTGCCCTTGGCTTCACCTTGAGCTATTAACTAACAAATCGGTTATTAGCTGGTGGTAATGACCAATTTTCAAGAGATGATTGCTTAAATATTGCCCACCTTGAAAAGAGAATTATTACTCAACCGAGAACTGAACCCTTATTTGCGACTCAGCAGAGCTAATGATCTTCTTTTACTCCACTGGGCTACCCACCCCTCTTTCCTCTCCCCCTCCCCCTCCTCGCTTCCCTTCCCCCATCTCCATCTCTTTCCCCCAGCCTAAGGTGCTCTGGGGATCACATGGTTACAGAAACCTTCCCTT
Organism: Gymnobelideus leadbeateri; assembly: GCA_011680675.1. Taxonomy (NCBI): domain Eukaryota; kingdom Metazoa; phylum Chordata; class Mammalia; order Diprotodontia; family Petauridae; genus Gymnobelideus; species Gymnobelideus leadbeateri. The sequence goes on from WOXC01006170.1 coordinate 890,940, forward strand.
CCCTGCCTTCTGTGACTTGAATCCAGGAAAAGTTCCATATTTAATATTTATTCGCTGAGCATCAGTGGATGAAGACAGATGGTAATGAAATCAGTCTTGCTGAAAGTGACCACAATGATAATAGATTCTTTATGATGTCCAGGAATCCTGGACTCTCAGTCTCTACTTAAATGCATGTTGGCGCCATCTCTGTCGTTTTAAGCTTGGTATTCTTGTCATTCTTGTGACCTCTCTTTAGACCCATAGTGTGCAGGCTGCGCTGAAGACATCAATCTGTCTTTCTCCCCATATAAATGCTTTAAACACCTATAGCCCACAAATGACTCACAAGACAGAGATTTTTCAAAACAACAAAAAAAGTCACCCTAGAGTTTCAGCTGGCTGGTATTTATGAACCTGATTATTCTTATTTTTTTTCCTCAAGGTGGCTTCTTCAGTCCCACTGCCTCTGACTGACTCCTCCAAGCAGAACAGGTTGGCCAGCTGGGCTCTGACTTTTGTCAGGGGTTTCAGAATTCTCCCTCTCAGATAACACTATACATGCTTGGAAATAGTGGGGGTGGTTACAGGGAATGGGAGAGGGAGGGGAGGGGAGGAAGAAAGGGGGAAGGGGGAGAGATGGAGCCAATATTGAGCTGGCTGGGAACAGTGCTCCTGTCAAACTGGTGAACTCCAAAGAGCTGATTGCATTGGAGATTGTAATATCCTGGGTCAGGCAAAGCTGTTTTAAGAAATCTGGCAGCACTTTGTAATAAGTGGCAAATCATTCTGACTTCCTTCAGTATTCGAAACATTAATCATGTTGAATTCCTTTGTTATTCTGGGGACTGCATACTGGGTAATTCTATAGGAATTCCATTGTAATTTAGCATTAATTAATCTCCACTTGATATAAAGTAGTGCCAGAAACCTTTCTATGCATTTGTTCCCTCATAGATCAGTTACCAGCTTTGCTATTACCTACTCCATCTGAGGAGCTGTCACTGTTTCCTCCTCCCCCTCCTCTCTTTCTTTCCTTCCTTCTTTTTCTTTCTTTCTTTCTTTTTCTTTCTTTCTTTCTTTCTTTCTTTCTCCCCTTTTCTTTTTTTTTCCTTTTCTTTTCTTTCCTTTCCTGGCCTTGCCTTTCTTCCTCCTCCCCCTCCTCTCTTTCTTTCCTTCCTTCTTTTTCTTTCTTTCTTTCTTTTTTTCTTTCTTTCTTTCTTTCTTTCTTTCTTTCTTTCTTTCTTTCTTTCTTTCTTTCTTCCTTCCTTCCTTCCTTCCTTCCTTCCTTTCTTTCTTTCTTTCTTTCTTTCTTTCTTTCTTTCTTTCTTTCTTTCTCCCCTTTTCTTTTTTTTCCTTTTCTTTTCTTTCCTTTCCTGGCCTTGCCTTTCTTTTTCTTTCCTTTCCTTTCTTCCTTCTTCTTTCCCTTTTTCCTCTATTTCTCTCTTCCTTCCTCATTTACCTTCCTTCTTTCCTCCCTCCTTCTCTTTCTTTCTTTTTTCCTTTTTCTTTCCTTTTCTCTTTTTTCTTTTCTTTTATTTCCTGGACTTACCTTTCTTTTCCTTTCCTCCTTTTCTCCCTTTCTTCCTTCTTCTTTCCCTTCCTTCCTTCCTCCCTTCCTTCCTTCCTTCCTTCCTTCCTTCCTTCCTTCCTTCTTCCAAAGTCTGTAATTTCCCTGTACAAAAATAAAGGCAATGCTGGATAAAATTTGAAGCAGAAAAATGAAAGCATTAGGGGGTTGAGCAGGGTGATGGGGGAATCTGGAAGTTACCTTGCTAGGTAATTTCTTAGGCAACAGTTAAAGAAACTAGAGAATTTTATTCCAGAGAACAAAACCTTAATGTAGGCAGAGGCAACTGTTTTCAATGATTTAAGAACTGTTATGTAGCAGAGGGCAGATTATTTCCAAGTTGCTTCAGAAGGCCAAACGAGGTCTGATGGATAAAAGTAACAGAGAGACAGACTTTGACATAAAGTAAGTAAAACATTCCAACAATGAGTGAAGTCTGGCAATGAAACTGGCTGCTTTGTGAGGTGGTGAATTCTCTGTCACCAGAGGTATTCAATCAGAACATGGATTAGGCGTCTGTCAGAAACTACATAGAAGGAATTCTTGCATTGATCACAGGATCATAAATTTGGAGCTGGGGCCATCCAGTATAAACCCTTCAGTTTACCAATGAGGAAAGGAAGGCCCAGGGATGTTAAGTGACTTGTCCTAGATTATGCAAGTAGTGTCAGAGTTGGTCCTTTAACTCCACAGCCAACGCTCTTGTGGAGATTGAATTAGATGACATCTAAGGACCCTCCCAACTCTAAGATTCTATGAGTCCAGAGCACGGACAGTGTGTGGCTGACTTGAGAGAATCTTCTTCCCTTCTGGATTTTCCTGAAAGATGAAAAAGAGCCAACTCAGGGTCAGAGACTGAGATCCCCAGCCTCTGGGTGCTAAATAATGAATGCCATTCCAACTGCCAACTGCCTCTGCAACCTTCTGTTTCTAGATACAGGAAATGCAAAGAAAATGTATACTGCTCTGGCCCCTACTTTATAGGGCTCCCTTCAGATTTCAGAAAGATAACTCAATCATGCTGGTACCTACCACCTGTCACTAGATAGGGAAGCTGTCAAATCTGGTTGGCTCAGAATTTTGACCTTGTGCTAAAAACAAAAGAATATTTTTATGACCATGTAACAGTCACATTACCTAGATTATGAAATATTGAAGCAGGTCTTGCAGCTACATTAAGATTTTTGAGGCAGGTGCTTTTCCATATTGAGATTTAGGTGCTCATTGGACTAAAAGTTTAAGTTCACTTTTGGAAAATGGAAGTTCTGACAAAAATAGTTTGTCCTAGCTACAGAATCCTGGAGACCTTTGGACTTTACTAAGGAGATCCACGGGAGAAAGTGAAAAATCTGGTGGTATCTTTTTACACTTCATTCATTCATCCAACATTTAAAAGTGCCTAATATGTGAAGAACACTGTGCGAGGCACTGGGGGGGAAAAGCATATAAAGTTTAGTTAAGACATGTCTCTTGCCAACATGGAGCTTATTGTTTAATAGGATGCGCTATGTGAGAGGGCTTTTATTATTATTATGTACTCATTGCTTAAATTTGTGAATGCCCACTGAAAATTCCCATTTCCTAGCCGACATTTTCCTTGGACCCTTTAATGTTTATCTTTTGAGGGGTTGAGCCATGGAGCAGTAAGAAGGGACCTAGAAACTTACCCAGAATTCAGAAGTGCTGAGGTCCTTTGTTCTAATGTCTTATTATGATATTCAGTCACACATAGATTCCAGTCCTTCCTTGTTTATCCATAGTGAGGGGTTTAGGGAAGATGGTGGGCATAGCTCCCTTTATCCCTCTGTCCCATTTTCAGATTCATGTAGGGTGAAGCTCCTCCTTCCTCATACCTTAGTTACACTCTGGCTCATGGGCTGTCCATTTGGTAAAGAATTACTTATCTGTAAAATGGGCATAGTTGTATTCACAATATAACCTAATAGGGTCATTATGAGGAAATAGCTTCATTAACCTTAAAGTGTATCAATGTGAATCATTTTTATTATTACAATATCCAGTCTGTTAGTTTCCCAAAGGACATGGAGATGTTAAATTAGTTCTTCTTTCTTGACATTTTATACTTCATAGAACCTCATTTGGCCCACGGAGCTGAATTTAGCCTTGAATCTTTCAAGAGACTGGGAATATTAGCTCTGGCACAAAGGTATTATCACTATCTACACTACCTAGATGCGGAGTGAGAGGAACTGGGTTCAATCTCAGCTCTCTACCCCTCTCTGGGTCTCAATTTCCTTATCTGTAAAATGAGAAGGCTCAATGATCCATCCCTGTTGTAGTCCAGAAAACCCTATATATATATATATATTTTTTTTTTTTTTTCGTGTTCAGTCTTCCTCTGCCCAAAAAAGTTCTAGGCCAGTCCCCTTGTCTTGAGTCAGGCTTGACTCAGTTTGGGTCAGTTTTGTATCAGAAGATAATGAATGAGTCATTCATAGACCATACAACATTTAACAGAAAGTTTATCTAATAAAGTGGAAAGACTGTTCAGAAAGTATACGGTACTGGTTCAGGTGGGCATGGTGCCCCTTGCCTCCACACTTGCTACTGGTGTGCTCAGTTAGAAAGATACATTGATTGGTATGGTAGAAAGGAGTCTCTCAAGTGTGAGGAGCCCTCGCCTTTAAAGGCTTTTTATGTCTTAGGTGATAGAGGTCCTATGGCTCTGGATCAATTAGGTCTCCACCATGGTTTCATAGAATTTTTAGGAGAAAACTAACCTAGGCTTACCAGGGGTAAGTTACCACACACACACACACACACACACACACACACACACACACACACACACTATTATATTAAATATGTAATATATTTAATATATACAATATATAATATCACATAATCCTATCACATATATATATATTTTAATTGATGAGAAAACTGGCTCTCTATAGGTCTTCTGACTATAAAGCTAGTGCTTTTTCTATTATATCAATCAATCAAGATTTATTGTGCAGCCCCTTTATATGATTAGCACTGTGCTAGGTACTGGAAGGATACAAGAAAAGTATAAAATATAGAGTCCTTTCTCAAGGTTTTTGAAATCCAAGAGCATAGATGAAACAACAAGATGAAAATTACTAAATTTGGAGGTATTGACTATAAGTACCTACCACAGGAGTTCAGAAAAAGGATAAGAAAAAGGATAAGGGAGGGACTTACAGGGACAAAGGAAGTGGAACTTAGGGAGGGTTTTAAAGGATAAAAATGGTTGAATAGATGAAAAGGAGAAAAAAAAGACATTCTAGGGAGTTGGAATAGCAAAAACAAAGGCATAATGGGACAACTGAATACGGTATGTATGGGTGGAGAATGTGGACTGACTAAAGTTAGGATGCAGTAGCATGAGATGAGATTGGTCACTTAAGGTGGGGCCTTATAATGAAGCACCTTGAAAGTCAAGTAAAGGAGATTGGATTTGAGAAAGGGCAGGGATAGCATGTTACGAAGAAGAAAGAAAGAAGAGGTAAAGCAAAGAGATGTTAACAAAGGAAAATACGTAAGTTTTCTTGATTTAATCTATGTCAAATGATCGATTTTCATCAAAACAAAGTCCTGTGTCCATTGCCTATTTTAAAAAACAGACCTGCGATTTAGGAAGCTTTCTTTCTCTCTTCTGAAATTGATGGTCCCAGTGATTAAATGAATTATCCATAGTGACATTCCTAGAAAGCTGGGTCCCTTTCCCCTATTGTACGTTGCCTTTCTAAATCAAAAGTAAATTAGTTATTTGTCTTGATCAAAAGTAAAAACTGAGCCAGGGAACAACAGGTCCTTCACCCATGTGATAGAGGTTTTGTGTAATAGTGGGAAGTGCCCTGGCGCTAACCATCAGGAGAGCTGGGTTCAAATCCTGACTATCATAACTTCTAGCTGAGTGATTATAGCTCCCTTCTTGAAACCTTGGTTTCTTCCTTTGTTAAGTGGGGATCATAATATTTGCTCTTGGGGCACCTAGGTGACACAGTGAATAGAGCACCAGCCCTGGAGGACCTGAGTTCAAATCTGGCCTCATACACTTAAAACTAGCCATGTGACCTTGCACAAGTCACTTAACTCCAATTGCCCTACCTTCCCCCTCCAAAAAGCAAAAAAAATTAAATTAAATTAAATTAAAAAAAATTATCTCAGAGTTTTCTCAGAGGACTAGCCTTGAGGGCAAGGGCTGTCTTTTGCCTCTTTTTGTATCACTGGGGCTTAGTGCAGTGCCTGGTACATAGCAAGTGCTTAATAAATGTTTATACATTGAGTGATTGACAGTAAGGAGGCCAAGTGCTTTTTCTTTTCATTTTTATAGGTGGTCCAATGGATAGAGTGTTAGGCTTGTAGTCAAGAAGACCTGAGTTCAGATTTAACCCTAGATACTTCCTAGCCATGTGACTCTAGGCAAGTCTCTTAACCTCTGCCTCAGTTTCTACAACTTTAAAATGGAGATAATAATAGTAGATATCTCACAAAGTTGTTTATTAACAAACAAACAAACAAACAAACACTTCACATGGTGCCTGGCACATATTGGGAAGTATGTAAGTCCCTATTGGCTTCCTTTTGCAAATTTGGAAGCTTTAGAGAAAAGTGCAGTGGCTAATACTTGAGGCAGAATTTGATGGAAAGAGGAGGCTGAGCAAAAAATTTTGCTGATTATCATTCAAGTTTGGACTGTTTTTAATCAGATATCACTGCATCTCCTCCTTAGCTTGTTTTATTTATTTATTTTTTATTTTCCTAAAATTGCCACATAACTCTCCACATTGGTTCATTAAACCAATTTTCTACAGCAGCATACAGCTCAGGAATGTCACTTTGAGGCTTGCAAACCAATTCTTCAGTTAGAGCAATGTATTTATACCATGATTTGCAAACCCTTTGCATTTGAAAAGCATCCTCTGGATATATTTATGAACTTGCCTACAAACCTCTACTATGATTAGGTGTTAACCCATTTTACAGATTGTCAGGGTGCCCTGTTCCTGAATGGCATGAGTGTTCTCATGGATGGTTGGAGCCTGTGTGTAGGGCACATTTCCTTTTCAGGGATGTCCGAGCATCTCGGACCAAGACAACAGGACAGATGTACCCATGTAGTGCATCAGGGCTACAAACATCCCAATTCCTCTTGACACCCTTTCCCAAGGGAGAGAAAGGAGCAAAGTACTCCAACCTCACCTGGCTTCTCCCATACAATTTCTACTTGACATTATTTGGATCCAGTTGGATCATAGAATCATAGGTTTACAGCTATAAGGGCCCTTAGAAGCCATTTATTCCAATCTTGTTATTTTATGAATGAGGAAACATGAGGAATCATAGCATATGGGATATGAATTTAAGTCAGGAAGACAAGTTCAAATCCTGCTTCAGAAACTCGTTAGTTCTGGGATCCTGGGCAAGTCAATGAACCTGAATGTTTTTCAGTTTCAATTTCCTTCCTGAGATGATGGAATTGGCCTTGTTGGCATCTAAGGTTCATATGAATTTCAAATCTGTGATTTTAGGATCCTATTAAACTGTGACCCAGAGAAGTTAAGTTACTTGCTCAAGGTCACACAGGTAACCTGTAGCAGAAATCCAACATTGTCTTTATGACACGTATTACTGACCAGTTGTTAGTGGGAAAGGCTAACAACACGTCCATTTATGCTAACACATACACAGTCAACTCCTGCAAAGGACTTTGTTCAGGGCAAGCCTCCAGCACACGTCACCTCTCACCCTCAAGCCATAGAGAACAACTTTCAGCATTGCATTTCATGACAGGTGTTCAGCCCATTAAACCTTAAGGAAGAACTCCAAGATGACCCATATTTATACCCACGACTTTGGACTTTTGCCTGAACCACTCTTCCAACAGGAAGAGAATGGCCCTGGGTGAAGTTGCTAAGTAGGGGAAATTTATTTTGTATACTCTCCTGTGTTCTCCATCTGCATCCCCTTTGTTTTGGTCTCCGGTTCCCTCATACTGTTCTGGCGGTCCACAGCCCCAGTTATGGCACCCTTCTGGTGCCTAACCTCCAAGCATCTCCTCTTGCTCTATATTGTCTCCTTCTTCCCTCTTCCTTCCAATCAAAATGTTTCTATTCCTAGCACTATTTCCTGAGGGTCCCGATCTTTAAGGTTAATCTGCTAAATCTGAGCAAAGGTGCTAATAGCTGATAATGGCTTCATATTCCAGATAAAAAAAGTTTGCCTCTTAAAGAGGAGGAAGTAAACATCCCAGCTTTCATCTAAAGGGAGGAGTGACTTGTGTGTTTCAGATGTTAAAACAAAGCCACTTGGAGAGATTCCAGGGGGCCTTTCAGAGCCCCACTTCTATCACCTATTCTATCTATCTATAAGGATACTCCTGCTAAATAAAAGAATTAGCTGAGAAATATTTCTCAGTGGACAAGAGATGGGGAGAATGGAATAAGGGTTTAAGTCACATAAACTATCAGGTTGGAGGAATCTTACTGTCTTCTTTCTAAGAACACAGAAAGCTCCATTTCAATGTCTATTCTGATATATGTAATATTATTTCTCTCCTTTCCCCCCTACTCACTGCAAGATGCCAACTTGCCTATTTTTTTTTTAATCCTTGAACACTGTTGGTGTGTCAGAATCATCATGCCCAGGACGAAATGGTTCCTGTTCTCCACCAGATGGCTCAATTAGTCAAGATACTGAAAAACAAACTGGAACATTCTTTTGGTCAAATAGCTCAACCCATTATAGCAGTGAGTGTGGGGAATCTGAGATTAATAAGCCTATCTACCCTCAAGATATTGATGTCATTCCTTTTCTCTGGGAGCTGCATTTTACACTGTTTTTTTTTATTCAAGTTTTTCTTACCAAGAACCCCCTTTTCTAAGAGGTATAACAATCAAGATATAGTTGATAAAAGAGCTGTTCTTGATGCTAGGAAGATGTGGATTTGAATCCTGCCACTAATGCCTTCTAGCTTTGTGACCTTGGTCAAGGTACTTATCCTTTCATTAAGATTATTTATTTCAGAGAAGGTGGTGACTGGTATTAGTAGAACTTTTATCACCAGGAAGTTCCTATAAAAATGAAATCACAGGGTCTAGTCCCTAACCATGATTCTGTAGCAACCAAGAAACATCTTTTCTGCTATGCAACTATTGTCTCAGGATCACTAAGGATATAAGAAAGAAGGGAAAGAGAGCAGAAAGGTAGGATTGCTGATGTTTCTCCTCCATAATCTAGGCCATGGTTGTTTCATACACAGAAATGACACTTTTAATCCTGTTTCAGGACATTTTCCAGGAGAGGGGATGGAACTGATCCATTTCTATTCTCTTACATATTTCCTGCTTTTAGAAAAAGACCTTTTGTTTTTATATCACATTCCTCTCAAAATATCCATCTCCCTCTTCCCTACTCAGTGAAACTTTCCTTGTAACAAAGATTAAAAAGAAAAAGCCATTCAGGAAAACCAACCTACATATCAGTATATACAGAATATGTAACATTCTATACTCATAATCCCTCACTTTTTTTTTTGTCTTTTTTGGAGGGGGGAAGGCAGAGCAATTGGGGTTAAGTGACTTGATCAAGGTCCCACAGCTAGTAAGTGTTAAGTGTCCGAGGCCGCATTTGAACTCAGATCTTCCTGACTCCAGGGCCAGTGCTCTATTCACTACACCACCTAGCTGCCCCTCCTTCACTTCTTCAACAAAAGGTACGTTTTTTTCATATTTTCTGTATCTGAGCTAAGTCATTATAATTACAGTATTTGTTTTAAGATATTTTCCACCTCATTTACATCCTTGTGATCATTATACATAGGTATAGTTGGTAACTCAGTTCTGGGTCGGGAGCTGGGAAGAACTGAGTTCAAATCTAACTATGTGATCCTGAGCAGGTCACACAACTTGTTTGTCTCAGTTCCCTCCATTGTAAAATTGGAACAGTAATAAAGCACCTACCTCCCAGAGCTGTTGTAAAGATCAAATGAGTTAACATTTGTAAAGTGCTTAGCACAGTGTCTGGTACAGAGTAGGCACAAGAAATGTTTCCTTCCTGTAGTGTTTTTCTGATTATTTCCCTTGGCGTCAGATAATATAGATCTCTTGCATTTCTTTTTTATTTTTATTTTTATTACACAGTAATATATAATCTAAATCTAGGTATCATAATTTCTCTAGCCATTCTCTATTTAATGAGCAAACACATTGTTTCCACTTCTTTGCCACCACAAAAAAGTTGAATTATGAATACCTTGGTGTCTGGGACTTTTCTTTCTGTGTTTGACCTACTCTGAGTTTATGCTTAACAGTGAGTTCTCTAGATTAAAGTGTATGGATATTTTAGTTATTTTTTTAAAGCCTATTTCAAATTGCTTTCCAAAATGGTTGGACCAATTCATATCTCTATCAGCAGAATATTTGTGTGCCTGTCTGCCTGTACTCCCTCTAGCACTGACTTTTTCCATTTGTATCATCTTTGCCAATTTTCTGAGTGTGAGGTGAAACCTCACAGTTGTTTTATTAAACGTTTCACTTATTATAAGTGATTTGAAGCAGTCTTTCGTATAGCTGTTAATAGTTTGCAGCTCTGCTTTTGAGATGTGTTTGTTAATATCCTTTGGTTACTTTTTCCATTGGGGAATGGCTCTTGGTGTCCTTACTTTTTGATGGGCTTCAGGAAGAGATTGATGGAGAAACTTGAAAAACAGAGTAGTGCCTTTCTTCTTTGTTTGTCCTTTAAGTTAAAATGTCTTCATGGAAGCCCATGTTTTCTGCTCTTCTGCCCTAATATCCTGAAAGTCAAGGCAGTCATGCCTATTTTGATCCTGTAGTATCTTTGCACCATCTGTATTTTTTTTAACATGAATAATACATGGGATTAGTTCCACATTTCTTCTCTTGCAATTAACATATTAATGTAGTACACAGAGAATGGTAGAGAACTAGATAATTTAGCACACTGAGCTCTAAGGTAGACCCCCAATCAACTGGTTTGCCATAATACATGGATGTTGTGGTTGTTCAGTCATATCTGACCCTTCCTGACCCTACTTGGGATTTTCTTGGCAAAGAAGTGGGAATGGTTTGCCATTTCCTTCTCCAAATTATTTTATAGATGAGGAAACTGAGGCAAACAGAGTTTAGTGACTTGCCCAGGATCACACAGCTAGTAAGTGTCTGGAGGTCAAATTTGAACTCAGGAAGATGAATCTTCCTGATCCCAAAGCTAGTATTCTATACACTTTGCTATCTAACTGCCCCTTAGAGATGACCCATGTGGGACATGATCGTTATCTTCAAGTATTTGAAACTCTGTCATATGAAGGAGAGATTAGAATCATTGCTGTCCTCAGAAGGCGGAAGTAAGAGCCTAAACCTTGAAGGCTGATGTGGAGAGCCACCATGCTCTTCCACTATGTGTTTGTTAATTCTGTTAGAGACTGGCTGCTGATTTGGATGGGCGAGGGGTGGTATGACCATGCAGTATACCACTTAGTACATGCAGGACCCGACTTGGGTGAAACTCTGTCATTACTGACTGTCGCTTTCTGTTTTGGGGAAAGTCCTTTCTGAGTATTTAGCCTAGGGAAGAGAAAACTTAAGGAAGATACGGTAGCTGTCTTCAAGTATTTGAAGGGCTGCCTGGTGAAAGAAGGATTAGTATTTACTTAATCTTAGAGAGTAGAACTAAGAGCAATGAGTGGACGTTGGTGGGGGGAGGGGGGTGTGGGGGTGTCAAGTTTTGTTTTGATACAAAGAAGAATTTCCTAACAATTAGGGCTCTACAAAAGTGGAACAGATTGTCTTGGAAGGTGGCAAGTTTCTCATCACAGAAGCAATCTATAGGAGGTAGGATGAACGAACAGTGCTGAGGATCTTGTATAAGGCACTCCTGTCTGGAGGTGACTTCTGAGGTTGCTTCCCATCCCAGATTCTATGATTCTCATGTCTGTCAGCCATCCACTTGCCTCATGTGGCTCAATACCTCCTTTTTGGTAGGCAAATTGCTTAACAAAACTAATTTATAGTAAAATGTTATGAACTTAATGTGCTACCCAATTCCCTCCATTTTAAAAGAGCCATCTGAGGGAAGGCAATACTAAAATAAAATGAATGAATCACTAATGATAGAATTTCAGGGATCAGTGGCAGATGAATGGAAGAGATCTTTTTCTTTGCTAAATTTTAAAATTCATTTTAAACTTAATACAAAGTGCAAAAAGAAAAAAGGAACATTTCCATGTACAGAGTAGAATATAAGAGAGAATCAATATAAAACAATAAATTTCCATTTCAAGAAAACCTATGTAATAAGTACTATACATTATTTTCATAGCTACCCAGATTTTCTTTGCTTCCTTCTAATTTTTTTTAGTTCTCTGTTGTGCATTTTTTACTTTATTTTTTCTCCCTCCCCCCCAATGAAGGCTACAATTAAACTTGGATATACCCACACACATATATGTACACATACGTATATACATATATATACACACATACATAGATATCTAAAACTTATATATGTATATATGTATATATATATACACACACATACATATATATACAACCATATTATGCATACTTCCACTTGTCATCTTTTTCTGGAAGTGGATAACATCTTCCTTCATAGGTCCAAGTCTTTCCATGGGAAGAGATCTTTTTAAAGTTGAGGGGAGCTATTGGGAGAAAATTTTCCAGGATTCACCATGTAGGTGACTGCTTCCTTTGTGTACATATATGGTTAACTCTTTTTTTTTGTTTTGTTTTTTGTTTTTGTTTTTTTGGAGGGCAATTGGGGTGAAGTAAGTGCCCAAGGTCACATGGCTATGTTTTTGTTTGTGTGCGTGTTAAGTGTCTGAGGTCGAATTCGAACTCAGGTCCTTCTGACGCCAGGGCCGACGCTCTACTCACTGCACCACCTAGCCGCCCCCATATGGTTAACGCTTGAGCTAATTTTTCTGTCTTTAAATATTCTCTAACAGTAGTGAAATGGCATCAAGTATTTTCAGAAAGGAGTGGTGTGGCCTCATCTTTCCATACTTTAAGTGCTGGGTGGACTTTTGTCCTGAATTAAAAAGTCTGACTGGCAACACCCTGATTTTCAGGCTAGCTGGGCAAATCACTAATGAACTTTGGAGAGCAGGAAGCAGCCCAAGGAAGCAAATGAATTTCAGCTGGGGCTGGAAGCCTTTGTCAGCTTTCATCGCTGAAATGCTTCAGAAGAACATCTCCCTGATAAAGCCTATGAGAAACGTGGAGGAGTTAGAGCAGAGATTTTGAAAAAACAGGATGCTGTTGAACAGCCAGCACTAATGTATTGCATCTGTAAGCCTTTGGACCTTCCACCCAGAGGGGGCTGAGGGTGTGCCAGGGATCTGGGAAAAGGGTTTTATGTAGGAGTTTGGGGTGTGAGTGTGTGTGTGTGTGTGTGTGTGTGTATGTGTGTGTGTTTTGGGGTGGTGGGAGAGAGGTGAGAAAGAACTGGCCCCAATTGAGCATGCTGAGAAGTAGCCTTTTCTCTTTCTCTCCCTTCTAATACTTTCAAGGTACTTTCTTTCCTTTCTTCCTCCTCACTAATATAATAACAAAGATTTTCATGGTTTTGAAATGAGATCAAGGAAAATGACAGTAGCCTGAAAGAGAAGACCCTTCTTCCCTCACAGGTGAACATACTCTTTGAGTGAGTCTTTTATTTACCAGGAGAATATGAATCAAAATTTCAGTGTATTAGCAAAAAAGGGAAGTGAATATAGAGAACGCAGTCTTGGAACCCTGACTTGGATGTCTGGTGCCTGGGGGAGGACCAAACTGGTGTGAGGGCATCAAGGGCCAAGGATTCCCATTCTAACATTTGTCCAAGGTTGCTTGTCAGCCATGCTAACCCTTTCCTGATACAAACATGGCATGGGAGAGTTTAGCTCTCATTCCAGAACAGTCAGGGTCCTGCTCCCAAAGGGCCTAGAGCTCTGAAGGATCCCTTTTTCCAATGGGAAATGCACTGTGTGGTCTCTGAAGCATAGTCTCTATGAAAGCATAACATGGTTTGGGGCAGGATACCTGACACATCACTGAACCCTGAGTTCACTGAGAGCCTTGTAATTGTTCTGTTTAGGGTTGCACCTTGTGTAGGGGACAGACATCTTTCTAGTACACACTGTTCCTGCCTTCTCCTTATCTTGAGATGGACTTGTCTTCTCTTCCCTTCCTTGGCCAGCACACTTCCTTGTGGAAGAAGTGCCCCTTAACATCAGTGCCTTGAGACAAAGCTCCAATGACCCCATCCTAGTTACAGCTCTGCTCTCCCCAGCCTCCCAAATGAGAGGTCACAGTGATTTGAATTGGTGTGCTGCGTGGTTAAATTAACTGATTAAATTCAAGCTTTCCACTTCACTTTGCATACTTTGTGTAGTTACAACTATAGGTCTATAAACTAGGAGATCTCATATGAAATACAGGAACAACAACAATGGAGACCTAGATGTTCACTCCTCTGGAAAATCCCTGCTTATGCTTTTCTCCTCATCCATTAATTCTTTAAATATTTACTAAATGCTCACTATGTGCAAGGAATGCTAAGTGCGGTGGGGGAATGAATGAAGAATAAGACAATTCCTACCCTCAAGGAGCTTGAAGTTCAGGAAGGGAGATAAGATAGCTGGAACAAAACCCACAGAGCACAATACAAAAAACCACAAGGTGTGAAGAGTCAAGAAGTTTAATGTTGCATCCTATTCCAGAGTGGGGAAAGTTACCCTTTGGGTGAGGAGGTAGCTAAGTGGTACAGTAGATGGAATGTTGGGCCTGGAGCTAGAAAGACCTGAGTTCAAATCCAGCCTGAGACAGTTACCAGCTGTGTGACTCTGGGTAAACCACTCAACCTCTTTTTTCATCAGTTTCCTCGTTTGCAAAATGGGGCTAATAAAAGCACCCATCTCTCAGGATTATGGTGAGGATCAAATGAGAGAATTATAAAGTGCTTGTTGTGGTGCGGGGCACATTGTTCAGTCATTTTTCAGTTCAGTTCAACCCAAAGACTCTTTGTGTCCCAGTTTTGGGGATTTCTTGGCAAAGATACTGGTGTGGTTTGCCATTTCCTTCTCTAGCTCATTTTACAGATGAGGAAACTGAGGCAAACAGGGTTAAGTGACTTGCTCAGGGTCACACAACTAGTTAGTGTCTTAGGTCACTGTGTCTTCCCAACTCCAAGCCTGGTGCTCTCTCTCTCTCTGGCACATAGTAAGCACTATATCAATGTTGGCTATTATTATTATTATTATTATTTTTTAAGCAATTGGGGTTAAGTAACTTGCTCAAGGTTACATGGCCAGTCATTATTTGTGTGTGGGTGCTCATTTTCTGAGGCCGGATTCGATCTCGGGTCATCCCAACTCCGAGGCCAGCGCTCTTACTCACTGCGCCACCTAGCCGCCCCGGCTATTATAATTATTAGCAAATTTATATTTGGCTTGATTTGCTCTTTGCAAAGAAGGAGTTGGCAGTTGCCCACATTGAGGAGATCTACTATCTTGCTGCAGTGACTGAACTCTTAATGAGATTATTTTTTAATTTAAAGTATTGAAGATCCATATTCAAATGCAGATTTTTTTTTCTTTTTGGAGACTGGGTTTCTCTGTCTTGGCTAAATTAGAAGTATAACATCTATAGGGTAGAGGAGGAGTGGGGGGAGGGAATAAAAGAATGACCTGATAAAGCCAAAAAATGTCTAGACCAGGGGTGGGGGAACCTGCAGCCTTGGGGCCACATGAGGCCTTTTGACTGAATCCAAATTTTACAGCACAAAAATTATTGAGATTCAGTCAAAAGGCTGCACTTAAGGATCTAGAAGGCCACGTGTGGCCTCAAGGCTGCTGGTTCCCCACCCCTGGTCTAGACGAAGTACAAACAAAAATAAAATATTACCTGGCGCTATAACAAATAGCTATCTTTTCTGAGCAGTGCAGTCCCATAGCTTGGGTGCTGAGTACATGTGACAAATGCTTTCTTTGTGGAGCTGAGGGCAAGGGGTTGGTGAACCAGCCTTCCTTCACCCATACACTAGTGCCTTTCCTCTAAGCAATTTATCCTGAAAATATCTTGTTTGTACTTGGCTTGCATGTTGTCTTACTCATTAATAGTTTGTGAGCTCCTTGAGAGTAGGGACTACATTTTGCTTTTCTTTGTATCTCTGGCACATAGTAGGCTCTCAATAAATGCTAGGTGCTGCATTGGATGAGTGCTGGCTCAGGACACCTCAAATCTGAGTTCAAACCTGACCTCAAGCACTTACTAGCTGTGTGACCCTGGCCAAGTCTCTTAACCCTGTTTGCCTCAGTTTCTTCATCTGTAAAAAATGAGCTGGAGAAGGAAATGGTAAACCACTCCAGTATCTTTACTAAGAAAACCCCAAATGGGGTTACAGAGAGTTGAATACAACTGAAAAATGATTGAACAACAATAAATGCTTGTTGACTTGACTTGCTTTTTGCAAAGGAGGAGTTGGCAGTTGCCCACATTGAGGAGATCTACTATCTTGCTGTAGTGACTAAACTCTTAACGAGGTCATTTTTAAATTTAAAGTATTGAAGATCCATATTCAAATGCAGATTTTTTTTTCTTTTTGGAGACTGGGTTTCCCTATCTTGGCTAAATTAAAAGTACAACATTTATAGGCCATCGCTGTCACTGTCACCAATAACTGGGGCAGGAGTGTATGTGGGGCAAGTAGGCAAGGAAGTGGGGAGTGGTTCACCACTTTAGTACAGATTTAGTGGAGACATACAATCAGCTGTAGCCCTTTATTATAGTCCTACTTTAGCTAGGCTCTTGAACTCAAGTGATTTACTAGCTTTCCCCTTCCCCAGGAGCAAGAATTATAAGCCTGTGTCTATCCAGATGTTTTCTGGGAGCAGATAATATTGCCTGGCATCAGTTTTTAGCATGGATTTGCAAATCAAAATAATTAGGGAAAAGCAGATTTTTACGGACAGTGTGGCTAGCTAAGTTTTGATATTGATGGGAGGCAGGAGAAAGAAAGTCAGGTTAGGGATGCTCTGGGCATCTAAGAGGTAGCTGGAAGGCACTGAGTACCTGGAGGGTTCAGGGGAATACTGGAAGGGAGGAATACATATGCCTGAAGGGGATGGGGAAGCACCGGTGCGCTTTCAACCTTGGCTTTCTTCCCTAATTTGTGCAAAGTCGGTCCTAGCTTCGACCTCTCAGCTGCCTGGCCGAGAGTTCAGGTTCTGGGTTCACTTTAGATAGGTAATCTTTTCCTTCTGGGCAGCTGCTTCCTGCTCTTTGGAGCTACTGGCAAGCAGCCCTGTAAAGTCAACCCCATTCTTTTCATAGAAGACTTACATTTATTGGCTTCCTTTTTACTTGAACACAAGGGAAGTTCTGGGTTTCCACTATAGGCAGTCAGGGACATATTTTTTATTTAAATTGGGCCTTAGAGAATCAGACATGGCCAAGATGCTGGTATCATGTTTTAGTCTTCCATAAAGTATACTGAAGAAATGAAATCATTGGCTAGGAACTTGGCTTAGCTGGTTTCAGTATCCATGCTCTGAAAACTCAGTTGAGGGGATGGGGAGGGAGGGGGAAGGGATGTTGGGGGTGGGGAAATGGTTGCTATTTGTTCTAAGGAGGTCATTGTTTTTCAGTGCTAGAGAAAACATCCAAGTATCCCTTTGACCAAGTACAGCCTTTTCTGGGTTGGTGAGGTGGTGGTGGCAGTGGGTGGTATTGTTTGAACACAACCAGTCATTGGGGTGGGGGCAGCATGGAGTACATGGGGGATGTGCAGAACCAGATTCATTGTTGCTTCTGTGGCTGTTGGCTTCTGGGACTAGAATGTCCAGGTCAGAGGAACAGAAAGAAATCTCCTAACATCCTCATGCTTAGGACACAATAAAATACCAGGCTCCTTGCAGGCCAAGGCCACAGCAACCATTGGGATAATGTAAACAGGAAAAAACAATATCAGAAAAAAGTAACCCCTCCCCAGTGGACAAACTGGAGGGAGGCAAAAGAAAGGAATTTCTTCTCAGAGATGTCAGGGACAAATAGTAGTAGGATTTGATGTGGTGGGAGAAATTGATGTAGTGGGAGAAATCACTAGAACAGAGGTCAGGAGACCTGGATTTTATTTGGAGCTCTGCCACTAACTCACCCGTGACTTTGGACAAGTAATTTTGTCCCTCAGGGACTCAGTTCCTTCATATGTAAAGTTGATAAGGCTGGCTAGATGGTTTCAAATTCCCTTCCAGTTCACAAATTCTATGACCCTAAGCTTAAAAATACCCTTCCATTTTTGAAAGTACTTTGCATATCTTCTGCTAGGTGGAATAGTAGATTGACTAATGGACCTAGAATCAGGATAACCTGAGTTCAAGACTAACCTCAGACAAGTACTGGTTGTATGACCCTTAGCAAGTCATTTAACCTCTTCCTGCCTCAGTTTCCTCCATCTCTTTGTGCAGCCACTTTTTATTTCCTTTGTTAGATCTTCATGAAAGTTATGACCCTTAAACATTAACATCTTCTCAGACTTTGTACATAAAATAAGATTATAAGAGCTCATACTTCCCAGGGTTGTTATGAGGATAAAGTGAGATAATATTTGTAAGGCACTTTACCAACCTTCAAGTGCTATACAAATACAATTTATTATTATCATTCTTTTTGTTTGTAGAGAAGGCTGTTCCCCATATGTAGCATGGGGGTGTTGCATGGCTTCAAGGGAAGAATAGACAATTTTCATTTCTTCTCTCCCTACCCTTCTCCAAGGCAATCTTTAATTCTTGCCAGGAGGGCAAGTAGGAGGTTGCGGACAGAAACTGGGCCACTGTTCTTCTCAGAGGGGGTAGTAGGCCAGAATTATATCTGCTCCCTTAAATACTGTTAGTCTAGTGGGTATTTTTTTTGTGTTCAAGCTAAACCTCTTACTATTGTTCATGAATGGGGAAAGGAGGACTTATAGGAGTTTTATATCCAAGGTTTTACTTCCTTTCCATCAAATAACACTTCCAAAATGAAAAAAAAACATGGTAAGTAGCAAAGAAACTCATTTATCCAAGTCAATTTTTGTTGTTGTTCAATCATTTCTGACTCTTCATGTCCCCATTTAAGGTTTGCTTGGCAAAGATACTAGAATAGTTTGCCATTTCCTTCTCCAACTCATTTTATAGGTGAGGAACTAAAACAAATAGGGTTAAGTGACTTGTCCAGGGTCACACAGATAGAAATTTCTGAGGCCAGATTTAAACTCAGGAAGAGAAGTCTTCTTGACTCCAGACCTGGCATTCTATCCACTGTACCACTTAGTGCCCATCCAAGTCAATAGCAAAACAGAAATCAGAGAAAGTATGCAGAGGACAGCATATACCAGACAATGTAGAGTGAAGTAGCTCTCCTATTGGGTGTGAAGTAGTTCAGTTTAACTGAGAGTCCAGATTTCATTCAAAGGGGAAATTCCCCAAAGTCTCTAGTGTAGCAAGTGTTGCAATGAAGAAGATTGTCAACTCCTCTCATATTGCTTTCTTCCCAGAGAATTATTTTCCCATCAGCAACCTGAAGTGGGATTGGCATCCTCCATCTTCTCTCTCAAAGCTGGAAGTCAGAAGCACCCAAAGTAACTACAGAGGCTGAGGAGACTGAACAAATCAGAAGGATAAGGGACTGGGCCTCTCCTCTCTTCTGCTCTTGCCAAGTCCACCCTGACCCTCATGAAGGCACTGATCTCCAGCAAGGAAGAAAGAGTCTCATAAGAAAGACCTTGGTCTTTAGCTTATCAACTTCTTCTCCTCCTCCTCCTCCTCCTCCTCCTCCTTTTTTGTCTTCTTCCTACTTCTTTTTTTTTTTTTTTTTTAAAGCAATTGGGGTTAAGTAACTTGCTCAAGGTTACACGGCTAGTCATTTGATTTATGCGTGGGTGCTCATTTTCTGAGGCCGGATCTGATCTCGGGTCATCCAAACTCCCGAGGCCGGCGCTCTTACACACTGCGCCACCTAGCCGCCCCTTTAGGGCAATTGGGGTTAAGTAACTTGCCCAAGGTTACACGGCTAGGTTTTTGTTTGTGCGGATTAAGTGTCAGAGGCCAGCTCCGAACTCAGGTCCTTCTGATTCCAGGGCCGGCGCTCTATTCACTGCGCCACCTAGCCGCCCCCTTCTTCCTACTTCTTGATGGACATGGTGTATTCCAATAATAGATTACAAGCTCCTTGAGGGCAGGAACAGCTTTATTTTTTTCTCTTTGTATTCAAGTTCATAGCACAATGCCTAAAATAGTAGGCTCTTAATAAACATTTATTGACTGAATTGTGTTGAACTGAGGCACTATAATATACACCCTTAGGCAGTGTCATTCTTATGAACATCCAAGCCTCTCTCCCTGTTCTCACTGCCTTTAACACAGAGCCTGGCCCATAATATGCACTGTTCCCTTTCCCTCTCCCCCTCCCTGCTTCAAAGCTTTTTCCACTCCAATTTACCCTTAACTCTGGGACCAACTTGATTTCCCTAATGTATAGGTCTGATTATCCTACCCCACTACTCAATAAACTCCAGTGGCTCCAAGATCAACTATAAAGTCCTCTGTTTGGCATTTAAAACCCTTCACAAAATGTCCTTACTCCCTTCCCTGCACTCTACAGTTCAGCTTCTCTGGCCTACTTTCTGCTCTTTAAACAGGACCCACATCTGTCTCAGTATCTGAGCACCGGCTATCAGCCATGCCTGGAATACTCTGCCCTGTCACTTCTGTCTTTTTGCTTACTTGGCTTCCTTTAACACTCAGCTCAAATCCCCCCTTCTGCAGGAATCTCTTCCCAGGCTCCCTGCTTACTAGTCCCTTCCCTCTGAGACTGCCTTCCATCTGTTCTGTAGATGTCTTGTATATCTATAGTTATTTATGTTTTCTCCCTCATTAGAATGTGAGCTGCTTGAGGGCAGACCATTTTCTTTCTTTTTTTTGTATTTCTGGTGCCTTAGCAAAGCCTTCCATGTTGTTGCTGTTGTTCAGTTGTGTCTGACTCTTCATGACCCTGTAGATCATGCTCTCCATGGGGTTTTCTTGGCAAAGATACTAGAGTGGTTTTCCATTTCCTTCTCCAGCAAGCAGAGGTTGTGACTTGGCCAGGGTCACACAGCTAATAAGTGTCTCAGGCCACACTTGACCTCAGGTCTTTCTGATTCCAGGCCCAATGCTCTATTCCTGGAGCCACCTGGCTGCCCCTAGTAAATTCTTAATAAGTGCTTTTTGACTGACTTCTTGCTAACTTCTTGTTTTTAGTTTATTAAAGAGGGCTTCCTTTTCTCAAATTAGTTATTATGATTTATAGGTATTAACTTCACTTGAATTTGCTTGGCCCCAAATTTCATATACTCTCTTACTGCTTAGGTGTGTCAATGAATCAGGAGGTTTTTTTTTTTTTGCTTGGTTTTTTTTGATATTACTTATTTGGAAATTTTGTTGTTGTTGGATAATAAAGTCAGTAGATGGGTTGTTTAGCTCAGTTGTTTAGGGCATTGCATTCTGGGAGGGTCAAGACCCCCTGCTCATTCCCTATATTGTCCATTTAGCTTGGCCTATTTTTCATCACAGACTATTCTCCTAAAGCCTAGCAAATCATTTTTCATGTGTGTTCCGGTGACCACAAGAAGGAACGTGGATGGTTCACCGTGAAGGGTCATCCCTAATATTAGAGGGGGAGGGGAAACAAAAAAACAAACACTACAACACAAAGTGTGGTTAATAGAAATTAACTCAATCAAAAACATTTATTAAATGCTAACTGCATGTAAAGTATTGTGCTAGGTGCCGGGGAAAGGCTAAATTTGGACAATATACCATCTTTTCCCTCATGAGACTTACAGTTTACTAGGAAAATATGGCTCAAATCCAGATAACCAGAATGTACGTTCCATGATAAGTACATTGGAGACTTGCAAAGCAAAGTGCCTTGTGAGGTCCATATTGGGGAGGTCATATATCCAAAGTACAATGACATGTTGAAACGTGTGTTTGTTACAAACATCATGATAGTTTTAAAGTTTTGGTGTTTTTAACTTCAAGGGTCATGGACTTGGAAAGCCAAACCCTAAACAAAGTCAGCAAGATATGGCATGCATAAATAAGACTGAAACTCAGACAAGACTTGGCATGATTTTGAGAGGGACTGGGAATACTAGTTGAACTTACCACATGCCTATGCCTTGTCTTTCCCAGAGAGACCATGAACACCTTTCGGGTAGTATCATTTCATATCCTTCTATAGGCTTCCTATAATGTTTTGCACAGAGAAGCTATTTAGGAAAACATCATGGATTTGATTTGTTGAGGAGTGGAATTACCTAAGGAGGTTGATGATCTGTTGACCTTGTTGTTAAAAGCAAGGAGGATTAACTTCAGCTGGATGCATTCCTCCTGTTAATTGTTGTGGAAGAGTAAGGCAACCTCATGGTAGAGGAAAAGAGGTAACTTGATTATATATTTAAAAGGAATAGCAAGCTGTACATAAAAGACCTGCGATTTCACGTATGCTCATTTTTTTTGTATTCTACTATGTTATGGCAATATTTGTTTTATTTCTTAGGTTTGGAATAAAATAAATAAAATTTGAAAAAAGAAGAAGAAATGACTGCAGGCAGATCAATATCTAAGGATAAGCAGAATCCCTTGATTTCCTAAATGACTTCTAAGGGTCCTTTGAGCTTTAAATCTATGAGTCTGTATCCTGAGTCTCAGGAGATTAACTCACACAAAGCAGTCACAGGTGCATTGAGGGAATTTTCCAAATACTTCAAACTGTCAAATAAATGCCTATGCCTGAAATGTCCAGATTTGGAGGACCCAAACCATGGAATCAAATGCTTGCTGTCACAGTCATAGGATGGCATCAGTTGCTGCCCTCCTCTCCAGGGTCCAGACATTTTCAACAGGGAGAGGAGTGTGGCAGGAGGCAGCTAGCACATGCATTCTCCTGAAGCCAAGAGGAAATTTCCTTGTCAGTATTTCTTGTTTCCATATGTCCCCTTACTCCCTGATCTCAAGGTTTTAAGGAATTAGAATGATAGCATATTGAGTTGGAAGAACCTTAGTTAGAGATCATCTGCTTATGGGTGGGGAAGCCAAGACCTAAAGAAACAAAAAATCTTGCCCAAGGTCATAAGTTATAGGGAGACAGAGGAGTTTTGTGCTAGAGAGAAAATGGCTCCAAGTCCCTGGTTTGTTTTTAGTTATTGCTGGCAGATATACATGATAAAGACAGGGATTTGGGCCAGGAGTGGGGAGGGCAATGATTCCACCTTTTATTCTGGCTTAGCTTCCTTTATATGTTAATAAAAGAGGATTTGGGGATGAAGTGGGCCTCTACACTCTATATAGACACTCTCTCTTTTTTTCAGACCCCCCCCAAATTTGGGGACATAGAATTCCCAGTTTGAGAATTAACTGGAATTATAAAAAATATTCTAATCATGAGTCAGTTTTCTGAGACCACAGACTTCATCAACACACGACATAAACAATAAAAAGAATAGATTTAGTAGTAGCCTCAGGAAACTTTGTATGACTGTTGCTGGCATTAGCAAGGTGTGGTGCCTGATATACAATAGGTACAGAATATGTTTGTGGAATATCATTGTTTTGAATTTTGTCAGATTGTAGTCCTAGTGTTTCTGAACTAAAAGCGCTCAGTCTACTCTTGTCAGGTAGGGGCTTCTTGGCCACTATACTTTAGGAAGTAGGAGCAGAGATCTGACTGCTAGCTCTGAAGAAATAAAATCCAATAAAGGGGAGCAGAGAACAAAACAGTAACCCACGATACCTACCGGAGAGAAAAGATATAATACCCAGTGCAAAGTTGAGACAATTCGGTAGAGAGCAGAGGAATCTGGTCCTGTAGAAAAGCGGTGTGAGGATAGCATCAGGAGATATCAGCGACTGTGACCATGGCTATGCCTTATGTGGCATAGTGGATAGAGCACTGGCTTGGAATCAGGTAGAACTGAGTTAAAATCTGACCTCAGACACTTATTAGCTGTGTCACCCTCTTCTGTTTGCCTCTGTTTCTTCATCTATGAAAAGGGGACATTAACAGCACCTACTTCACAGGACTGTTTTGAAGATCAAATGAAAAATGGGCTATCTAGTCCAAGTCTTTCCCTACTCTAATTCATCCTCCATTGAGGCCTCAAAGTAATTTTCCTGAAGTGAAAGTCCAACCACATCTCTCTCCCACCCCACCCTCAATAAACTCTGGTAGTGCCCTATCCTTTGCTTCCAGGATCAAACACAAAATGCTCTAGCATTCAAAGCCCTTAATAACCTAGCTCATAAGACATACAATCTCTTGGCTCCAGGAATTTTTTCTGGATGACCTCCATGCCTGGACCACTCTCCCTCAACTCCAAAGATGAGCTTCCCAGGCTTCCTTTAGGTCCCAACTAAAAACCCCATCTTTTATAGAAACCCTTTTCCAACCCCTTTTAATTCTAGTGCCTTCCCTCTGTTATTTCCTATTTATCTTGTATATAGATTGCTTCTATTAGTTTGCATGTTGTCTCCCCCATTAGACTGTAAACAGGGAATATTCATTGCCACATTTTCTATCCCTAGCACTTGACAGAGTACTTGGTACAAAATAGACACTTGATAAGTATTTATTGATTGATTTATCAATGGTGTGGATTTTTGAGGTGAGAAGGAAGAGTGGAAGACCATATGGAAGTTGTAAACCTGGGAGAGAGGGGAGATGATGGTGGCATTGATAGCAATAGGAAAGTTGGGCAGGGGAGGGAAAGGTAATGATACCTATTTTACACATGATGAGTTTGAGAAGCTTATAGGATATCCAGTTTTAGATATCCAAGAGGCAACTGGAGATGTGTGATTGTTGCTCAGGAGAGTTATTAGGGCTGGACATATAGATAGGGGAATAAGCAAAAATGATAATTGAACTTGCTGAGATCACCAAGTCAGAAAGTATAGCACAAGAGAGGCCAGGACAGAGCCTTGGAAGATGCTTATAATTGGTGGGCATGGCATGGATAAGGAATCAACAAAGGAGACTAACAAGGAATTTTTGGACAGATAGGAGAACCTGAAGAAAGCTGGGTCATGTAAACTGAGAGAGGAGAGAGTGTGGCAGGAAGAAAAGGTTATAAACAGGAACGAATGCTACAGACGATAAGAAGGATGAGGCATGAGGAAAGACCATTGGACTTGTCAGTTCAGGGGTTCTCAGTAACTTTGGCAGTATCAGTTGAATGATGAAGTTGAAAGCCTGACTTCAGAGGATTTAGAAGTGATGAAGAGGAGAAGGTGCAGATGATTTTCTCCAGGAGTTTACTCATGGCAGAGGAGGAGACATATAAAGCTTGGGAGGAGCAGGGATTGAGAAAGCATGTGCGCGTTTGTAGACAATAGGAAAGGGACTAGTAGCTAGTGAGAGATGGGAGATAAGAGAGAAAATGGGGAGAGAGTCGGGGCACTTTGCTGGAGACTTTGGGAAAGGATAGGATCAAGGGTGTCAATGAAAGCTGAGTCTATTGTATCTTTAAGCATTTCTTTTATGTGGAGAAAACAAATATTTATTCCATACATAACTCATACTGTATACAGGTACTTTTCTATGCCCCCCTCTCTTTTTGAGGAGATAGTAGACATTAGACAACTAAGTGATTTTTCCTGGCATTTGGGGGTGAGAGCTGTAATGAGTATGAGAAAATGGAGCCTAACCCGTCTCATTAGAGCTTAGGATACCCAGGAAAAATTCCTGGCCTGGAATTCATGCATGAATCCAGAGTTGGGGCCTGTTAGTGGGTGGAGAATGGAATGGGCAAAGTGGCCCAGTTTTCCTGGGCCCAGCAATAGTTTCTTAACATTAGAATGGTTTTCTTTCTCCCAAGGAACACATTTGCATTTCATCATTGTGATTTTATAGAAAATGGGGCCAGAATATGTATGACAGGAAAAGGAGGTAGGCTGGGAATGTATCTGGAATGAGGAAAAGCAGATGGATAGCCTGGGTGCTGCATGGGTAGCTGTGAAATATTAAAAAGAACTAAAAAGGAAGGCCTTCAAATAATTCCTTTGTAAAGGATGTGGACAACAATTACACAGGATGGGAAAGTGTGGGTGGGTTGTGATTTAGATGGATGGAGGGAGTACCCCGATAGATAAGATTGATCAGAAGTCTAGCTTGTGTTCCAAAGAATGACATATCCTTATACTGGGAGGTGAGAGGGTAATCTTGACTATTTCCTGAGTCAGTTTGGAGCCGGTGAGAGAATCTTGGACACGTCTCCTAAAGTGGGTAGGTAAGACTGTGTCAATCTTAAGATACAGAATAAAAAGCAAACAAGCCTTGAAGAAATGAGTTGTCCCTTATTAGAGCCATCGCCCCACTCCAGCACCCATACACAATTTAGGCATTTTCTTTTTTCAGGAGAAAATGACATTTTTGTTTCCTCTGAGTCATTGCTGGTTTTTCCTCTTTATATTTTCAAAAACATATTAAATATCATTATTTTGATATAAATACACATGTACGTGGGTGGGGAGTGGTGGTGGGGTGAAAGACAATTAAAAAAATATTCTAAGAAGGGAAACAGTATTCTCATGGGTTCCCACACCATCAATCAACTCATCACATCCCCAGCCTTCTGAACCCCTTCCCCCCACCCCC
Organism: Gymnobelideus leadbeateri; assembly: GCA_011680675.1. Taxonomy (NCBI): domain Eukaryota; kingdom Metazoa; phylum Chordata; class Mammalia; order Diprotodontia; family Petauridae; genus Gymnobelideus; species Gymnobelideus leadbeateri. The sequence continues at coordinate 917,169 of WOXC01006170.1, forward strand.
GCCCTCCAACGAGCTGAATAATCACATCTGGCTTTCAAGCCTGAGGCCAAAAAAAAAAAAGTTTCCCAAAGTAATTTGGATGCCCAGGGAGGACTCCCGTCTATCTCCATCCTCACAGAGGATTGAAGGAAAGCAGGCGGCGATTCCGTCATCAGCCAGCAGAGGGCAAGCTTCTCCACTCCTGTCTCAGCATCCCAGGATGAGGGCATTGTTATGTTTATGCAAACAGCCTTTGACATAATAGCTCTGAAACAGTTGAAAATTAGATTGTGCCTGGAGGCCAAACAACTCGACCACCACCTTCGTTATATTCATCTGCCACAGTAAATTGGGCTCGCCTTTGGCTTCACATGTTGCCTTTGCGGGAGAGATTGCAACCTGGCAATAACTTTGCGTAGCAGAGAGACAGATGCAAAAAGTCTTAGCAAAAACAAACCCCAGCCCGGAGCAGGGGCGCGGCTTGGTTCCGCTTGCCCCGCTCTGACGGCTGCAGAAGGAATATCGATAGCCGGTCCAGGCAAACCAAAGCGGGCTAATTCTGGAAGCACCGGGTGCCTGCTACTCCTCTTTTCCGCTTTGCAGCTTCTCCACTTAATCTAATTTGGGCTTTGCCTCCCGAAATAAATACCTAATAAAGAATGAACCTATTAAAAGACTAAATTTACTGCGCACACCAGTTTGTGCAAAGCCCTCCGCGTGCTTCCTTGAAACGCTAACGCCGGTGGAGTTGAACATTGTTTGACTAGATAATGGTCTCCCGCTGCAAGACAGATGATAGAAAATAAACGTAGAGGGAGAAAAAAATTGGCTGAAAAGAAAGTAAATGGGAAAGAAGCTGCAGTCTCTGAAGATCATCAGCTGCTCTTGGGGAGCGTTAATTTTTGGGAAGTCCTTGGATTCTGTTTTGGGGTTCACTGCAGTGGGTTTTCTTCATTTCTTTGTGGCGGGGCGTCCCCAGAAAAAGGACAACTGAGGCCTGTAAGAAGGGGGTAAAATGGGTTAAAATAAAGTCTGGGTGTTGAGGTCCTAGAATGCCCTGAATTAAATAAGAAGTCAACCTCTCATTTTCCAAATGAAGAGATTGAGGCCCTCTGAGGTGCTGTGACTTTCTGAAGATCTTGCAGGTAGAATCAGCAGACATGGGGTTGCTTTTCCGGCTCTCTGACTCCAAATCCAGTATTCTTTTCACCTAGGTCTCCTAAATCAGGACTGGAAGAAACCTCAGGGGCTATCTTGTCTAGTCCCCTTATTTTACAGAAGGGAAGTGACTTGTCCAAGATGATCTGCTAGGATCAGAGCTAAAATTAAAATATAGATATCAGATGCTTTGGTTCTTACGAGATGATGACTTTCAGAAGTTACATAAGTAAGGGTTTTTTATACAAAGCCATGGGTGACATTATTCAGTATGAAGCTTATTAGGTCCAACTTAATAATTTCCCTTTAATTAGTGTTTGATACACAGTTTCTCATTTGATCTTTATGGCAATTCCCTGAGAAAGATATTGAACAAAACTATTATTTTTTCCATTCTTTAAATGAGAAGACTAAGGTCTAGAAGTATTAAGTGACTCCTTCATACCCACACAGCCAGTAAGTGGTAGGGACTGGACATGCACTCGGGTATCTGATCCGAAGTCCAGGATGCTTCGCACTATACACCTCTGTCTTTCCCAATCAACATACATTTATTGAATGCTCACTATGTGCCCAGTTCTGTGACATATAGAGGAAACGTTATGTAGGAGTTTCTAATATAGCACAGAAGAGGAAAATAACATATATAATACAAGAAGAAGCAACACAAGGGTGTATATCGCTGCTGAAGTACAGCCGGCACACACTCTGGGCTTAGAGGGGAGGGAGGGAGCTGGGGTGGGCTGATGTAGTTAGAGAAGGCTTCAGAGAGGAGATGAGGTTCGAGATAATCCTTGAAGGATGGATAGGATTTGGGTGAAGATGGAGTTTCTTACCGGCTCTTTGTGCATTCAGTATCTATGGGGACGTAGAGGGAGAGAGCTGTGTGCACTGGTAGATATTTTATTTGGAAAAAGAAAAAGAATTGCAAAAAGCTAACCAGTAAAGCAGTGTCGATTAAAAATAAAGTTTGCAAAGTAGTGACCCTTTTAGGAGTATTTTCAGAGGAAGGCAGTGAAATCTAGTAAAAAGAGCGCTGAGGGTCCAATCTGCATCTGCCCCATGCTAGCTGTGCAACTATGGGCAAATCACTTAGCTTTACACCAATTTTTTTCATCTATAAAATAGGGATAATAATAGCAGTAGGAGACACCTCAAGGGTTCTTGTATGTATCCAATGAGCTAATTTCTTTAAGGTGCTTTTAATGGTTATTATTCTTTCTTCTGGGATCTCATGAAGACAAAATGCCTTAATCCAGAAGTAATTCCAATGGTGGAAATTTCTGTTACCTTAACTGTAAGCGGGGGAGATATTAGTGGGGCAAGAGGACCTTTTAGTCAGCTTTCTTCAAATTCTACCATATAGAATCTACATATTCCACCTATATGTAAGACTGGCCCTGTGCTTTACTCAGTTCCTTGCTCTCTCTCTCTCTCCCTCTCTCTCTCTCTCTCTCTCTCTCTCTCTCTCTCTCTCTCTCTCTCTCTCTCTCTCTGAAGGGGAGAGGGCCGGGCAATTGGGTTTAAGTGATTTGCCCAAGGTCACATGGCTACTAAGTGTTAAATATCTGAGGCTGAATTTGAACTCAGGTTCTTCTGACTCCAGGACTGGTGCTGTATTCACTGTGCCACCTAGCCGCCTCACCCTCTTTCTCTGTCTCTCATCTCAGAGAAGTCTCATAGAAGTGAAAGGATAATGTAACCTAATTCCTTCATTTTATAGATGAGTAAACTGAGACCTGGAGAAATTGAATGACTTGCCCAAGGCTGCATAGTTGGTCAATAGTAGAGCATGGATTCAAATTCAGAAAAGCAGCATAGCCCTTTAATGAAGCCTAGCATTGGGGTTCCTCATTACTGTCTTTTGGTATGGATGGCATATTCTGGTGCCTTGTGGGGAAGGTTGCCCAACCCTGGTTGGCCTTCCAAATGCCTTTGGCAAAGCTTCATTGTGCTTGCTTCAGGCAGTGAGGAATGTCTTGGGTCAATGCCTTAGGATAGCTTTTCATTTGGCAGAGACTTCCCTTGGAGAATCCCCTTTTCTCTTCTCTACTGGGTTCAGTTTCTCACTGTTGCTTGAGAAAATGGGAAAATGATGGAATAAGATGTTTTTATAATTAAATACAAATGGATGGTGGGAAACCTCAACAGAGGAGACACCTCTTATTGAGTCAATGGGTTGGGCATTTTTATGTCATTGTTATTATTTCAGTCCTTTGCTTTCCGAATAGGGAGCTTGAAAAGGAGGAACAGGAAATTTCAATAAATTATATTTATTGGCTTGCAAAGCACTCTACTTATATTATCTCCCTTGATCCTTGCAGATGAGATCTGTGAGGTGGGTTAAGCAGGTGTTATCACCTCCGTTTCTTACATATGAGGAAGTTGAGGCCCAGAGAGGTGGAGAGGATGACAAAGAATCCAAGTCCTATTTTACCTCATTGTCTCTCAAGGCTGCCAGATAGTGGGAGAATCAGATAGAGTGTGAATTCAACTGCGTCATTACCAACATAGGTGTCGATGATGCCATGATTGCTGCTGGGATCCAGTCAGCCAAGTAGTGGTTAGTAGGTGAGGTAATTGTAGGCCGGCAAGATCCAGAGCCTGGGATATCAAAAAGAGTAGTGAGAACCCTGAAGGTGAGCTTCTCATACTTAATTCAAGTCAAGAAAAATATTTTAAATGCCTATTATATGTAAGGTACTGTGCTAGGCTCTAGGGTCATAAAGGAGAAAAGCAACCCAGTTCTTACCCTCCAGGAGCTTATAGTCTGAGAGTGGGAAAGAGGAGTTAGGGGAGAGTAAGAAAAAGGCCTAAAGTGGTCTTGGAAAACCTGAGGAGGGAGAGAATGTTCAGCTCAGGGCGTTAGGAAGAGTTTTGCAGGGAAGGTGACACCTGTGGGAGCCTTGAAGAATGTGGCTTTTACCAGGTAGAGTTGAGGAGGCTGTGATGGGAGATATTGGAGACTTTGGGTTATAGGTGTTTATTATAGTTTGTAATAGATTAGAAATACAGCTTGTGTGCTGCTCCTTGTTGGGGCAGAGGTAGAAGTATGTCCTAGGAGGGCATTTAGGTGGCCCAGTGGATAGAGCCCTAGGCCTGGAGTAAGGAAGACCTGAGTTCAAGACCTCCCTCCGACACTAGCTGTGTTAACCTGCACACACTTTCCTCATCTGTCAAATGAGCTGGAGAAGAAAATGGCAAACCACTCCAGTGTCTTTGCCAAGAAAACCCCAAATGGGGTCATGAGGAGTTGGATGTGGCTGAAATGAATGAACAACAACAGAAGTGTATCTTGTCCAGGAGGTTCTCCCATCTGACTCTCCTTCTGGGACACCAATAGCAAATAATTAGAGAATCCTTGTTCATTCTCTGAGGTGGGAGCTGAAACCTTTCATTATACATCACCGTGCATTTCTAGAGGCAAGCTCCCCAAGCTTCCATATGGGCTGATACCAGGCAAAGCACAGCATGCATGCTCTAAGGATTGGGTCTCCGTTGGTTAGTCCCCTGATTACATGTAGAAGGAGGCACTTGGACTAAGTTTTGAAAGAAACAGAATTTTAAAAAGTAGAGGTCAGGAGGAAGTGTATTCTAAATATGAGGGACATCCAGTACAAAGACATGGAAATGGGACTTGGAGTGTCACATATAAGGAATAAGAAGAAACCAGTTTAGTCGGACCATATGGTACGTAAAGGGAATAATGTATAATAAAGCCACCTTGAACTGCCTCACAAAAGCCTATTTCTAAATTTTCAGTGTGAGTATTTATGCTTTGGAAATCAGCAAATGCTACGAATCAGAGACTGATTTTTGAGTTTTTGCAGGAGTGGGGAAACCTGCAGCCTCAAGGCCACATGTGACCCTCTAGGTCCTTGAGTGCAGTCCTTGGACTGAATCCAGACTTCACAGAACAAATCACCTTAATGAAAGGATTTGTTCTGTAAAACCTGGATTTGGTCAAAGGGCCACACTCAAGGACCTAGAAGGCCACATGTGGCCTTGAGGCCTCAGGTTCCCTATCCCTGGGTCACTCTAGACTTCAGAAAGTGATGGAGGAAATGTTAATAAAGCAGATTAAATTTAAGAATGTGCATTTTTGGAGAACTGGTTGTTAAACATTTACTAGCACACCCTTGAATAAAGCTGAAATGGTAGTTTGGGGTCACATTGTGAAGAGCTTTAAATACCAAACAGAGGAGTTTGTATTTGATCTTAAAGGTAATAGGAAGTTATTGGAGTTTATTGAGTAGGGGAATAACATGATCAGATTTACATGTTATGAAAATCACTTTGGCAGGCAGGTGAAGGATGTATTGGAGAGGGGAGATACCTGAGGCAGGGGAATCAATTGGAAGGCTATCAAATAATCTAGGCAAAAGGTGATGAAGGCCTAACCTAGAAGATTTAACCAATTTTCTCCCGAGGAGGTGTGTTCCAATGAAAGAGCCAAAATGTGAAAGTTTTACCTTGCTTGGGGAAGCTTTATTTGATTAAGCATTTTTGGAAAGTGACTTCCAACAAAAGGCAGCCTCCTGTGACAGAAAAAGGGCTGGGTTTGGAGGCAGAGAAGCTAAGGAGAAACACTTGGAAATTAAAAAAAAAATTGACAGTTTTTTTATATCACTTTTATTTCTAAATAGATCCTGCCTTTTCAATATGAAACAAAGAATGAAAAATAAAGGAAAAAAAAAGCAATTAAGCAAAAATAACCAATTCAAGTTTGACGTTATATGAAGTATTCTGCACATATAGCCCCCCACTTCTACAAAGAAGGGAAGGAATTGCAGTTTTTCATCTCTTTTACTGTGCCAAGGTTGGTCATTATAATTATTTTTCCTTCCTTCCTTCCTTCCTTCCTTCCTTCCTTCCTTCCTTCCTTCCTTCCTTCCTTCCTTCTTTCCTTCCTCCCTTCCCTTCCTCTCTTTCTCCCTCTCTCTTTTTTCTCTCTTTTTCCCTTTCTTTCTCTCTTTCCCTTTCTTCCTTTCTCCCTGTCTTTTTTCCTTCTTCCCTCCCTCCCTCCCTTCCTTTCCTCTCCTTCTTCATCTCTCTTTTTTCTCTTTATCTTTCTTTCTTTCTTTCTTTCTCTCCCTTTCTTTTTTTCTTTCCTGGCCTTGTCTGTCTTTTCCTTTCCTTTCCTTTCTTCCTTCTTCTTTCCCTTTTTTCCTCTATTCCTCTCTTCCTTCCTCATTTCCCTTTCTCCCTTCCTTCCTTCCCATTTACATTGTTGTAATCATTGTGTATATTGTTTCATGGTTCTGTTATTTCACTTTCTATTACTTTATATGTCTTTGCAAGTTTCTCTGAATTCTTTCATATTTGTCATTTCTTGCAATGCCATCAAATTCTACTATTTTCATGTGCCACAATTTTTTAGCTATTTTCCCAATCAATGAGCATCAACTTTGTTTCTAAGAACTATGGATGTAAGCAAATTGGTAGTAATTTGAAAAACATGGGAGCAAAGGAGGATCCTTCTATCCTCTGTCTGAGGACCTCCTTGTACATGTAGAGCCAACTATTTTTTGCTGATTTCTGCTTCTCTACTGGGTAGCTGATCTCTAAGATCCTTTTGAGCTATAAAATGATATAATTGTGTCTTTAGGACCAAATGCATACACCAGAGTCTTTACTACATCTTCCTTAGGCCTCATTCTTCATATGTAAAATGAAAAAGTTGAAATAAATGATCTTGTTGGTCCTTCCAGCTTCTAAATCTGATGATTGTAGATTATTACAAACTCCTAGGAGGCAAGGGGCCTTTTCTGTCTAAATCTCTGTCTACAGATGCCCCTTGAAATTAATAAAGGCTTTGGCAGAGGAGAATAATGAAGGCTTCCACCAGAGGGAGAATTTTGGAAGCTTTGCAAAAATGTAGGTCATTATTTGGGATAGTCATTTTAAAAGGCCAGATGTTTGGAGGTACCCAACTCCCTCCCCCACTCCCAACACACATAAATAGTTGATTCAGCTGGGCATGGGGCATCTTAATAACTTGGCCAAATATTAAATATGACTTAATTCTGTGTTCATAATGATGCAACATGAACTGATTTTTTCCCTTTCATCTTTTTTTTTCTTTCTGAATGTCTCTCTCCCCTGTCCCTACACAGAGAGTCATCTCTTGTAATAAAGAATGAAAAAGAAGGGAAGAAAGAAGAGTTCAGCAAAACTAACTGGTACATAAACTAAGCTCGATAGTATATATAACATTCTATACCCATAGTCCCCCACCTCTGCAATGAAAGGCATCTCTTCTTTGGGGCAGCATAGCATAGTGAATAAAGAGCTGGTCCCAAACCCTAAAGATACAGATTCAAGTTTTGCCTCTGACACCTACAGGCTGTGTGACCCTGGGCAAGTTGCTTAAACATTCAATTTTGAGCCTAGGTTTTAGAGAAGGGTAGGGGGAGTTTCCTCATCTGAGATTTCCTATTGTAGGAAATCACAGATCTAGACCCTGATTAATCCCTGTCCCTTATCCCCTCTGTTGGAGATGTCTGGTCATTTCAGTTATATGGCATCTAGTTTTATTTCTTTGTTCTTTTCAGTTATATTGTACTTATTGTGTATATTGTTTTACTAGTTCTACCTGCTTCACTTGGTATCAGTTCATATACATCTTCCCTTGCAATAAGAGAGCAAAGGGAAAGAGTTCTCTCTCTTTCGAGGCAGACTCTTATTTTGGGACACGGTCAGTGCCTATTGTCCCTTAGGCTAATAGGAAGGAAGGAAGAAAGGTAACTGTCTCTTCTCCCCACTCCCCATGTTCAACTGTGTCAGAGACATGCACATGATGGTGCATGCGTTCCAGGTACGAAGGGAAAGCCTGTCCAAAGGCATGGACAAAGGATATATAATATGGTGAATAGGTAATAGAGAGCCAAAAGAGTTTATTGAGCTAGGGAGTGACATGCATAAACCTTTACTTTATGAATATCACTACAGCAGTTGTGTAGAGGATCTACTGGAATGGGGAGGGACTTGAGGCAGAAAGACCAATTAGGAGGCTGTTGTAATAATCCATTCAAGTAGTTATGAAGGTCTTAATGAGGGCAGTGACTATGTGACTGGAGAGAAAGGGATGCTATAGAGGTAAAATTGATAAGATTTAATAACTAATTGGGTATAAGTGGTGATGGAGAGTTAGTAGTCAAGGATGAGTCTAAGAAAATGCTAATGGAGGGGGAGGGAGGCCATTACTGAGCAAATATTTGTAAACTTAGTGATCCTGCTTAAGAGCTAACAGGGGAGCAGATTTTTTTTATGTAAGTAATTTATTGTGAACTTAGCTTTAAACAAAAATGAAACTTTTAAAAAATAACTAATTAAACTACTAAGACTAAAAAAAAAAGATGCCTCTAATAACCTATCTTTTCCTTACTTCTTTCTCTGTGCTCCCTTCCATTGTCTTTGTCCATTCTCCCTTTTTTTGCAATTCTATTTCATTATATTTTCCTTCCTTATCATCACTATGTAATGAACTGCTGCTTCTTTCTTCACTTTACATCATTTAGAATCATAGATTTAGAACCATAACAGTACCCCCATCTTACAGATGTAGGAACAGAGACTCACAGAAATGAAATGACATGTCCAGAATCACTAAGTGAGTTAGTAGCACGGTCATTATTAGAATGAAATTTCCCTGACTTCTAATCCGGGACTTTTATAACTCTGCTAATCTCATTTTGATGGAAGGTCATAGACTGAGACCCAGAAGGGACTTTAGCTGTCATCTAATTCAACCACGTCATTAACCAATGGGAAAACCAAGGCCCAGAGAGGTTGTAACTTGACCTAGGTCACACAGGTAATTGGAGGGGGAAATGAGGGAGTCTTTCCATAGTTTTTATTCCTCTTTTTCTTATTTGTAAATGTGCTACACTCTCCCCATAACATTCAGACACCACATTTTATTCAGTTATTTGCCAGCTGTTGGAGCATTCAAGTTTACTTCTGGTTTGTTGAAACTAGTACTGGACTAAATGACCCCTAATGTCCATCACAACCCTTAAGTTGTGGGATTCATTTTAAAGTACTTTGCAACCCTTAAAGTGCTATAGAGGTATAAACTTTATGATGCTTTCTTCTCTGCTCAGCATGGTGTAGCTGCAAGAGAGCTGGTCTCAGAACTGGGAAAACTTTAGTTCAGGTCTTGCCTCTGACACATGCTGATGGTGTGACCCTGGCAAGTTACCCAACCTCTCAATGCTTTGAGCAACTCTCTAAGATGATAAGTTGTAGAAAAGGTGCCCATCCACTTTAGTAGAGGGAATTTCCTCACTGGGAATGCCCTGTGCCATGAAATCACAGGTCTGATCCTTATACATCCCACCTATAACTCAAATCTACCAATAGCACTCATATGTTGCTTAGTTCCACTGGCAATTCAAAGACCTAAACGAATTCAGTCCTACATACAATGAGATTTATTAAAATAATTGTACCCATTGACCAATGATTATTAGGGATATTCCTTAAAAGTATTATTAAAAAGGCAAAAAACCCCATAACCTATCAATTCAGACATTTTGACTGGTCTGATTGAAAATCATTAAACAGTTTGACCTAACGTAGCAAGGATATGTAAAAGGGATATAGTAATACTTAGCTGGAATTGGTGCCCTTTGACTCACATCTGGTTAGCATGGCAGGGTATGGTGACTCCTTGTAGTCCTTAGGAAATAAGAGAGGTAGACTTGGGTGGAACTTTTTACACCCTTAAGGAATCAGGAAGCTTCATCAAGGCAGGCCTGGGCCAGTCAAGTCCTGGGGGAAGCTTTGTTGCCTTTTAGGGAAAACTAACTTCTATTGGGTGGAAATGGAAACTCTTGTCATTTCATGCTAGTTTCTTAAGACAACCCTAATGAAATAAGTACAAATATTATTACCCCTATTTTATAGATGAAGAAATTGAGAGTCAGAAAGTTAAAGTATTTAATGTCCAGGGTCACAAATTTTTGTGTCACAAGCAGGTTTTAAATTCCAGTCTCCAGACTTCAAGGACTGAGAGAATAGAAGGATAGAAAAAGAGAAGTAGAAGAAAAAATAAAGAAAAATTGTCAATGGTAGGTGAAGTACCACCATTGATGATGACGTCAGCTGCTGTTTCCTCATACCATAGGTTCTGTAATGATGATGGTGAAGTGATAGAATGTAGAGGCAGAAAGGCTCTCTGAGATCACCTAGCTCAAACCAGCTGAGAGAATGAGCAAACTGGGGCTCAGAATGGGACCCAAAGTCATAAAAGCTAGAAAATCGAACTACGTTTCCTGCTCAGGTCCTTTAACTCCAAGACCATCTGTCTTTATTTTCCTAACCTGTTACCCTGGCCCTATACAGACTGAGGAGAATTGGGCTGGTCTCAGTGTGGGAACTTTTGATTCTAAACATTAGTAGCAAATTTGAATCTTCAATTTGATTTTTATAGCAAATAAAACATAATGAAAACATGTTAACTATATAGAATACTGTCAGTGAGGAAAGTCTGATTGGCTAAAAAGTGTGTGGGTTTTTTTTTTCTAAATAAAACCTACTTTCTCAATATTTCACAGAAAAGTACTTTTACAAAAATATCTCAGAGAGGTGATTTTTACCTCTGGAGTTACTTATACTGAACTTTACTCTTTTCCCCCCATACAGAGATTTTCTGTGCTAGCTATAACCAACTCTGTTGTAGTGAAATTCTTTGTCATATATCAGGGTCACAGATCACTTATACAATAATACCCTCCTGCCAGGCCTGTTGAGAATTTTGGAGGAGGAGAAATGTCCAAGAAGATGCACTGGGCTGAAATTTATTCTCTTCCCATGTCCTTGTCACTATCTGTCTAGTTCTGCTTTGCTACTGCATTTACCATTTTGATTGGTCAGTTTAAATAAGTTTGATTCACCCCCACTCTCCCATCGACTTAACAGAACATTTGACTGAATTGATATGTTATTTTGCACTGGGGAGATATTGCAAGAGAATTTTCTGAAAAATATAAAAGCAAATCTGGGGGTAGAATTGATTGGTTTACAAGACCATGGGATCACAGATTTAGAAGTGGAAGGAACCTTAGAGGTAATCAATCAGTCAATGAATGATTACATACTAAGCGAAGTGCTGAAGGGGTCCCTAGTGGAAAAAAATTTAGGAAGCCTTGGATAGTGCCAGGTACTATATTAGGCAATGAAGATACAAATACAATGAACAAAAAAATCCCTCCTTGAAAGGCATTTATGATCTAACTGGGGGGATGATATGAGTATTAGAGTGGGAGTTGGTTTTGAAGTATAAACAGAATAAATGTAAATAAATACAAAATAGTTAAATTCATTTTAGTTTTTTTTGGGGGGAGGGTATTAGTAGTTGAGGGTTATCAGGAAAGGCATCATATAGAAGGTCATATTCAAGCTGCATCTTGAAGGGGGAAGTAATGAAGGGGAAGTAATGAGGAAATTCATTCCAGACATGGATGATAGCCAGTGCAAAAGCACAGGGATGGGGGATGGAGAGTCATATGTGAGGTGCCAAGAGAAGGCTGGTCTGGCTGGATCACTGAGTGCAGGAGGGGGAGTAATATAAAATGAGACTGAACCATAAGTCCAACCCTCTCTTTTAGAGATGAAGAAACTGAGCCCCAGAGAGGTTAAGTGACTTACCCAATGTCACACAGGCAGTGAGTTCTAGAGGCAAGATTTGAATCCAGATCTTTTAATTTTTAAATTAAATTAAATTTTAAAATTTAATTTAATAAAAATAAAAATTTAAATTTAAATTTAATAAACACTCTGCCTCTCTGTCCACCCATGTCTATATCCATCTGTTTATCTATGTATAGTTCTATCTCTCTGTCTCTTCTGTCTCTGACTCTCTCTCTCTCCCTCTTTCTCCCCTTCCTCCACCCCTTCTCCCTATCCCTCTCACATACTGACTCTGAAGTCAACACTCCTTCAGCTTTACATTATGTGTATTTAAATATAAAAATTTAAATCACAATGGAGCAGTCTGAACTTAATAATTATTGGAGTGATGACTTGATAAGACATTCTATAGGCATCAGACCCAAGAACTTGGCAAAGCCAAGCCTTCAATCAAGTCATGACCTTGGCAGAGTCTGCCTTAGCACCTTCCAAATCCTCTGTCTGTGCCTTCATCCACACTGTCAGCAGTCTCTGCTTCCCAGTACCTTCAGGCTATCCCAGGCTCTGCTACTGTGGTTCTCAGTCTAGCACTACCCTACCTGAAACATCTCATATAACTCAGTCTCTTCTAGTAAAAACTTTTCTTTTCTGTGTCACATCTCTTTTGTGAATGACTGACTTCTTCATCTTTAACAAAAATTGGGAGTAGTAGGTCAATTGTCTTTGGATAATTCTGTTAAATATTTTTTACAGACATGGATGTGTATGTTTGTTGGTTGTGTGCTGCTGATTATGCCACACTCTTATTGTGTATGTGTGGTGTGGAGGGGCTGGGCTAGTGATTTCATGCCAGCCTCTGAAGGGCATCCAGGATGGAGGGAGGAAGATGCCTTTTGCCCTTCTAGGCCCTTCTCTGCACTGTGCTCAGATATCCATTTGTTGTATAGAAACTACAATAGCATTCATATAGAACTTTAAGGTTTACAAAGCACTTTATTTTATTTTTTTTGGCTTTTTGGAGGGGAAAAGGCAGGGCAATTGGGGTTAAGTGACTTGCCCAAGGTCACATAGCTAGTTTTTGTGTTAAGTGTCTGAGGTCGGATTTGAACTCAGGTCCTCCTGACTCCAGGGCCTGTGCTCTATTCACTGTGCCACCTAGCTGCCCCAACAAAGCACTTTAAATACATTGTCTCATTTAATTCTCACGACAACCTTTTGAAGGAGGTTCTGTTATTACCCCATTCCACAGATGAGGAAACTAAGGCTTAGAGAGATCAAGGTAATTGCCCAGGGTAACAAAACTAAGTGCTGGGCAGAATTTAAAGACAAATCTATGCTGACTCCAGGTCCAGCACTCTACCCACTGCACTACCTCGTTGCCTAAAGAACTGACTTCAAGGCCCCACTCTTACACCTATTGGCTGTGTAACTCCTCTGACCCTCAGTTTCCTTATCTGTAAAGTGGAGATAATAGTATTTGTACTTGGTACCTTACATGGTTGCTTTGAGAAAAGTGCTTTGTCAGTAGTCATGTGATGTGGGGATGTGAAGTCTTACTATTTTTATGACCATGATTTCTCCTAGTCCTTTCTTATCCTCCCTTTATCAAAAAACTGATCTCACGTGGGGTTGAAAAGGAAGTGATTTAAAAATGGATTGTACTAAAGTGTTAATGACTAATAAGGGCAGCCTGGAAGAGTGGCTATAGAGTTAGTGGTCAGCCCAATCACCCAGATCACGGGCACTGGCTGTGTGAGTCTGGGTAGGCCAGTGTCCCAGGAATCTCTCTAGCACCTTTGTTAACTCTACAAAGCAATTTCGGATCTGTACTAGAAGGGGGTTTTCTCACTGGTAGGCGCCCAAGCCAATGAAATCACGGTGTCATACCTTCCTTATCCCTTTCCCTAGGGGTGTAGGGAGGCTTAGATGTTTGTATTTTAACTGGGGATTTATTTCAATTTAAAGAACTGAATTGTTAATAATGAAATTTCTGTTACCAGCAGCAGACCTGTGTGTATTACAAGGTGCTTCCTTTATGGGTGGGTTTTTATTGTGTCCCTAATAGTTTTTGTTGTTGCTCCCATGATAGTGAGCTTACTTTTCCTCCTAAGTCTGTGCGTACAACTCCTCCTTCAGACCCTCTCTACTTTCAACTCTTCCCAGGTTTTCTAAAGTGGTTGGCTTTAGTATTGGACTATTTCCAGTTTGTGACTGCCAGACCTGGAAAGGAGGCTCTAGACCATGAAGGGGAAGTAACCCCTTTGCCTGTTCCCCTTGCTACTCTGGTCCCCAGGATAAAGCCAGGGAGAGAGAATTCTCTCTGTGGATTTTTGACAGCTCATTCACTTTCATCTCTCCCAATCTCCCCAAGAGGGAATGAATTGGACTCAATTTCATTTATATGAATCCAGATCCCCCAAAATGGTGGGCTTAAAAAATTCAAAAGTGGGGAGGGAAATTGAACTGTGCATCTCCGAAATTCTCATATCAAATTATTTTAAAAATAACTATGTTAATGTGTCCCACTGTGGAGAAACTTTTTAAGCAGGAGTGGGACCCACAGCTCGTTCAGGGAGAAAGAAGTTAATGATGTGATTTGGGAGCTGGTGGAAGCTGGGACTTCTGCTCCTGTTATTAACAATATTAATAATGATGGTGATGAATGATACATATTTGTTGGATTTCAGCAAGGTCCTAATTGCAGCACTAGCATGCAGGAAGACACAGTCTTTCTAGCAAGAATCTTGGACACATAATAGGCATTCGGTTACCGCTTGTTGATTAATCGATAGATTTCCTATAAAGATTTCTGGCCTTAGTAAACTTAGGCAGCTCACTGCGGGTCATCACTCACTGGGAAGACTAAGTGGTCTGCCATGTCCTCTATTTGAAAAGTAGCCAGCATAGCTTTTGAGAACCCTGTAAAATAGATTGTCTACCTACTCACCAATTTATCTATCTACCTTTCTATGTATATAAAATCAAAGAGCTGGACAAGACGATCTCTGAGGTTCCTTCTAGTCTGTCTGTCTATCTGTCCATCTATCTGTCTATCTATCTATCTATCTATCTATCCATCCATCCATCCGTCCATCCATCCATCTATTCATCTATCTGTCTATCCATCTATCCATCCATCCATCCATCCATCCACCCATCTATTCATCTATCTGTCTATCCATCTATCCATCCATCCATCCATCCATCCATCCATCCATCTGTCTATTCATCTATCTGTCTATCTGTCTATCCATCCATCCGTCCATCCATCCATCCATCCATCCATCCATCCATCCATCTATCTGTCTATTTGTCTGTCTGTCTGTCACTTTGTCTGTTGATATATCTGTCTATCTATCTATCTATCTATCTATCTATCTATCTATCTATCTATCTATCTATCCATCCATCCATCCATCCATCTGTCTATTCCTCTATCTGTCTATCTGTCTATCCATCCATCCGTCCATCCATCCATCCATCCATCCATCCATCCATCCATCCATCCGTCCGTCCGTCTGTCTGTCTGTCTGTTTGTCTGTCTGTCTGTCACTTTGTCTGTTGATCTATCTGTCTGTCTGTCTATCTACCTATCATATCTCTCTACCTCTTTATATAAAAGGAGAATGTTGGACTACATAATGTTTAAGTTTTCCTCTAGCTCTAGGTTTCTCACTCTTCCTCTCCTTCCCTCCCCCCTCTCCTGTCCCTATATAGTTAAAGCATTTCAGTGTACAAGCATTCTGTTATAGCCTAAGTCATCCATACTCACTGGCTCGGATCTCCTTACTGCCTGTTGTTCAGTCTTTGTGACCCCATTTGGGGTTTTCTTGGCAAAGATACTGGGCTAGTTTGCCATTTTCTTCTCCAGCTCATTTTACAGATGAGGAAACTGAGGCAAACAGGGTTAAATGACTTGCCCAGGGTCACACAGCTGGTGACTGTGGTCACATTAGAACTCAGGTCTTCCCTCTCTAGGCCCTGTGCTCTATCTATCCACTGTGCCACCTACGCCACTTACTGGCTATTTCCTTCAAAAGGAGACCATACAATGGGCCAGTCAGGTTGTGAGGAAGGGATAGGGGGTAGACAGATGTTCTTATACCACATTGGTTTCTTCACAATATCAAGAGAGCTACAGGAAGGACCTATCACATTGGATGGACCTCCTACGGAAGATTTCTGGGCGGATAGGATGAGAAGGTATTGGAGGGAGAATAGACACGTCACAGGTCCACCAAAGTAGGCTGTTTCCCTGGCATGATAGATTAAAAACTCTTTTATTGATACTATTTTTTACATTTTACATTTTTCCATTGTTGTCATTCCCCCACAGACACCTTTTTTTTCCCATACATAGAAGTGCAGTTAGGCAAAACGGACTGATGATACATTGACCATTATGGTACAGCAGAAAGAGTGCTGAACTCAGTTACTGAACTTGAATCCTGGCTCTGTCACTTGCTGTCTTGGGCAAGTGGCTTAGGACCAGTTCCCTAAACTCTAAAATGAGAGTGTTAGATGGTTTCTATAGTCTCTTCTAGATTTAATTCTAGAATCCATGTCTGACAGCATATTTCTCATTCTGCATCTAGAGCCCATTGCCTCTCTGTTGAGAGGAGCAAGTCCATGCAACAGATTTTTCTGGATAACATGTTAGATTTTTTCTGGATAGCATGAGCTTAGACTAACTGAGAGTGGGTTGAGACAGCTTAGAAGAAGGTCTAGCCCTAGTCTAGGACTGACTGTTTGCCATGATCGACCCATTCAGGAGATAGCATATCACATATAGATAATGCAAAGTGTGGAAAATCCAGCATAGACTTCCCTTTTCTTATATTTCTGTCTCTGACATCTCCTGCTTAAGGGCATTGCCTTTGAGTGTGGTTAAGTTGATGGTGAATATGGAAGCTTGAGGTTCACTGGATATGTTTGGGGATCTTGTAGAGTAGCAACCATGAAAAGAAGATATTGAGTCATTGAACCAACAGTTTGGATTCGTTTTCACTATGGACTCTTTGCATGACTTTGGGCAAATAACTCAATACTCTGTTCCTCTAGTCATTGGATTTAGAGTAAGAAGGGACCTTAGGATAACCTAGTCCAAAGTCCTCCCTTTACAGCTATTTGTTGTTATTATGCTACATGTATTATGTATATTGTGTTCTTGTCTCCCCCATTAATATGTAAGTGCATTTCAGTGAGAGATTGTTTCATTCTTCATACTTGAAGCCCCAGCACCTTGTACAGTGTCTGATGCCTGGTAAGCACTTAATAAAAACTTGATTGATACAGATAAGGAAAGTCCTCCAATTCAGGAGCTACTTCCTCCAAGAAACTTTCCCTAGCTAACCCCACCCCACTCTTGTCAATCTTAAGCTTAATTATATCCCACAATACTTATTAAAAAGACTTCTATCACATTATAATTCCATAACTTATAGGCTTGCAATGCTGGAAATGACCTTAGAGATTGCCATTCAAGAGGAAGAAACGGAGACCCAAGGGAGACATGACTTGCCTGTATGTTGCTCTCTAATTATTTTTCAGTTGTTCCATGTATATATGCTTTATCTCACCTGGTAGGCTGTCCTTAGGTGGGACTATGTGTCAGGGACATAATAATACCCAAAAGAGCTACTTAGTGCTTAGCATAGTCTTCTAAGTAGGTGCTTAAGCACATGCTATTGGATTGATTTTTTATTTCTGTGATGCCTTGAGATCACCAAGTATATGTATATGTTGATGGAGATATCCTTAAGGTTTGGCAGAAATGGCGTTTGGTGGTGGTTTCTGACCATTCTCTTTTCCCCATTGGACCCTGTTCACATATGTGATGATGTGCCTGTTAAAAAAGAACTCAACATCCAATTGGTTAAAGTCATTGGAAATCCCCAGTGAAGCAGTTTGGAATAGTGGAAAGAACATGATCTGGGATCCTGGGGAGCTTCACTGCAATTCTGCTTCTATCACAAGTAGCTCTGTATCCTCAAGCAAGTTATTTTACCTCTGAGGGTCTTGGTTTCCTTATCTATAACATGAGAGCACTAAACTGAATGGTCTGAAATGTCCCTTCCAGCTATTTGATACAGTGAAACTATGATAAATTTTGGTGAGAGTTGAAGACCCTCAGAGAAGGGGCTCATTAAATGTTCATTAAATTAATGATGGAGCAAAGTTGGAAAATAATATCTGATAATTCTCCTGTGCTATGAAACCAAAGAAATTAGAGGTCCAGGTAGGAAAAAAAATTGAATCCACATGGTACATTTCTTCCAAGAATTCCAAAATGCCCATAATCAACTCTTGATTTGTATATGAATAATTGACATGTGGGACAGCTAGGTGGCACAGTGGAAAGAACACTGGGCCTGCAGTCAGAAAGACTCATCTTCCTGAGTTCAAATCTGACCTCAGACAATTACTGGCTGTGTGAGCCTGGGCAAGTCACTTTAATGTGTTTGCCTTAGTTTCCTCATCTGAAAAAGATGAGCTGAAGAAGGAAATGGTGAACCACTCCTGTCTCTTTGCCAAGAAATCTCCAAATGGGGTCACAAAGAGTCAGACATGACTGAAACGAGTGAACAACAATCGACATATGAGTGATGCCCAGAGGTTCCAGGCTATGGATGACATTGTATTGATTTCATGAAGACCCTGGGCATAGCAGAACTTCCCAAATGAGATGTATGATCATTCCAGAGAATTACCTACACAGGGAGAAAACTCCAACAGTAAGTGAATGAGGAATGCTTCTTGTCCAAACCATGATGGTTATGTTGGTTAGGCAAGCTATAGGCAGACACTATAGGTGGTCAATCATTTTAGCCCAGATCTGAACAAGGGGAAGAGAATTCAATGTACTGCCAGTGGGAAATTGTGTAGTGCTTTTAATGATCCAAGTAGAGTCAGACTTGGAATCAGGTTTCACACCCAGCCTCAGACACTTATTAGCTGTATGACTGAGCAAGTGACTCAGTTTTCTCATCTGTAACATGGGAGTAATAATAGCAGGGTTGTTGTAAGGGTCAAAGGGGATAATATTTGTAAAGTGCTTTGCAAACCTTAAAGTGCTTTGTAAATGGATTTTTACGTATGTTGTTATTGTTATTATTTCCTAACAAAATGACTCGACTTTTTGTCACCATTATTCTTTTTTATGTTGTAAGGTTTAGTTGGAGTCATGGAACACCCCAGTCCATTAAGAATTAAAGTTGCATATCATCCAAAGAGCAATGGAAAGGGATGTGGCAGGTATGAGTGGGTACAAGAAGACTGCAACACTTCACCAATGCAGAACTGTGCAGAAATCGTGTAAAGAATGACAGCAGGGAGATGTGCGAGCAGAAAAGGAGGTCATGGTCATGGTCATGGTCATGCCTGGACAGTGAGAGATTACCAGTGGATAGCTAACTTATTCCATAGGTATTCATGCAAAGTCCAGGAATCTAGAAGAAGGTATTTAGCACACGGGGTAGATCATCTGTGGATTTACAGAAGGATATGGGAAGGGAAGGGGAAATAAGCATTTATTAAGCACTAACTATTTGCCAGGCACTGTACTAAGTGTTTTTCAATTATTATCTCATTTGAGGCTCACAATAACCCAACCCTGTGAGATAGGTGCTGTTATTATCCCAATTTTGTAGTTGAAGGAATTAAGGCAGACAGAGGTTCAGTGACTTTTCCAGGTTCACAAAGCTAATAAGTGTCTGGGGCTGAATTTGAACTCAGGACTTCCTGATTCTAGGTTCAGCATTCTATTCATTGCTCTACTTAGCTGCCTAACAATGGAAAAGAGCCAGGAGGGGAGGTTGATCTGCTTCAGGAAAAGGAGGACCCACAGAGATGAGATGATAGATTGAACAGAGTGCGAAAGTATGGCTTGGTTTTCTGTGCAAACATTCTCTTCCATCTGGGCAGCTGATTAAAAGCTGGCTATAGTAGTAACATGAAGGCCATATGAAGGAGCCTTCACATCTCATTGTATACTGTCTATGCTCACTGACATTGAGCTGAAAAATGACTTTAACCAGTTAGACGTTGAGTTCTTTTGTAACAGGCACATTGTCACATGTGTGAGCAGGGTCCATGTACTCCCAAAGGCACGTATTCTGCTAGATATCCATCTGGAAGTCATAGGGTTAACACTGTTCTACTCTTCTTTGAGACTGGAGGCTAAGCCCCATGTGGGTGGTAGTCATGTATTGGGATGGTGTTTAAAAGAGTCAAAAGCCATTATTTCTATGCAGAGCATTCTTGGAGAGAGAAATTAATGACAGAGGGGAGTTTGAATCCTCAAGCCCTTTACATCCCACCTGCTTCTTTCAGATTGCCAGCATCCTTTAATAGTGATTAGATTTCTTCTTTCTTATCTGGCTTAAGTCTCCTCTCTTGTACATTCAGAATAAGGGAAACTTACCCCTTCCTTTGATAAAGTAAAATCAGGGCCAGGGAGAAGTAGTTAGACGGTTGGATGTATCTTTAGCACCCAAACTCATCTTGTTCTGTCTGCTCCTCTGGGCTGGGCAAAAATATCTCAACTGTGGTTCAAAAAAGTGTGACAGTCCATTCAATTCACAGAAATTCAATTCACTAAATCCTTATTAAGTGTCTACAACATAGAAGGTGCTGTGCTGGTGCTGAGGATAAAAAGAAAAGCCCAAGTTGTTGCTTCTGAGAAAATAGCTTGCATTCCATGGAGAAGCATACACACATATACACAGATCGATGCTTAGCTTAGGAAAAAGAGTACACAGGGGTTGTGTTCAATGCCCTTATGTATTCGAAGGGCTGCCATGTGGGTTAAATTTGTTCATCCTGGCCTCAGTGGGCAGAACCGGGAGTGATGGGGTAGAAGTTTCAGAGCTTGATTTCCTTTTGAGGTAAAGGGAAAACTTCCTAAGAATTAGTGTTATAGACTTGGAAAACAGTGGGTTCCTCCTCTCTAGATATCCTTAATTGAAGAATAACTGAATGTTGGATATGTTGTAGAATGGCTGGGAGCCAGTTGGCCTAAATGGCCCCTGAGGTCCCTCAAAACTCTGAGATATTGTGATTCTGTGAAGTAAAATACGAGGTAAGGGAACTAGGGCTCAGTTTTCCTACTAGCCATAGGACAGAGTTTTGTTGCCTTTGAGTATTGGAGTGCTAGGCCTGGACTCAGGGAGATCAGAATTCAAATCCAGCCTCAGATACTTAGCAGTTGTAGGACCCTGGGCAGGTCACTTCATCTCTGCCTCAGTTTCCTCACTTTACAAATGAGGATAATAACACCTATTTCATGAAGTTGTTTTAAAACTCAAGGGAGAAAATATATGCAAAATGCTTTGCAAACTTTGGAAGGCTACATGAATGTTAGTTGTTATTGTAAACTATGTGTAAGTTGTCCATCTCTGGAGATCTTTTAGGGGTGTGCTAAATGACCACAAGCTGGAGATACCATAGAGAAGCTTCCTGCTTTGGGTGGACCAGGTGATCTTTGCAGTCCCTCTTGTCTTTGAGTTTCTATGGTTTGATGTAGGTTAACTCTCCTACAAGTTCCCTGAGAATAGGGAATCTTACCTTTATATCTTTCACGGGCCTAGAACCATGTCTTTTACATAATAGATACTCAATTTTTATTTGTGGATTATTCCAGGCAGGAATCTGGCTGGCTTTGGGTTGAGTTGTGTGCAGGTGTTATCTGTGTATCAGGCTCAGGTGAGGCCATCACAGAAGAGATGGGAGGGCCAGGGGGCTTCTTCCATTCTGAGAGGATGGGGAACAAGCTGATGGGGCAGGAGAAAGCTGGGTGGGCCTGAGGCCTGAGTTCTGGCCCCATCACCAGCCATGGCAGCATGAGCTCCCTCCACTTCCAACAGACAGCAGCTTCAGCCATAATTAAAGCTAATTATTCAAAGGCACTCTGCGTGTGCATCGGCCTCCCAAGCTCCCTGCAATGATCAGGGAGGCAGCAGGGCTGTTTTTCTTCATAAAAACTTATGAGGAGCGCTGAGCAGATTAACAGCTTTAATGACAAAAATTACCGCTTACAACACTGACTTCAAATCAAAGAACAATATCCGCAGACAGATATTTTCATGGTTTTCATAACAATTCATTATAGGTGGCACCGAGGGATTACATTTTTATTTCCCCTGTGTCGTCTTTCTTAGACTCAGGTTCATTTCTCTTAATGAGGCAGCAGAAGATAAAGGGCAGTGATGGGTTTTCCATCCCCGCTGCCGAATGTGAGGAGTTTAGGGTCACAGAGATAGCTGAGCCTCGGAGGGGAGGGGGGCTGGGGAGGGAGAGTGATGGGAGAGGCTGCTCCCTGCCATCAGGAACTAAAATTAAGACATAAATTCTCCCACCTTTGTTCCGACCATATCTAACACGGGGATTCAGCTTTTTTAATGAGGAATGGATCAGAAGCAAAAAATTATTAGCTAATTAATTGTATGGAGAACAAAAAAAAAGTCCTGTAGGAAAGATCTGGAATGGAAGGGCCCAGTCATATTCCTTCAGAAGCGGAACTTAAAAGAGGTGAAACAAGGTGCTAGGTTTCCATGGGCTCCTTGGCTCTGTGTGTTGGGGGAAATATGGGGATGGTTGGGTGTGTGTATATGTGAGGGCTGCTGTAGCTTGTTACCCAGGCATCGAAGGAATGAAAGTAACTTGTGGACCTGAATGGTGGTGTCCCACATTGGTGGTAGGGATCAAGACTCGATCTATGATTTTATTGGTAGGGGGATGCCTAGGTGAACAGTTTGCCCTCTCCTAGTGCAGGTGGGCATGTGCCCAGCATATGGCACTGAAAAGCTGATCAGCTTCCTCAGAGTCACACAGGTAGTCTATGTCAGAGACAAGGTCTGAATTTGAGTCTTCCTGGCTCTAAAAGACCCAATTCTCTTTCCATTATGCCTTACTGCTTCTCATAACCCTTTATAAAGAGACTTTCTGAAGAGATAGGGGTAACAGGCATGTTTATGCCCTGCTACTGCCCTGCTGTGTGACTCTGGTTGGGCTTCAGCTTCCTCATATGTACAGGAGTTAACTTGAATAATGTCTAAAGTTACTTCTGATCCTGAGTCTGTGCTTTAAATCTATCAGGGAGTGTATGGATTCTTTGATTAGCTCCATTTAGGATCAGCTATCAGCCCAATGTGTTATCCACACAAATTTCTCTCCCATCCTGGGCCTCAGTTTCTACTTGACAGAATGCTGTGAGGCAAATGCTTCATTTGAAATTTCTGTGCCTTCTTTGTATTAAATCTGGCAATTCTGGCATGCTATTTACAATTCATTTGGAGGTATAAGATCTAGAAATGAAATAGTTAATATAGAAAAAACACATTACTTGCCATTAGCATTTAGTTTTGCTTTGTTCTTCATTTTTCTTTACTGATTTTTTGAGGGAGGGGAAGGGTAGAGATCAGAGTAGAGAGTTTTTTTTATTGCAGAGTTCCAAAAATACAGATACCACAGCAGTTAAGAAATATGAGAAAAGGCAGATGGGTCTGTAATGCAATTACAGCTTCATAGATAACATCTGAGTGTCCTGATTAAAACTGGTCAAGTTATGTTCTGCTTGGCGACCAACTCCAACAGGTTAAGGAAAATCAGCACAGGGATATATGTGAAGGGCCAATGGTGTCCTGTTTGATGGTCCTTTTATGTTAGACATTCAAGAGACTCTCTCTGAAGATATTGCTTTGGAGGATTATTTTATGTGAACTAAGGATAGTATCCTCAAATTGATAGAATTCCTCTTTCTGACAAAAGGTTATCCATAACATGTCAGAGCAGGGAGCCACCTTCTCCTTATTTTACTAATTGATGTCCAGAGAGGGTGAGTGAGGTTTTTGGAAAGAGTCCTGGATTTGGAGATAGAAGACCAGGGTTGGAATCCCAGTTCTGCTATTTGTAAGCTGTGTGAACTCAGTTAAGTGGCTTCACCTATCTGAGTGGCTTCACCTATTTCTTCTTTTGTAAAATGCAATAAAATATCAATATTTTTATCCTCTCCATCACAGAGATGTGGTAATGATCAATGGAGCTGGTATATTCAAAGTACTTCACAAACCAGGAAAGGCCTATACATCAATTTTCCTTTTCACTCTCTTTGCCGATGGCAGAGCTGAGGCACTCTCCTCAGTCTGCCTAGTGAAATGTCCCTTTACTGGGTCACATTGCATCTTTCTTCCTGCTGGGCCTGGCCATAAGGAGAGGGAAGCTAAGAGAGTTGGTTCATTGCTTGTTTTCTTCTCTTTCCACTATGGATGCCCTGGCTTCTGTCCATCCAGGAAACCAACATGTACACTGGCAATTCTTCAGTTGCTCAATATCAGCCTCCTCCTACCCCCCAACCTCAGCTCAGAGTGTTTTGTGATTCCACTTTCCCGTTAAAACTAACCTGCCCCAGGTCAAGTCCTATTCTCTGTTTCAAGGTGATCTTGTATATATTAGTGGTTGATGAAGTCCTATTCTACTTTGCCATCTTTGAATTTTAATAGAAGCTTCCAGAACTGATAATGACTTAAACCAAAGGAATAAATTTCTAATTGGTGAGAATTTAAGTTATGAGGTTGGTACAAGTGAGAATAGGTGGAAAGAGGGAGAAGTTGGATTAGATGACCTTTTACATCTCTTTCACAAGGGAAGTTCCAAAACTGTTGGTCTATAGGCTTAAACTTCCAAAGTAGCTGTTTTTGACATTCATTTATTTGGTAGCTAGGTAACACAGTGGATATAGTATTGGGCCAGGAGTTAGGAAGATCTGAGTTCAAATCCAGATTAAGTCATTTCCTATGTGCAGGACCCTGGGCAAGTAAGTCAATTAACTTCTATTTGCCTCAGTTTCCTCAACTCTAAAATGAGGATATTAACAGCATCATTCTCACAAGGTCATTATGAGGAACAAATGAGATAATATTTGTAAAGTACTTGGCATAGTAGGAGGCATATAGTAGGCACTACACAAATGCTTATTTCATTTCATCCTATGCTTAGATTTCAGTAAGTTTGTTTGAAAACCCTCATAGTGTCATCATGTTTCAAGAGGCAGCATGAAGTATTGGACAGAAGGCCATACTTGGAGCCACAAGGACCCAGACTCAAGTCTTGTCTATGATATATACTAGCCCATGTGACTGTGGATAAATCACAACATTTCCAGTTCCAGTCAATTTTCTAAGCTAGAAGTTCTAGAAGAGTTAGTTTTAGGTCTATTGGTGGACAGAATTTCCACTGGGAGTTCCCTCCACCAGCGAGCTCACAGGTCTGGATTTAAAAACAACCTGCCATCACTTATAGTTATGCTTTGTATCCAAATCCTCTTTTTTTTGAGGTCCAGCTCAAGCCTCACTTATTCCATCACATCTTCCTCAATAATTGTATCAGATGTTAATATCTACTCTTCCTGATTTTCCTAAAACTTTCTCTCTGTTCTATATATTTCAGCACTTGCTTATATGCAGTCTAACATCTGCTTTTTTATTGTCTCATTCCTTTCATGTCTGGAAGTCTCATCTCCAAGAATATTTGCAAGGTCCTTGATGATATGGAATACATCCCCCCAGCATGGTGCTGGACATATGGTAGATATCAATATAAATACTCAATTAATTAAATAATGATAATTATTATAGCTAACATCTTAACTTACCATGTATATATAGCATTTACCATGTGCCAGAGACTGTGCTAAGAGCTTTACAAATATTATCTCATTTAGTCCTAACAACTCTGCAAGGTAAGTGCTATTATTATCCTAATCTGTTTTTTTGTTTGTTTTTTTGCTTTTTGGAGGGGCAATTGGGGTTAAGAGACTTGTCCTAGGTCACATGGCTAGTTGTGTGTGTGTGTGTGTGTGTGTGTGTGTGTGTGTGTGTGTGTAAGTGTCTGAGGCCAAATTTGAACTCAGGTCTTCCTGAGTCCAGGGCCAGTGCTCTATTCACTTTGCCACCTAGCGGCCCCTTATTATCCTAATCTAACACATAAGGAAACTGAGGTAAAGGTTCAATAACTTGTTCAGTGTCACACAGCTAATAAGTATCCGAAACTGTATTTGAAACTGGTCTTCTTGTCTCTAGGCCCAGAACTCTATCTACTGTGCCATTTTGCTGCCCCAGTTGAAAATGAATTCATCTGGTGAAAGCTTCTTTTGTTTTCACTGGAGGAAAGCAGACCAAGGTGTTCCATCCAGCACCTCATGAAAGTCTCATGATTATGACCCTTTTGGTTTTTAATATTATCAAATCCAAAATTGAGAGCATCCATTTGCGTATGAGTAGAAGACTCCCTAGTCTTTCTGAGCATCAGCACGGAAAGCTGAACCTGTGGATGAGTTCCTGATTCTTTCTGACATGACCCTCAGGGTAGCATCAAGGAGACAATGGTGGGATGAGTTATGTTAATGGAAGGAAGGGATGTGAGCTTTGAAACTTAGGACATTTGTCAGGTATGGGCTCTACAGAAGAGCAGTCTTCTTGGCAAGGTGGCGAAGAGACAACTTGTCAAATTAATGTCCAATGTTCTTTTATGGTTGCTTGGCCTCATTTGCTGGAAAGAGGAGAAGGAAGATGGCATGCCCAGTATTTTACTAACCCTAGTTAAAACAAAACAAAACAAACAAATGACAAATTCAGGAATATGATTTTAGGGAAGAGTTCCTAAATATACCACTCAAGTCTATTGGAGTGGAAAAAGCTCCAGATAAGGAGTCCAGAAGCCTGGCTTCTAGGTCTAGCTGTTAGGAGCCCTCTGGATCTCAACTGTCATAAAGAGATTAGACTGGAGCAGTGTAAAGAGCGCTGAGGGGTAGAGAATTTAAGGCTGGCCCCGGCCCCTTAGTCATACTGAGCAACCTTGGGTGGATCACTTTACCTCTGGGGGCTTCATTTTCTCCACCTGTAAAATGAAGGGGTTGAACTAAATGCCTTCTAAGGTTCTTTGCAGCTTTAAGTCTATAATGCTGGACTAAATACACTGTCCCACTTTGATACTCTGTGTTCTGTGCTGCTCTGGCCTCCCAATCCAGGAGCTGGAAAATTGATCTGGATTAGCATTAGCATTTCTTGCTACTGGGAATCCTTCTCTGAGCCATTCTTTAGCATCCCATCCACCCAGAAGGAAACACATTTTGAAGGGGGTATTGACCCCTGTGATGTAGTGTTGGGGGAAGTGGCAGTCCTTGAGAGTGAATCCTCTGCCCTGCTTGCAACATCTATTAATAGTCCCTCAAGGAACCATTCATCTCTAATACCTGGGCCTCTTAGCTCTGCCTGCAATTCAAAGGCCTCTTGTGACTGAATAGGAACTACTTGAGGTCAGTAGTGTATTTAGAAAATGGTGACTGTATTCAGCCCAACACTTCTCTTGAGCAGGCAAGGGTGATTCCTGAAGTTCTGTTCTTTGAGGGGACTTACGAGTGTGTGTGTGTGTGTGTGTGTGTGTGTGTGTGTGTGTGTGTGTGTGTGTAGACTGGTCTCCAAATTCTTCCCAGGAATTATGGGTGACTTTCAGATCCTCTAAGGCTTCAGCTGATAACTGTGCAGAGGGTCTCCTTTTCCTGAATCTTCTTCAAGCTTTAGCCTGGAGAATCTGACCCAGAGCCAGGACTGGCTGGCCAGAAAACGTGGGAAAATTATCAGTGAGAGACAAAAAAAATCCTCCCTATCAAGGACTGTTTTCCTGGAGCTACATTTTCCAATGTGTGGAGCACATATTTTGTTAATCTGTTCTCCTGTAGCAGCATTGGGGAGAGTGGGAACAGAGCTATTTTATCTACCAAAAACAATTCATCAAACAAACTCGGGGGGCCAAGGCAGTCACTAACAAATAAAAGTCAACAGAGCTCCCTTTGTCTTCTGCCATATACACTAACCATTTGTTTTCAAGGTAGGAGAGGTCATATTGATTTTTCTAGGGAATCTCAGCAGATACCCAACACTTTCCTTTACCCTTCTTTGACCCTTGGAGCTACCCAGAGTGACTAGAGGCCATTTGAGAGGGATGGTCCCTTGGAAGGTTTGGCAATTAGCTACTCACTGAGTGTTTTCTGGGTTCTTTTTGGCTCCCAGACCAGCTTTATCCAGTGCACCATTTTGCCTCTTTTTTGTAACCTTGCCTCTAGAATGGCAATGCTGTATAGTGGAAAGAAGCCTGAGCCCTGTTGTGGAAGTTCAAATCCTAGGTCTGATACTATTAAATAGTATCTGTGTGACCTGGGGCAAATTGCTTAAAATTTGAACTTCTGTTTCTTTATCCATAAAATGGGAATAAAACCTCTGATCTCATAGGGTTTTTTTTTGTGAAAAAAATCACTACATTAACTTTAAAGTGCTGTATAAATTTGAATTATTGTTAAATGGTATGTTACCTTACCTAGAAGAATAAGGGACACATTAATCAACATATATACTGCTTCCTTCCCTTCCTGGCTTCCTTCCTGGCTTCTTTCTTTCTTTCTTTCTTTCTTTCTTTCTTTCTTTCTTTCTTTCTTTCTTTCTTTCTTTCTTCCTTCCTTCCTTCCTTCCTTCCTTCCTTCCTTCTTCCTTCCTTCCTTCCTTTCTTTCTTTCTTTCTTTCTTTCTTTCTCTTCTTCCTCCTCCTCTTCATTATTCTTCTTCTTTTCCTCCTCCTCCTCTTCCTCCTCCTCCTCTTCCTCCTCCTCCTCCTTCTCTCTCTCTCCTCTTCTCCCTCCTTCTCTCCAAAAGAAATATTTATTTCCAAAGCATAATCACAAATATACAAACTTACCTCCTCAACATATGAGAGGTGTAATCCTCCTCCCCTCCTGTACCACTTCAGTCCCTGGAGAGGGGCAGAGGATGGATGAGGTCCATAGCTTAGCTTGATTCCTATAGAGCACAGTCCCAGTTCCAAGCCCCAAACCTTCTGTGAACCCAAGGCTTCTGCAGTCCTGGCTCCAGGGTTTCCATAGCTCTGTCTCCGGGTCATTGGGGATTACAGTCCAGCATCTAAAACTGAGGACAAACAATATAAAACAGAAGCAGCCATCCTCAGGCCTATTTTTGAGGGTGGGGTAAAAGAGAGGTAAGCAAGGAGAGACAAGTCCCTCAGTTCATGATCTCTGCCCTGAGAGGAGCAGAAAGAGTAAAGGAAAAATTCTTTATAATTGTATAGTAGGGAAAGCACATGTGAATAATTCATATGTGATAGTCCTGCTTCCATCTTGTCCCTTTGGGTGAAGGAAATCTAGCTATTGATTTTAAGCTGCTCTAAGAAGGCCTACAAGGAAAAGACCTAAAGGTGAAAGTGTTAATTCAATCTGAGTGGACCTACCAATGACAACTCTTGGACAGACCAGAACTAATAATACTCCTTCATCTAAATCCCAGCACTAACCCAAGGACCATGTTGTTGAAATTTAACAGACTACAGAGTTAGAGGGGATCAAGTTACTTGTGGTAAGCAGTATGATATAGTGGAAAGAACAAAGGTTTGGGTATTGGAAAATCTAAGTTCAAATCCAGCCTCTGCCAGCTATTAGCCTTGTGAATACAGGCAAACCCCTTCTCCTCCCTGGGACACAATTATGAAGTGAATAAGGTGGATGGTGTGAGCCTGCTTGCATTGCTTGTTTTCTGTGTCACTTTATGCAAGTCATTTGATTTCTTTCTCTCCCCCCCCATCTCAGTTTCCCCAAACAAGGGGCTTGGATTAGATGGTCTCTGAAGACTAGCTAGATCTTTTTAGATCTTATGATTTCTAAGGTGTCTTAAAGCAGTTAGTCAGTGGTAGTTGGTTAGTCAGTGGTAGTTGGTATGAGAGCGACGAGGGAAGGAATATTACATCTTTAATGCTGGCCTGTGAATTTCTAAGCCTACTCAAAGATCTCTGTCCATGCTCCCTGACTCTCCAGGCTGGCTGTTGTCAGAGACCACAGTCAATGAATTATTGAAATGTATTCAGCTCTTCCTTTAGAGAAAGTCTTTTTTATCACTGTGAGTTTTTTATTATTTTTAGGCTTTCTCAGTGACTCCCTTTCTAGTCCATTGCAAAGAATAAAGAAAAAAAAATATATACACCCTCTCCACAAGAACTGGGTTTATGAGTCTTTATCTTTATAGGATTTGCAAATCTTTCTATTGGGGACTGTAGTTCTGTGTAACTCACTCCTCAGAAACCAGTCGTGATATTTTATGGCCTGTGCTGACCTAATGATGTCATCAGGTCATTGGAGAAGAGGTGTGGGGTTAACAGCAAGTAGTCTCCTAGGCAACAGGGTCCAAGTCACAGGGGAGATGAGGGAGCATGTCCCAGAAACCAGCATTAGGGAGCTGGGCGGGGGGAAACAGAGCGAAACAGAAGTTCTCAAGCCAGGATTTAGTGGCACACAGCGAGAATGTTGCTTCTAGCCCCTCTCAGACCAGCTCCCCACCCAATCCAGGCCAAAGAAACATAGCAACATTCTCCAAGCAGGCAGGATGCTCCTGTCAACACGCTGTGACATTACAGGGATCTGAATCGCTGGAAAATATGAATAAGTAAACACAGGAGCAGCTAAATGGGGGCCAATGGGCTGTAAAAAACAACATGGTAGGAACTGTGTGAGAATGAATTGGGTTAAGACAGCAACTTTCCTAACGCAAAGCTCCCTCTGGCCTTCCCCCAAGAAATAGCTCCCTGTGGTATACATAATGAATGGGCCTATAGATAGCTAGTACTCAAGGCTTTTGCTAGTTCCAATGAATCTGGGAAAATTCATTGCACTTAGAACAATGATTGCATCATGAAGGCGTTTAATAAATCTGGTAATCAGGACCATGTCTCTCAGGACTCTGGAGTTCCAGAGACTTAAGAATTCGATGTTTTTCCTGCCTAGGAGTAGAGGACATGAATGATCACCTAGTAGAAAGATCACTGGAATGGGAATAGGGAGGCCCAGGTTCTAATTCTGGCTCTTCTACTAAACTCATTATGTAACCTCAAGCAAATCAACTTCTTTCTTCTGGTGTCACTTCCTTCACCTGTCAAATGAAGAGGTTGGATGGAATGATCTCATTAAGTAGGAACACATTATGGTCCTAATTATTTTATTTTTTTATTTTTGCCTTTTTTTTTTGGAGGGGGGAAGGCAGGGCAACTGAGGTCAAGCAACCTGCCCAAGGTCACACGGCCAGTTCTGTGTTAAGTGTCTGAGGCTAGATCTGAACCCGGGTCCTTCTGACTCCTGGGCTGGTGTTCCACTCACTGTGCCACCTAGCCACCCCTATGGTCCTAATTACTGATTAAAAAAAAGCCTCTGTGATGTAGCCAAACATCCTTCTTCTACTCTCTTAATACTGCTTAGAGAGGCTCTTTGAAAAAGTCGCAAGGTCTTGGAGGAAGCTGGACAAAATCCAAGGTCAGTGGTGGAGGGATTAGCCTTAGTGAAGATTATGGATACCTCTCTGAAATGGGAGGAAAGGAAGAGCAATGGTACTTCTGAGAAGCTTCAGGAATTCAGGAGGGGAATCAAAGGAATGTTCTTCAGATCCCTCAGTGCAAAGGAGGAGGGAATCCTAGTAGTGAAGTAAGAGATTGAATCACCTGCTTCGAGTAAGGGAACTGGGAGGGTTGTTGGGGGGACTGAAGAAAGAGGAAAGGTTTTAGAATTGTGGCTATAGGGAAAGAGGCAGTGAGTTAATAGCATGTTTTCCAAACAGAAATGAAGGTCTAACTGAAGTCCTGCGTGATAAATTTTGACTAGGTGAAATCAGATTGCTTTTCTGACTTAAGTCATTGAAACCCAGTCATCCTGGGGATCAGGATCTGAGGGTGGGGGGTATTCAAGGTTGACAATTAGTAGGTCAGGAATGGGAGAAAGTCTAGGGATCAGGGATGCTAGATCATGAGATTTCTTTTTTTTTCTTTTGTTTTGGCTTTTTGGAGGGCAATTGGGGGAGATTTCTAATATACATTTATAAAGCATTGTCTATCCTTCACACTAATATAATGGGAATATATCATCAAGAATCATTTCAACTGAAAAAGATGATCTTAAAAGTAGACTGGGAAAACCCTTAGGATGCTTATGTGAAGTGCAGTCTCTCTTTAAGGTCCTTTTCATAAGTGACAGTTAATGAAAAGGGCTGAAAAATGTTTTTTTTTTTTTTTGGTTTAAAGGAAGAATTTCCATGTGTAGCAGATCCATGTGTTGCTCCTTCCCTTCTCTTGGAAAAAGGCAAAAGGCACACATTATCCTAAGGACTTCTGGATGTTCCCTAGTTCCTCTGTATTTCATCATCTGTCCTTGTACCCACCATTCAAGTTTATTTCATAAATCATATTCTATGGCACTCAATTGAGGGCGTACTCTTTACCAGGGTGAAGAACTTGTGGCCTCAAGATCACGTGTGGCCTTCTAGGTCCTTGGGTGTGGCCTTTTAACCAAGTCCAAGTTTTACAGAACAAATCCTTTTATTAAGGGGATTTGTTCAATGAAGTTTGGATTCAGTCAAAGGGTCTCACTTGAGGACCTAGGACATACATGGCCTTCAGGCCTCAGCTTCCCCACCCTTGATCTTTACCATCTCGTCAATTGAGAGAGCTCATACTTTCTTCTATAATGTCCACTTCTACCTTCTCCAGGGAAGCACATCTTTCTTCTCTCTGCTTATTTAAATCCTCCCTATTCTCCAACGTATAGCTTATCTCATGCCTTCTTTAGAAAGCTCCTGAGTAATCTAGCCCAATTGATTTTCATCTCCAAAATCTATGGCACTAATGGATACCTTATAATTTAGCCCTTAGTGGTTGTCTAGTACTGTATCACATGTTAGTCTTATTTCTCTTGCTAGATTGTGAGCTCATGGAGGACAGATCATACATCTAATATTTCTTCTGCATCCACTATCGTGCTTAGCATGAGGATGCGCATATTTTTATAGTCATGGCTCTATAAAATTTATTGGCCAATTGGGGCATCACTTACCTACACCTCCGAGTTATTTAGTTGTGAAGTCACTACTTTAAGAGATGAATGGGAGGCTTGAAATTGGCTACAGAAAAGGATAGCAGTTAAATTTGAAGTGTGGCTCCTGTTGATGCCCCTGATCTGAACCAGGCCCCAGCAAAATGGAATCATTGGAGAAGGCTCTTCTTGAGTTACTTCTATACTCCATCTGTGGTTGGCTTCCCCTTCCCTTAAGAATATTCGTGTAACTAACTGACTACCCAGTGCCCCCCATCATGCCACCCTGCTCTGACTTGATCTTCTGAAATAATGCCTCATGCTCTTTAACTAAATCTTCCCTTATCAAAATTTACCTTTATTTTCCCCCATTAAAGGGCTCTAAACTCTATAATCTGATAAACCAATTCTCCTAAGGTGTTAATAGCTGATAAGGCTTAATGTGTTATCCTTCTCAGAGGTAATTAACATTTTAATGGGGGACAGTTGGAGTGGAAAAGCTTTAACCCAAAGGAACGTATCCCTAATGGTAGAATTTCAGACATTATGAAAAGTGTACATGTATGTCTGGGGGAGGGGAGACTGTTGTGGGGACCTTTCCAGTGCCCTTTGAATCACCCCATAGAGGTAACCGCCTAAGACTTAGGTCAGTCCAGTCCCTGAGTTCTTGCCACATAGGAAGAAAAATATAAACCACCCACATGAAGGTAATATTTTATCATAAAATGGTGAATGTTTTAGGCAAGGGATGATAAATAGCATACTAAATATAGATCAAGGCAGCCTCTTGAGAAGGACAGGTGTACCAGCAGAAAGGAGTATGTAAAGTAAAACCGCATCCCCCCATGCTAGGAAATTGAGGCTTGGAAAATGAACCAGAGGAGTTAATTTCAAGTAAAGGCCAAGGCACCAGAAAAGCTCAGGGTGATGCTGGAGAGTTGTGCTTGAAATGGTAAGATCCTTCTTTTTCTTTATGCAACATAATTAAAAGATAATAGTACCATGTAGCACAGTTTTATGAAGCAATAATCCAGTTCCCAAATGGATAAACTATAAACCTGACGGCCAAGTCATTTATCCCAATGAGGGGACCAGATTATTGCAGGGGAAAGCAGTGGGACGGTACTGTTATAATTATTTTGCTACATGAGCTTAAATAGGTCCAAGTCTCTCTCGATGTGGATTCTTTTCTTCCATGGCTGGGGAAATGGGGGCTTTAAATGGAAGAGAAACAGAGAAAAACAATGTTGAATTTGGCAGGAGTAAGCAGAGTTGTGACCCTGGGCCCCTACTTTGGGATGGAGGGTTGGTCAGGATTATTCAGCAAGAGTGGGTAAATTTCACCCAATAAGAATAGAATTTTGGTAAAATCACATCACTAGAATTATAACCCCTCATAGTTTATTCAGTTTATCCCCCGCCAAACACCAGTTTCTGAGGACAGTAGGGTTAGAAGTAAGAGCCTCACCTAAAATATGACCTGGAAATCTCTTAAGGATCTCCAGAGCCCACTAAGTGGGCCCCAAATTATAGAACATTCCCCATTTTCAAAATGGAGAGATTCTGTTGGGCAAATGCATACTTCCCTAATGGGATAGTCAAAGCTTGGAAGACAGCCACCTTTCCCTTTGCATGTTTTTGGGCCTTATTTTCCAGAATCTGTATGATAGCCAGCACCACCCTCAAGTCAAGTGCTCCAGGCTTTTTTTCTTCTCAGTAAAGACTGCAGAGGAATCTTATTATTTATGCTTATGGTATAGTGGATAGACAGCTGGCTTCCAAGCAAGGAAATCCTTCATTCAGGTCCTCCTCTGGCACTTACTGGCTGTGTGACCCTAGTTCAGTCACTAATCCTCTAGGCAAGTGAAAACCCACCTATCTTCCTTTCTTTTCTTTCCTTTCTCCCTCCCTCCCTCCTTCCTTCCTTCCTTCCTTCCTTCCTTCCTTCCTTCCTTCCTTCCTTCCTTCCTTTCTTCCTTCCAGGTGTTGATCTGCACTGGTAGAAGGGTTTGTTTCCTCTGGAAGTTCCTTATATCAATGAAATCACAGGTCTGGTTCCTATCCCTATCCCTAACTTAGAGGTTAGGGATTTTGCAACCATTATACAAAAATCACAGATTCTTAAAATATTGGAACTCCACCAAAGTCTTCCTCTTATACACCATGGTCGGGCAGAAGTGATTCTAGCTTTTTAACGCTAGGGGACCATAACCCTTGAGAGGTCCTACCATGCTGTAAGAGCTTTCCAAATATATCTTTCATCTGAGGACTACCTGAGCTAAGTTTGGAAAGTTTTATCTCCAGAATGTTTATCACTGGATGCTGAACATCCCCCTCACCCACTCCCACCCCCCCAACCAGCAATAATAACTCATGAGGATCTAAGTCATAGGAAGGATTGAGATTTGCATCAGTGAAGAATACCTACACTGAGACAATGAAAGATCCTTGAAGTACTGAAATAATGGTCTTGTAGGCTTAAGTCCAAGTCCCTCAGTGAAGCCTTTCCAGAGTCATAGTAGAGGGTAAAACATGCTGGATTTAGAGTCAGGGGCTCTAGAGATCAATCCTGACTCTTCTATTTACTACCTATGTGTCCTTGCAGGCAAATCCCCCAGTTCCAGTTCTC
The DNA here is from genome assembly GCA_011680675.1 of Gymnobelideus leadbeateri. NCBI lineage: Eukaryota > Metazoa > Chordata > Mammalia > Diprotodontia > Petauridae > Gymnobelideus > Gymnobelideus leadbeateri. The sequence continues at coordinate 952,471 of WOXC01006170.1, forward strand.
AATTTCTCATCTGTAAAATGAGGGAGTGGATTACATGCCTCCAGAGTATCTTCTAGCTCTAAATGTATGATACTAATGTGGAGGAGGTTGTGTTTTGTGTTGCTCACGTAGGTTCTGTGCACTCATTCATATGGGTCTGTCAAGATGTAGTGTATGGGATGCATGAATAAAATACCTCTAGAGCTTCTTCCAGCCAGCCTTTCCTGGAGGTTGGATTATTGTTAGGAGGGGAAGCAGGAGATTGATACCAGAGGAAGCCACTATGCTTTCCATAGAGAGAGGGAGCACTGGGCTAGAAGTATGTCTATCTGTCCCCTAAATATTAGCAGTCAGAGGGAGATAATTTCAGGTTTAGGCTGAGCTCTTGGTTATTATCCCCTAATGGGAAAAGAGAGTCCCAAACTACTATTTTGGGTGTCCCCAAAATCTTAGTACAGTTTTACATGGGTAAAGCTTAAGTTATTGAAGTTTAAAACTTAAGACTTTGGGTCATGCTGTATACCCAAAGCTTGGCTTCCTTCCTACTAAATGTCATTTCCACAAAGATCAACCATAGCACATTAGCAAATAAACCCATTTGTCCAAGCCAATAGCAAGCAGAAATCAGAGAAGGCATACAGATGAGAATATGCTAGACAATATATATAGAGAGTGAACTTTTCTACTGGGAGTGAGATATTTCAGCTTAAGCACAAGAGAGTCTTAGATCTCACCTAAGGGGAAATGCCCTGAAATGTCCAGTGTAGTAAACTAACATGACTGAGGACCTGGCTTATTTATGTGTTGGCTTCTTTCCAGAGTCTTTCTACCTCTTCAGGGACTTCTTTCTGAAGAGAATCTGGAACCATGTGTCTTCTCTATTGAAGCTGGAAACCAGAAGAGCAGGATCTCACTTCTCTCAAGCTTCCCTCATGTAGGTGTAGAGCATTGAACCATCAAGATCCACCAATGAGGAGAATCTTATACAACTGGGCTTGAGCCCCTGAGTATACTGTTATTTATTTTGAAGACTTTTTTGACAACTGGAGGATAAGCAGTCAGGGGGCATAATGGGTAAAGCTCTCAACTTGGTCAGGAAGTCCTGAGTTTGAATTCTTCCTCGGACACTTCTTATCTGTGGTGACCCTGGGCAAGTCATTCAACCTGTTTAAGCCTTATTTTCCTCATCTGCAAAATGTGGATGACAGTGCCTATCTCACAGAGATGTGTAAGGACAAAATGAGATAGCATATACCCTTAAGGCATTATGTTAATGGTGCTGAGACAATTCTCTAACTATTAGAATATTCTTCTTTATAATTTACATGCTTTAGTCCTGCTTTGCCCTATGAATCAACAGAGAATAGAGTTAATTCTTCTTCCATATGACTTTATGAAGAAAGTTTGTCATGTTTCCCCTTAGTCTTCTTTTTCCAGGTTGAAGACTCCCAGTTCCTTTAATCGTTTTTCATACGATAATATTTCCAGGCCATCCTAGTCACATTTCTCTGGAAATGCTCTAATTTATCAATGCCCCTCTTAAAATCATGTTGCTGAGCACTGATTACTATGCACTAATGTGTTCTGACCAATATCATAGATGACTACCTCCTTTGTTCTGGGTACTATACTTCTATTAAAGCAAAGGAAGGCTGTGTTAGCTTTCCCCCCCTTCTTTTTTGGCAGCCCCATCACCCTGCCAGCTCATAATGAGCTTACTGTAGTCAGCTAAAACCTTTATGTCTTTTTTCCTATGAATTGCTATTAAACCAGATCTCTCTTCATAGTTTTGGTTTATTTTGGTTTTTATGCCTAGGTCTCTTTATCTTGAGCAGAATGGACATTCAGGATCTACTCATGGGACTGATCCCCTGCTGGCATGGAAGCTTTGACTACTCTGTTTCTGACCTGGGCATATTCATTCCTATTTAGGAAATTAGGTATCATCCTAATTCTGGGAGGATTTACCATATTGATGCTAATCTTAGCATGGACATCTGATAGGTCTAGGCCACTGCACTCAGAGCTCTGAAGCTCAAACTATCCACCAGCCTCAGACTCCTTGCATTCATTCCTATTTAATTTCATTTTGTTAGATGATCCCATAGTTTTCATCTATCAACATATTTTTGTATCCCAGTTTGGTCATCGATGACACTAACTATTCCTACCAGCTTTGTTTCATCAGAAAACATCAGCATAGAGGGTCCCTCAGTCTGGTGTCAGAAAATCTGAATTCTTGTCTTGGCTTCAACACTTTAGATTATTCAACCTTTCTTATCTTCAGTTTTCTCATCTATAAATTGAGAATAATATTACTTTCATTACTTACTGCATAGGGACACTGGGGGGAAAGCACTTTTAAGCTTTTAATGTGGGCTCCTATTATCATTATCCTATATTTATATCCAAATACCTGATAGAATTGTTGAGTGGGACAAAGGCAGAAAAAGATCTCTCTCCACCAGGAACCTCTTTCCTGAATGCCGTTAATGCTTTTCGAGTATGGCTATCTTATTAGATAGAAATCTATCTACTTGTGCTATATTATCTGACCTGGTTTTTTTATTTGTTTATAGGAATAACATGAAGCTGTGCAATGCCTTCATGCATCTGTGGAATTTCCCTAATGTACCAGTTTAGTAACTTGCAGTAAAGGGAAATGAGGTCAGTTTGGCATGACTTATTTTTAGTGAACTCATGATAACTTGTAGAGATCATCTCCTCCTTTTTCTAACACTCTTCCTCTACCTTCTTGTCAGAAGATTTCACCTCACACTTTGCTGAGAAAATAGAAGCCATTTGTTATTAACTCCATTGTCTTCCCTATTCAACACTTAGAAACACTTTGACATTATCCCCCATTGTCCCTTCTTCTACTATAGTCTCTGGGGAAGAGATGACCTTTTTTGTTAACCTCAACTTCTCTAGTTGTATCCTTGATTTTACCTTCTCTGGTCTTTTCTAGTATATTGACCTTAAAATAATCTCTTCCTTTGCTTTTGAATCTTCAGTGTCTATCTACTGGCTCATTTCTTGCTGACTGCAAATACCCCTAGTCCTCCCATTCATTAAGAACAAAAACTCCTCTTCACACTAACATTCACTCAAGCTATACTCTGATATCTTTGCTTCTTTTTGCATGAAAACTAGAAAAAGCTGTCTAGACTCCTTTCAATAGTTCTCCTCTCAATAGCTGATTATTTTGACTCCTTATTTCATCACTCAGCTGAAACTTCTCCCTCCAAAGTTACCAGTGGTTTATTAACTACCAAATCTTATGAATTTTTCTCCATCCTCATCCTTCTTGACCTTTCTTCAGCATTTGATCTTGTTGGTTTCTCTCTCCTCCTAGGAGATACCTTTTCTTTCATTGTTTTTCGTGACATTGCTTTCTCTTGGTTCTCTTCTTAGCTGTCTGGCTGAGCCTTCTCAATCTTGTCTTTCTCCATCTCTCTTTTGGTGAACTCATTAGCTCCCAAGGGGTAAATTATCATCTCTGTGTAGACAACTTTTTGCCCTAATCTATCCATGAAGCTTTACCCCCACCAGGCCAACAACTTTTTGATATTTTATTTGTACTTTTTGATATTTTAAACTAGATGTCCCAAGGGCACCTCAAACTCAACATCCCCAAACTATACTTAACATCCCCAAAACAAACTCAACATACTCAAAACAGATATTATTATTTCATCCCCTAAACTCACCTCCTTTCCAAACTTTTCTGTTTCTGTGGAGGGCTGCACTATCCTTCTAGTCTCCCAGATTCACAGCCTTAGAGTGATCCTTGGCATTTTATTTGTCCTTATGCATTGGATTGGATCTTATGTATCCAATCATTTACTAGATCTTGTAGTTTCTGACTCCACCATGTCTCTCCCATCTGTCCCTTTCTCTCTACTCACATGGGCACCATTCTAGATTAGGTCCTCATTCATGACCTCATCCCTTGGAATATTGAAATAGCCTCCTAATTGGTCTCCTGACCTGAAGTCTCTCCCCTCTTCAATCCAGGGCACAAAAAATGACAAAATTATTTTCTTAAAGCATTTCTCTCTCCATTCAACAAGCTTTGACTACTCCCCATTCTCTGACATTTAAGGTCTATTGCAACCCGACTCCAACCTACCTTTCCAGGTTTATTGTACTTTATCATCTTTCATGTTCTTGACGGTCTAGTCTAACTGACTTTCTATCTGTTCCTCACATGTGACATTCCATCTTATGCAGTACAGTGAAGTGACCAGTGACCCGGAAGTCAGAGGATTAGGGGTCAAATACAATCTTGGTGGCAAAATGGATAGAGTGCCAGGCCTGGCAACAGGGGGATCTGAGTTAAAATATAGTCTCTGACACTTTCTAGCTGTGTGACCCTAGGCAAGTCATTTAACCTTTTTTTTTTGCCTAGGTTTCCTCATCTATAAAATAGGGTTAATAGCACTGACCTCAGAGAATGATTGTGAGAGTCAAATGAGATAATATAAAGTGCTTAGAGTAGTGTCTAGCACATAGTAGGTACCATATAAATATTGTTGTTGTTATTATTATCTCTAATGATTACTGTGTAACCTTGAGCAAATCACTTAACCTCCAGATACCTCAGTTTCCATATCTGTAAAATGAGGGAGATAGATCAAATGATCTCTGAGGTCTCTTCTGGGTCTAGATCTATGATTCTATGATCCTGGAAAAGGCTGTCCACCATCCCTGGAAAGTATTACATCTCTTAAAAGTTTTGCTTTCCTTCTAAGCTCAGTTCAAGTATTACCTTCAACACAAGACCTTTCCTGATTCCCCAGTTGCTACTGACCCTCACACCATTATCTTGTATTTACTTTATATTTTATATATTCTCATGCTTATACATGCACATTGTCTTCCTCTAGGGAATGTAATTCTTTGATGGTAGGAATTGCTTTATTTTTTGTCTGTTTTCCCATTATCAGTATGGTACCTGACATATAGTAGGGACTTAATACATTTTTATTGATTGAAGTAGTAACAAATGGTCTGTTTAATACTTATTTCTAGGATTTTGCTTGTAGTGACCACCAAGCTTGTGAGTTTTCAGTTTACTTTTCCCCTTGTTTGGGAAAATCATTACAATGTTTGCTTCTAGTCTTCTGGTGCCTTTCCCACTCTGTCACAATTCCTCATATGTTACTAAAGGTTAATGGCACCTACTAAGTCTTTCAGTTCCCTGGGATATAATTTGGCTGAGCTTGGATACTTGAACTTATTTGAAGCAAAAAAGATATTCTCTTACTATCTCTTATTAACTCTGTTCTGCTCTTTCTATTTTGAATATCACTTTCCTTGATAGAGAATAAGGGTAGGATAGCTTTGCTTTTTCTCTGTTGTCCAGGTTTATACCCTTTATCCTGAATAGTAGACCTATCCTTTCCTTTTTATTTCTCTCATGTAACTAAACAAAAGGCCATTTTATAGTCTCTTTTCAAATCTCAGCTCATTATGTGCTTTAATCTTCACAACTGACAAATGAGAAATTCCTGGTTTTAGAGGTTAGTATTGTTGACCTAGATAAAGTTATTTTATGTGCAGCACATCCCCCTTACTTTAAAAGCAAATCGAGGGCAGCTATTTTATCTTCTATATTTCTTACAATTCAATCCAACAATTCATTTCTAATCTATTAAGGTCCTCCTATGTGGCCAACACTGTCAGATATGGGGGATGTAGGGCATAAGAGATACAGTAAGGATTGGATACCAAACTCCTCCAGTGCCTTCCTTTATGGAGGGCAGAAGCTGAACTTTGGGGCTCGCTCCACTCTGCATTTGCAGCTTTGCCTGGTTTCAAATCTATGGAATAAAATGCCCCTGCCAGGTTAAGTTTACTACCTCTAATCCATGTGGTACCATGCTGGTACCTCAAGACTTGATTGACACCTCAGCTTCCTCTTCCTTCAGATTGGAGGGTTACAGGGTGGAATACCAAACCCCTCCAAATGCCTTCCTCTAGAGAGGGCAGAAACTGGACTTTTGGACTCACTCCATTCTGCATTTACTGCTCAACCTGGCTTCAACTCTACGGGAACAAGATGTCTCCAAGCTTGGTACTCCCTAATGTCTCTCCTCTCCCTCATCCCCCCACCTTTCCTACCTCCTTTTTTGCGTTGTTTCCTTCCTTCCCTCTTTCCCCCATTGGATTGTGAGCTTTTTGAGGGCAATGTTGTTCAGTTGTTTTAGTTGTGTTGACTCTTTGTGATCCCATTTGGGATTTTCTTGGTAAAGATGCTAGAGTGGTTTGCCATTTCCTTCTCCAGATCATTTGACAGATGAGGAAACTGAGGCAAACAGGGTTAATTGACTTGCCCAGGGTCACACAACTAGTAAGTGTCTGAGATCAGATTTGAACTCCTGTGTTCCTGACTCCAGGCTAGCACTCTATTTGACGTGCCACCTAGATACCCTTGAGGGAAATGACTGTCTTTCTTTCTATTAATTGTATCCCCAGTGCTTAGCACAGTGCCTGACATATAGTAAGTGCTTAATAAATGTTTATTTAATAATAAGACCTTCACTATACTTGTTCAGTATTTGTGAACCCTTGAACTGGAGATGGGTGATGCATTGGAAAGAGTTCTAGAATTGGAGACAGAGAACCTCAGTTCAATTCAACCCGATTTCACTTGTGACCACCTGGGTGACCTTGGGCAAATGTTTTTATATTTCTGTGGCTTGAAAAGAGTCAAGAGATGAAATGTCTTATATGAGGAAAATCTCGATGGACAGTTTGACTGGAATAGAGATTATGTGAAAGATAGTAACATCAAATGACTAGCAAAGGCAAGTGGGAGCCATTCTGTAGCAGGCTTTAAATACTGGACTAAAGGGTTTGTATTTTGATCCTAGAGGCAGAAGGAAAATACTAAATGTTTTAATGACATGAGTCAGATCTCTGATTTAGGAGTATCAATTTGACAGCTTTGTTGAGGGTTCATTAGAGAGAGGAAAAGATTGAAAATAGGAAGACCAATTAGGATTTTCTTTTTCTTTTTCGTTTTTTTTTTTTTCAAGGATCTAGGTTAAAGGAGATGGAGACTGAACTAGGATAGAGATTTTGTAAGGAGAGGAGATGAATGTGAGAGATGTTATGGAGGTAGAATCTATAAAGACTTGTTTAGTGATTGGAAAGGCAGTTAGGTAGTGTACTGGATAGAGTGCTGGAGCTTGGAGTCACGAAGTCAGGTCTCTGAGTTCAAATCTTGCCTCAGACATTTAATAGCTGTGTGACTCTGGGCTAGTAACTTAATCCTGTTTACCTCAGTTTCCTCATCTGTCAGATGAACTGGAGAAGGAAATGACAAACCACTTTAGTGTCCTTGCCAAGAAAATACCAAATGGGGACACAGAGTTTCACCCAACTGAATAAATGACTGAGAAACAAAACAAACAAGTGATTGAAAATGAGGGGTGAGGAAGGGTCAATCAATCAATTGATAAAATAATTAGCAATCATTTACTAAGTTCTTTCTCCATTCTAGCAATTGTGTTAGGCACTGAGGATATAAACAAAAAGCAAAAACAAAAAACAAAACAAAACAACAATCCCTACCCTTAAGAAGCTTACATTCTAATGGGGAAGCAACATATATAAATCAAATTGTAGAACATAAATACAGAGTAGTTGGAGGGTAACCTTAGAGGGAATGATAGTAATACCTAGGGGGACTAGGAAAGGAATACTGGAGGAGGAGGTCTTTGAGTTATGTCTTAAGGCTAGGGATTCTCTGAGACATAGGTTGGGAGGGAGAGCATTGCAAGCAAGGGGGAGAGCCAATGCAAAGGCATAGGGGTGAGAAATAGAGCACACTGTGTGTGGAGCATCAATAGGACAGTATGGTTGGATTGTAGAGTGCTTGGTGGGTGGTGGAGTGGGGATAGAACATAAGAAGTTTGGAAAGGTATGAAGAGTCCAGGTTGTGAAGAACTTTAAATGGCAAAGGGCTTTATATATGATCCTGGAGGTAGTAGGGAATTATTGGAGTTTATTGACCAGAAGGATGACCTGATCAGACCTATGTTTAGAAAAATCACATTGGCAGTTGATGTAATAGATTGAACAGAACCTTGAGGAAGGTAGTCTATTAGAAGGCTATTTCAAGAGTCTAGTCAAGAGGTGATGAGGGCATGATCTATAGTGGGGATGATTGTGGTGGAATCTATTAGAGGAGAGGAAAAGGGGTATATGTATGAGATTTTATAGAGAGATACATGACATTTGACAACTGATTAGGTATATGGGGTGAATAAGGGAGAGGAGTTGTGGGTAACACTAAGGTTCTGAATCTGGGGGCCTGGAAAGATGGTGGTACCTTCTATAGCAATAAGGAGGTTCAGAAGAAGGTAGCATTGTTTTTTAGGAGAGGGAAATATAATAATGAGTTCTATTTTATACAGGTTGAATTTGAGATGTGTATAAGATATCCAGTTAGTGATATGAGACTGGAACTTAGAAGAATGGATGGTACTTTTTACAGACATAGGGATATATGGAGGAGGAACTGGCTTGGTAGAAATATGATGAGCTCTGTTTTAGTCTTATTGAGTTTGAGATACCTACAGGACAACCAGGTGGGATGTCCAACAGGTAACTGGGAGGCAGGATGGGAGTTTTGGAGAGAGAGCAGGGATAGATTTATAAATATGGATCCATTTGCATAATCCTTCTTTCCTCAGGGAAGGAGGCAGCTAGGTGGTACAGTGGATAAAAACAGGAAGACCTGAATTCTAATCCTGCCTTAGATAGTTACTAGCTATGAGATACTAGGTAAGTGCTTTAACCTTTCTGGGCTTTGGTTTCCTCATCTGCTAGACTCAGTGACCTTTAAAGTCTCTTGCCACTCTTACTCTAGGATTGTACAAAAGTTAACTACTAATTGATCTGCCCTTCAGGCATCTCCAATTGTTCTCACCTGATTCCTAGCCTGTCTGTGCCTTACCCTTCACTGAGAAATAAGATTTTAGAGGGTCTGCCTGCTGTGGGTTTTGGTCTTTGTAGGCTCTTTTCTAGAACAACAGATTTGGATTTGGCCTCTGATTTTGACATGATTATTTCTTCTATCTTTTCCAATCTTATTTTACAAGCTCTTTTAGGGGAGTTTGTTTGCAGTTCTTTTGGCTTCAGTGCATACTCAAACTCAGTTCCAAATGTTCTCCTTCAAACACTTGGATGGGAGGAGAATTTTGACTGGGTTAGAGCCTCCTCTCCCAGCCACATAGCTTTAGCAACAAAAAAGGTGTGGGGACAGATGCTCTCTTTGGCCTTTTAAAAACCCTTCACAATCTGGTTCCAACAGACCTTTCCAGGCATCTTGTGCATTATTCTCCTTCCCATGCTATGTCCCAGCCAAATTGGCTTAATAACTATTCCCTGTGTCCAATATTCTATCTCTAGTTTCTGTGCTCTTGCATGGACTGAGCCCCGTTCCTAGAATATTCTCCTTCCTTACATCTGCCCAGTAGAATCCCTAGTTTCTATTAAAGCTTACCTCAAGGGTCACTTTCTGCAGGAGCCAATCTTGATTTACCCAGATGCTTATGCATCCCTGTGCAAATTATCTGCTTTCTACTGTGTGTGTGTGTGTGTATATGCATATATATATATATATATATATATAATTTAATTTTCTGCTTATAAGTACAAGTGGTTTTATCCCAAATAGAATAAAAAATCATTGAGGGAAGGCATTGTTTCTTTTTTGTTTTTATATTCAATGCCTGGTATAGAGTGGGAGCACAATAAATATTTATTGGATGAAGAAATGAATGAATAAGGCTGGGAAACTAATAAAAGTGTCCATGCCCACCTTTGGTTATGATGGCCATGTCCTTGGTTAGATCCACTTGATTTCTGATTATACTGGTTTGGTGGAAATATGATGAATTTTGGACTTGTTGAGGTTGAGATGCCTATAGAACAACCAGGTGGAATGTCCAACAGGTAATTGAGAGGCAGGATGGGAGTTCAGGAGAGAGATCAGGGTTAGATTTATAGATTTGCCACATTAGAGACAGTGGGACAGCAAGAAGCCTTGTAAATCTGCCTAAAGTGGTCCAGGAACTCTGTGGGAAGAAGAGAAAGGAAACATGATGGATGGTTACTCTGTAAAGCATTTTATATTTCAGGTCCACTGGTGGAGAGAGCATTGGCTTGAGAGAGTCTGGAAACCTAGGTCCTAATTTTAGCTCTGAGCCCATGTTTTATTATCTGTAAAATGGAGAAGTTGAATGAAATGCTAAGGTCTTCTCTCTCTCTCTCTCTCTCTCTCTCTCTCTCTCTCTCTCTCTCTCTCTCTCACACACACACACACACACACACACTCACACACGTATGAGATCATGGCTTAACATATCCTATAATACTCTCTTTGGAGCTAAGGATAAATTTCCTTTCCCAAACCAAAAAGTTCAAAGCTGTTTAAGAGAAAAAAAAATCCAGGTGCTTGTTGGCTCTCATTCCTATTCCTTGGCTTAGGAGCTGTGATATACCAGGAGTTTAATATCTTGTGTCTGAGCTCCCCGCCCCTGTGAAATATTTTTCACTTTTGCTCAGGATGCCAAAACATCAGATGCTATTCCAAACAAAGAATCCACTCTTCAAATAAGGGAACAATCAGCCCAGCAGAGAATTTTTGGAAGAAGACAAGGAAAATGCTTTTGAAACCATGTGTAATGGATATCCAAAGGGCCACCTCCTAGAGCCCGGCTCCAGCCAGGCCAGGTTGAGACAGTGTTGGGTTTGTCCAGGATAAACAGCAGGCTCAGGTTTGGGCCTTTTCCAATTAAAGATTTAATTTTAAATAAAAATGCTGGAGCTTCAGATGGGCTTCTCTAGAGACCTAGTAGATGCTATTGCATTCTAGGGACATAAGATGGGGCTAAAATCTCTCCAAAGCTACTATTCTAGGTGTCTTTAACTGACTAGCTAAGATCACAGCAGGGACCTCAGACGTCACACCTGGAAGCTGGAATGAACATTATAAAATTGGCAAGGCTGAAAAGGCATTAGTAAACATTATTAAGAATTCCTTGCAGGCAATTAGACTCCAACAATATCTTTGGAGAGGGTTTTTTTTTGGTGGGATTTTTTTTTTTTTGCATCTTTATTTCTATCTTACTAATGAGAGACTAATGAGCCACAGACTTGTTACCTAGAAGGAATATCTCGGCAAAGCTCTAGTGAACTTAAAAACAGTATTTACAAACTGATTATTGTTCGCATTCATTATAAATTTTAAATTAGGAGGAATTGTAATAAAGAAAGCCAGAAAACGAGTTGTTCCTCACTAAGAAGTTTCATGGTCCCTTAAATGGTGAAATGCTAAGATCCCTGCCGCTGATGAGCAGGCAGTGGAAGGCTCAGTAATCATGCCTGGGCGCAGGGAGGGAACATGTTCCACATCTATCTTTTTTTTTTTTTTTTGCTTGTTCATTACATGAGATGGTGGCTACCTTGACCCATGTTCAAGGCAACATTGCTCTGAAGGGTCAAAAAATGTCTGTGTTCTCTGAGAAGTACCAGCCTTTCTCCCTTTTCTTTTTTAGAAAATGCCAGTGATTTCCTACATTTGCTCCCACCCCCTCCATCTTCCAAAGCCAAAATGGGGAGGACACTCTGATGTGGATTTACTGGGTGACCTTGGGCCAATTGTTTCTTCCCTCATCCCTCAAGGCTTCATATTCCCTCCAATCCCATAGAGCAAGGCTAATGAGGCTGTTGACTGACCTGAGGGGACCCCAAAGGCTCTGACTCCTTTATAATAGCTCCATATTGAGCCCCAAAGCTACTCAGATCAGTTAGGAAAAATAAGACCCATATTTTCATTCCCTCTTTGCCAGCCCCTAATTTCTTGTAATTTTATTCTGTGGTTGTGACAGAAGTCAGTGGGGAGAAGTGTTCTCATCTATCATTCCCTTGCTCTACTCTCTGCATTTCTCTTTCTTTCTTTTTTTCTTTCTTTCCCTTCCTTCCTTCCTTCCTTCCTTCCTCTTTCTTTCTTTCTTTCTTTCTTTCTTTCTTTCTTTCTTTCTTTCTTTCTTTCTTTTCTTTCTTTCTTTCTTTCTTTCTTTCTTTCTTTCTTTCTTTCTTTCTTTCTTTCTTTCTTTCTTTCCCTTCCTTCCTTCCTTTCTTCCTTCCTTTCCTTCTTTTTTCCCCTTCTATTCTTCTCTCATGCTAATTGCCTGCTGGATTCCTACCTGTGTAGTTCTGTTTAATTTTCTACAAAAAGCCTGAAATTGGTGTTCATAAGGGTGGGGCCAGTCTTGTGTAATGGCAAAAGATATGGCTGTTTACATGATGTGATTTGAAGGTTACAGGCATTCACCCTCAGATTCATCCCTTATAAATGCCTAAAATTCCAACTTTAGTGATTAGTTTCCTTGCGTTAGGCATGGGCTCATCAGGCATGTTTTTAGATGCAAATCTTCTCAGCAGGGGAGTGGGACATAAAGTTTAATAACTTGGGGGGGATTAGTTTATCAATTTGCTTTCTTCCTTGACAGGGGAGACCAGGATGATATGAAAACACAGGGTGCTTGGCAGTTGGTAGAGTTGGGAGAAGGTCTCTGAAAAGATAACAGGATGATAGGGTCATAGATTTAGATCTGGAAGGGACATTAGAGTCCATTTACTCTAACCTAGGAGAGGCTTGAGAACTGGAGACTAACATTGTGGACTTCATAATTTGGTCTATAGCTTGTTTATTCTGCATCCCAGATTGGACCTAGATAGGAGGGTCAACAAAAAGGACTGTTTTAGCCCTTCCTCTACTCAGTTTTCTAATGTGTTGGGTCAGATAAATAACCCTATTATGGGATTCTGAGAAGGTGATACTGATAGTTTGTGGCAGATGTCCTGATTTCCACTGCGTGGGCCTAGGACCAGGCTGTTGTGATCTTGTGTGATTCTGTGCTTGTGGAATGGCCCTGGGATGCCATCTCTCTCTGTCTTAACCTTGTGCTGTCACATTCTTCCTCCTGTATACCATGTTCCTGGTGCACACTTGCAGGTTTCTTGTAGAGAATCAGAATGAAACTTGAGGTCCTTATTGTGATGCAAGAGGGAAATCTCTCTGCACACTTTTAGAACTGTTGGCAGGAATTGCTGGAACTTTAGCTGTGGGACGGAGCCTCTAACTGTATCTGCCATTCAGTCTCAGGGACATTAGTGTCTAAGTGGGTGTAAGGTGACCCTAGCAGGTCTGTCTCTGCATCAGGCAGGGCCAGGATTCACCTGCTGGGTTCTGATGTCACCCTGGTCTACAATCAATGTTTATGTGCCCAGCCTATCTGCCTCCCATCCCCCAAATAGCAGGCAGTATACAAAAGGCAATGAATTAGTAGCTATTGTCTTAGCATCAGAGTTTGCTATGACTTTTGCTATTATTTTTTATCTTGTTCACTCTAACTTTTTTGGACCTTCCACTCTGGACACTATGTCTATAGTATCTTCCCACTCCTCCCAGTTTTAATGGATCTCACTGGTCTTGATCTGTCTTTGGACCTGTAGTACCTATAGATTCCTCCTTTCTGACTGGATTTCCAGTCCTGGTCTCCCCCAGTCATCCCTGTACTGTTGTGGCCATACCCCTGACACCACTGGGGTAATTGACTTCTAGGTAAAGGACTTCTGGTGGCTGATGAGAGGAACACTGAGCTCTCGACATCTCATGAAGAGCGTAAGCAATGGATCTAAGGGATTTGTTTGGCCTCTTCTTTGCTGTTAACCAAATGGTTCATTTCTCATCACTTTCAAATCCATCCTTTATGTAGCTGCCAAATAATCTTCCTAAAGCTTATTTTTGACCAAATCTTTTTCATATTCAAAAACCATTCTGGGCTTCCTGTTGCCTATAAGATAAAATATAGACTCCTTAGATTGGCTCTTAAGGCACTCTACAATCTGTTTTCAACCTGCCTCTCCAACTTTTATTCACAAACTCCCCTTGACACTAGGTCCCAGCCAGGCTGAACTGCCAGCTGTTCAACACACTATCTCCTGCCTCCAGCCTTAGAATGCATCCTCCCTCATCTCTGTTTTTTCAGAACCAGTCCTTCTCTTTCTTTAGAAGCTTCAGCTTGAGTGCCACCTTGTCTGTGAAATCTTCACTAATCCCTGGTGGAAAGAACTCTGTCTCCTTAGACTTTCTTAGAATACTCTTAGTCCTTTTCATACTCTGCCTTATATTATGCTTTTCTCAGTATAAAGTATATCCCCTTCTTCTTCCCAGCAAAATGTATGCTTCTTGAGGTCATGGATTGCTCAATTTCTGGTCTTGTACAATGCCTTGTATATAGTAGGCAATGTATAAGTACTTGTTGGATTATATTTCCTAAACTCACGGAAGATTCTATATCCCTCAAAGATGCCTATCTCTTGTGGAAGAAACACTGTATGATGACTTCATTAGGCATGGTTTACTACTTTTATCTATAGAACATCTCTTCAATAGCAAGAGACCACCATATTACTATGGAATCATCCCACCTCTTACTTGAAGGTCCAGGACTTTTCAAGGAGCATATGGAAAAATAATCATAATCCAAGTTACCATCACAATATTCCACCTGACATATGCTATGTTTCCAATCCTACTCTCAAACCTATGTTTCCAGTCTTATTGAACATTCCTTTTCTTCACATGCTCTATAGTCCATTCAAATTGGCATGTTTATTGTTGCATTTGCATGATATTCCATTTCTTTTCTCTGTGCCTTTGCACAAGCTGTCCCTCATGCCTGTGATGCTGTCCTTTCTCACCTCTACCTCTTAGCACCTCCAGTTCCCTACAGTGTTCTCTCTGCTTAAGTACCATCTTCTACATGGAGTCTTTCCTGATTTCCCTCAAATCATTTTGCATGCCCTGCACATACCCATACACCCACCCCCCCACACCCCTTGCGTTTATTTTGGATAAATGAATATATTTACATTCTTTCTCTTCTGACAGAATGTAAGCTCTCTGAGGGCAGGGAATGTTTTATTTTTATCTTGTATCCTCAGTGCCTATCATGATGTCTCATACAAAGTAGGTGCTTAATAAGTAATGATGATGGTGATAATTATACCTAATATTTATAAAGTTCTTTCATGTTTGCACAGCACTTAATTTATTATCTCATTATATCCTCACAACTATCCTGTGAGATACTATTATGGTCAGTGATTAATTGACTGGTTCTTGAAATACTATTAGAAGACCATGACAAATAATTTCCCTTTATTTTCCTCTCTCCCTTCATGTCCCAACCTGTTTGATCCCCTTGGATCTGTCTGATTTTACTTCATCAAATGAGATGATATATGTAAAGTATTTTGCAAATATTAAGGCATTACATGAATGTCAATCATGATTCTTATCATGACTTCATAGACTCTTAGAATAGTAGCATTGAAAGAGACCATTCCAGAGGCAATCTAGTATGGGTTCCTCACTTTACAAATAGGGAAAATGAAGCCTGTAGAGATGAAGTGACTTCCTAGGGTCACACAGCTTAGATCCAGTCCCCATCTTCCTGACCCTTACTACTCCACAGTTCCACCTCTTTACTATATTGTCTTATCCTTGATCACAGAATCCCAATTCAGAGTTGAAGGGGACCCCAGAGATCACAAAACCATCTCTTTATAACATCTCTGACAAATGATGTTATAATCCTAACCCTCATCCATTCTTGGCTTAAAGACTGCTAGGGATGGCAGGCAGTCTATCAGTCCCTGGGGCAGCCCATTTTATGTTTGGACCACTCTAATTATTATGAATTTTTCCTGATATTAAGCCTGAATCTGCATATTGGCAACTTCTACTCATTGCTCCTCCCTCAGAGGCAGCTAGTTGGCACAGTGGATAGAGTACTGGACCTGGAGTCAGGAAGACCTGAATTCAAATCCTGCCTCAGGTATTTACTAGCTATGTAACCCTGGATAAGTCACTTAACTTCTGTCTACCTTAGTTTTCTCAGCTGTAAAATGGGGATAACCATAGCATCTATATCCCAGGGCTGTTGTAAGGATCAAATGAGATGTTTGTAGAGTGCTTAGCACAGGGCTTGGCACATACTAAGAACTTAATGAATGTTCTCGTCTTTCCTTCTAGGCTTAAGAAGTAATTAGATTCATTTTGTTGAAAAATGTGAAAACATGGCAGATTTAAAAATGCTTGATGTTAGCTCTCACTTCCCTCCTCCCCAGTCTTATCCAGGGTAAACATCCCTGATTCATTCAACTTGATCTGATCTTACCCCCTGACCACCCTGGTTTCTCTCTTCCTGACCACAACCTTCAATCATCATTGAGGAACACCCAGCTCTTGTCATGGGATAGGGCCCTTATAATGGAATGAAATCTGGGTTTCAGAAGTGATTGATTCTTTGCTGGGCTGAGGTGCAAAGCACAGTGTGGCCTTCCCACCTGTTCCTTGGCTTTCCGGACTCATTCGCTGCTCCCATAAAGACCACAAGCAATTACACTGGTCCCTACAAAGTAGATGTGGCACATGGTAGTGTAAAATTATGGAATTTGGGATTTTAATGAGCTCAGGTGCTATACAAAAGAACTTTTTCTCCCTTTCCATAAAATTATATAGCTTTGGAATTGGGGCTTTATATAGCCTGGACCAAGACATTTTATTTAAAGAAAAGCAACCAGAAAAAAAGAACAAACACAATTATATGCAGATTTGTTCATAAATCAGGGGCTGCCGCAGCTGCAAGGCACATGTTGCAAATCCAGAGCATGTCGCTGGACCTTGAAAGATAAACATGAACCTGTTTCCAAAGAGGAAAATCTGTTCACAGCAAGGAGCTGACCCTGTTCTTTAAACAAAGATCACTTCGAGCCAGCCTGTGGTGCGGCTGCCATGTGTTTACACTCAGTGCTGAGGGTAACGTGAGGAAGGGCCCAAAGAACAAGGCGCAGTTTGCCTATGGTGGAAAGGAACCAATGGAAGAAGCAGACAGTGGGTAGAATGTGACCCATCCACCCAACTATCAAGGGCCCAATTAGCCGGGGTCATTGGTAGTAGGCCAGATTTTTCGTATGTATTTTTAGATGCTTGAGATCCTTTGCCCTGGAGCTAAATACTGTAGAAAAAACATAACTGCACTTCGCAGTGGGTAGAGCATCACTGAGAATTAGGTTGCTTTAAGCACACATATGTATCCTGTAGATACTTTGTAAGTCCTTGGAAGCTCCGTGCTGTGGATGGATATAGGAGCAAACTGCTATAGAGGGAAGAAAAGAGGGCAATAGGAAGCCTTTTGCCTTGAGATTTCTGCACTTACGGCCTCCGCAATTCTTGCAGGTGGCCAGGGGGAACAGAACGGGATAGAGTCCTATTGTTTCCTTGGCCCTGGTCTCCCCAGAAGGGAGAAGTGGTGACCCACTGGCTGACCTTTTTTCTTCATTATGGGAAGCCAGGATGCAGAGCCCTGGGCAAACTTCATTCTGCCAGATTGGTGGAAAAGGATGGGCCCTCCAGGTAAGGGAGGGGATTTTTTTTCTGCCATGGGAACAGTTAATTAACCAGGACTAATGGTGCCCCCAATGCCTGAAGCACACATGGCTGACCCCCTTTCTGTTACTCCCTAAGGAAACGTGGGGGCTTCCAGGGAAAGTCTCCAAATACCTGCCAACTGCAGTCTCTTTACTGGTTCTTTCTGGAGCCAAGTAAGGCTAAGGGCTCACTTGACTAGAGCTGGCAGCATGAAAAGACATTAGCTAATCACAGGTTAAAAGAATTGTATGGTTTTACTCTCCTAAATATTTTAGTCTTTGCCCACATCCTCAGAGCATCAGCTGGGCTAACAAAACTAAAAGGAGTGTCCAAGCTCAGATGATTTCCTTAAATTTGGAAAATTTAAATATTCCCAGTTGCATGACTATTTGTCCTTCCAGATGACTACCATTCAATGTCACCCATAATATTCCAAAAGAACCCCCCCCCCACATACACACTTACACACACACACACACACACTCAAGAGTGATGCATTATTATTAATAAATGAACGGGGCTATTTGTTATTTATTATTTAAGGCCTCAATACCATCTGGTCAGAGCAATACATGAAATATGGATAAATAATTTATTTATTAGGGAAAATAATGCTTTTTAACATTTTTTATTTTTTATTTTTTTGTACAGCATAGCCTTCTGTGACCCAAACCCAGCAAGGGCTTTACCATATACAAATCCAATGCCTTGTACTTTTAGAGTCTTTCAGAGCATTGTAACTGACAACCTTTTTAACATAAGTACATTGAACAAATAATTTATAGAAGTATTCTGGGAATATTTTAGGGTGTTTTATTACCACTTCTGAAAGCTATGGCATGTTATTGATTTTGGTATATTAATATAACCTAAAAGTGGGGGCACATGCTCAGCTCCTAATCCAAATCAGCTTTGATGGCAACCAATATATTTTACTGAAGGAAGCCTTGAACTAAGCAGCAGAGGTTAACAATTACACATCATAGCCAAAAGTTTAAGATAATGAATATTTCACTCATTACAAACTCCCACTTTGGAGACTGAAAAATTTTTTTCCCCTCACATGGTGCTCCATCCAAATTTTTCTGGTAATCATTTATCAGAACAAACTCACTTTCCTGGAGCATTTCCTTCTTGCCGCCTCCCTGGGAAATCACAAGGATAGGATTCTGCTATAAAGATTATGGGATCACAAGCTTTAGACCTGAAAGGGGCCTTAGGGATCCCCTAGTTCAACTTTCTCATTTTGCAGAGGAATAGAGTTCTTGAAAGGCCAAATGACTCACCCCTAGTGCCATGCAGGTAGTAATTAGATAAACTGGGATTTGATCCATATCTTTTGATTTCAAATACCATACTCTTCATACTATATGGGTTTCTTAACCCAATGTCCATGAACTTGTTTATTTGTTGTTTTTTTAAAAGATGTGTTTTGGAAGTTGTATTTCAATATAACTGGTTTCCTTAGGAATCTTATATATTTTGTTTTATGCATTTAAAATAACTACTTTAAAAGGATTTTAAAATATAGATTTTACTAGGTTTCCAGAAGGTTCCAAGAAACAAAAAAGATTCAGAATTCCTGTACTATACCATAGAAGGAAAACACCATTTCCTCCCAAATGTGCAGGAAATTGTATTTTTCTCTTTGAGTGAATTTAGTGTCATAAAATTTATAAAAAATTAGAACTGGAAGCAAACTCAGGAGTCAGCTAGTTTAACCTCCTTTCAGATGTAAAGAAACTGAGTCCCAGAGAAAAAAAAATAATTCTCCTTAAGAAAGACAACAAGCATGGATACTATACCTTGTCATATGAAAATCCTTCCTTGTGCTTGATATATTCTGGACTTCCACATGATTACTATTCAATTTTTCCCCATTCCTCCCCCCACAAAGAAGTAATTGAGCTAAGTTATTCCTAGAAGGGGATCAACATTGTATTTATGTGCTGGTCTTCCTAGAGTCCTTTCAATTTTAACTATTTTTGACTTTTATCATCTTTGCCAATTTGCTGAATGTAAGGTGAAATCTTGGAGTGGTTTTGATTTGCATGATGTATAATTTGTGATTTGGAGTAATCTTTCAAATGACTGTTGTTAGTTTGTAAGTATTTTTTTAAAAATACTGTTCAGATCCTTTGAGCATTTATATATTGTATATTGGCTTTTGGTCTTTTAAATTTGCATTTATTCCCTGTATATCTTGGGACTTATCAGACTCTTTTTTTTTTTTAAAGCAATTGGGGTTAAGTAACTTGCTCAAGGTTACACGGCTAGTCATTATTTGTGTGTGGGTGCTCATTTTCTGAGGCCGGATTCGATCTCGGGTCATCTCAAATCCGAGGCCAGCGCTCTTAATCACTGTGCCACCTAGCCACCCCTATCAGATTCTTATGAGAGATATTTAGTATAAACATTTTCCCCTAGCCAATACGTTTCCTTCTTATCTTAGGTTCATTGATTATATCAACACAAAAGCATTTTAAACTGCATGTAGTTAAACTTGTTTATTTTCTGTCCGATGATCTTTTTTCTCCTTTAATGAGGAATTCTCCACCTATACAAATGGAATCTGGAAGGTTTCATGATACATGGTAGGAGATGTTACTCTAAACCTAATTTCTGCCTGCTTTCTAATTTTCTAAGCATCTCTTGTTAGAGTCCTTCCACTAAGCAGATTATGTTCTTAGTTTCAGTGATCAATTGATCTCTCAATAAACATTTTTTATCAATTGATAAACATTTATTAAGTACCTACTATGTGCCAGATACTTTGCTAAGTTCTGGAAAATGATCTAGAATTGATTAGAGTTTATTCCATTTCTAGGCTATTTAGTCTATTACTTTTATCAATGTTTCTATTTTTTAACCAGCACCAAATAATTTCTGATGAACTCTGATTTATAACGTAGTTGAAGTTCTCGAAGTACAATTCCTCTTTCATTCTACTTTTCCCTCTATCATTTCCCTAGATATTTTAGATCTTTCCTAATTGAATTTGTTATTATTTTTGTCTAGTTCACACCCTATTTTACAGAAGAAGATATGGAGGCAAAGTATGACACAGATAGTAAATGTCTGAACTTGACTTGCCCCCAGTCTTCTGATTCTATAATCATTGTTCTTTTCCCAATATACCTCTTCCTTTTTGGTGCATGCCACAAGATGTTACACATAGTAGGAGCTTGTTAAGGCTTTATCAGATTGGATTTAGCTTGTTTTAGTCTCAATATATATGTTTGTTTAAGCCTTGAATGATTACCATATCCTTCATGTAGAGCACACATTAGGAGAGGTAGCAGGGTACAGTGAAAGCTGTCCTGGAGTGTGAATTCATACCTCAGTTCTGTTACTTGCTACCTATGTGATGTTGGGCAAGTCTTTACTTTGGGGGAATATTCAATTTTCTTATCTATAAAATGAAGGAATGACTTTCAAGATGGTTGCTTGGAGCTCTCAGTTTGTTATTCTAGGATCCAATCTTATTTTGCTACTTCCCAAATAGAAACCTTCAGTTCCAGCCAACTCAGCTTTCTCCTCTTTCCCCTATAGGCACCATACCAATTTCTGCCTTTATCAAACCTTTGTTGATACTGAAAGCTCCCCTTTCCTCCTCTCTGGCATCCATCAAGTCTGACTTTGAAACCTCCTTTGACTCTTCTAGACCATATTGATCTTGGCCTTTTCTGAACTCCAATATAATTTATTGCTGATACCAAAAACTCTGGTGTTCTAATTATGCATCATCTAGAAAGTCAGGCCTGGAGTCAGGAAAATATGAGTTCAAATCTGACCTCAGACACTTAATAGTTGTGTGACCTTGGGCAAGTCATTTAATCATTGCTTACCTCAGTTTCCTTATCAGTAAAATCTGGACAATATTAGCATCTACCGTTGTGAGAATTAAGTGAAATAATAATTGTAATGCACTAAACATAGTGTCAGACACATAAATGTGACGTATTATTATTATGGGATCTTTGAGGACTGGGATCATAGTCTTATATTTCTCTATATCCCTCTCAGCCTCTACCACATTGCTGAGTTAACATGTTTGGATCTAGATGATTGGCCAAGACCCCAAAATAGTCACTATTATAGTCAATATAATTGTGAGATATTTTCAAAACATAGTGATGTGCTTCCCTGGTCTCCAGTACTTCCTTTTTTCCCTTCCCTTCTGGAGGGTCCAAAATTGCCCAATCTACAACAAAAAGAAACGGAGCTAGAACTCTGAGTCAATAGCACTTATTAAAGGGCCCACAGCCCCTTCTAATGAAGTGGACTTCAGATCCTCATGATCTGAGATGCTCTCTTTCTCTGAGGCCTCAGTTTTTATAGCGCTTGATACCCAGACAATACAGATGACTCACAGTAAAATATATACCATAGCTTAATTTTCCAGGAAAAGCCAAGCTCATGCTCGAGATAAATTAACTGGAGAGGATATTCAAATATGGGCAGAACTGGTGGTTTTTCATTGGCTCTATGTTGGGCAATAGATTTGAGGGAATAGGTTTGTAGGCAGCTCTATAGACAAGATCACCTGATGGTTAAGTATTCATAGGACCTGTTGGCCAAGTGCCATAGTGCTGTTTTCCTGGTAAAGGGATAACAAGGGTAGAGGTACAATTTTAAAAATAGCTGGGGGACTTTCCATGCCATTGAGTTACCTCCTGCCACAGTAGGCTTGGTCATTTACTCTTCAACCACTGGTTAAGCAAGTGGATCCACTAGACTGATTGATTATCTGTAGACAAGTACAACAGTAATAATCTCTGCCTCTATGGAATCAGACTCAACTGGATAATAGTAATTGGAAATAAACCAGTGCTTTTAATAAAATAAGGGTCCAAGTTAATCCTTTCACACACTTCTCTTTTTTCTTCATTCCTTGCTCCCTTCATCCTTTTTTTTCCTTCCTCACATCCTTTCTTTCTTCCTCTCTCCCTCCTTCCTACCATCATTCCTTTCTTCCTTTCTCTCTCCCTCTCTCCTTCCTTCTTTCCCTCCCTCAATTTGAGGATAAAACTAGTGTGTATTGTTAGGATTTATCAGGGCTTCAAAGCAGATCTTATAAGTGTTGATCCTCCTCTTCCCAGCAACAAACATTTATTAAATGCCTACTATATGCAAGGGACTGTGATAGGTTTTTAAGATCAAAAGATGAATAAGACATGGAAATGTGTATGTGGAGGGGAAGAGAAGGAAGTCAGTATAGAGCAGCGTTATCTTGCACCAGTGAAGAGAGCTGCTCTGAAAAGCTCTGTGAATACTCTGTCTTGTGCAAAATTTCAGATTTCTGTCTCCTAGTAATGTCTTTAAAAAGGCCTGGGTGTAGGTGCAGGGAGAAACGAGGTGACCCTAGGGCATGGCTTGTGCATGACAGAGGTGTGACAGTAAGAGAAAGGAGGAAGAAGGAGAAAACATGTCAAATTGCCCTGTCTGCTTTTGGTTGACCAAGTGTGTTTCCTCAGCACTTGGGGAATTTGGGAAATGATGAAGGAATATTTTTATTGACTGCTGAGAAGGAAAAGCTCTAACTCAACGGATCTTTAAAAGGGTGGGGGTGACCTAAGCTCAGTCTCTGTTTTTTTTTCTGAGGGCTTCCTCTGAGAGTGTGAGTACCCTTTGAGTCTCTTGCTGGAGGGCTGGGGTCTAGGCTGGTTCCCTTTTCTCTGTCCTGATAGCTCAGTTCTTGCTCCAAGGTGACAACCAGAGCAAGAGACAGTGAGCCCCTGGATATCTCTCTCCTTTTGTGCTTGTTCCTTCCTTGAGCATAGATGGCTAGACATCAGACTCGAGGTGTGAGCATCACATTGTAGGAAGGTATTCAATAAATGATTGTTGAATTGAATTGAATTATGTGATGTAGACTGTTAGCCTAACAGATTTTTAGAGAAGAGCTGGAGTCCCCTGGAAAAAATTCATGCAGGAAATAGGAGTAAAGCTGGGATGAAGTGAACTGTGTGGTGGGAAGATCACTAGAATAGAGGTAGGAAGAAATGGGTTCGAATTCTGGCAATGACATTATTTAACTCTTCAATCATGGGTAAGTCCCTTTATCTCTTAGAGCCTTGGTTTTGCCATCACTTTAATGGGAACAATGACACTTGTACTTTTTAATTCATAAGGTTGTTGTAAAGAACAAGCTTTCAGGTTTTTGGAAATGTGAATTATTTTGAACGATTAAAAGGATTTGGGGAGGTAGAAAGGAGAACATTCCATATGATAGGAACATCTTAAGTTAAGGTATGGAGTTGGAGAAAAATCAATATTTTGTGGGGTCAATGAGAAAAAGATATATACATATATTAAAAGCTCTTTAATTGGGTCTACAGAATCCCTAATGGATAGATAGATTTCAAGGGGTCTGGGAACTTTGATTGAAAAAAAAAATTGCATCTTTATTTTGATATAATTGGTTTTCCTTGTAATCCTATGTATTTATTTTAGGCATTTAAAAACATCCTGACAAAGTGTCCACAAGTTTCTCTAGAACTGCTGAAGGGATCCATGGCTCAAAAAAAGTTTAACAATCCCCCATATAGAGGTTTCATGATGTTTATCTTTATTACCAAAAATTCCATTTTCATCTCTTCAAACATTTTAAATGATATTTTTTGTTCTTTTTGGAGGAATATATTTGGGTCAGATTTTGGAAGGCCTTGAATGTATTTATTTGGTGGAGGAAATGGGGGAACTGCTAGAACTCCCAGATAAGGTAAGTAATTGAAATGATCCAAAGAAGCTGGCCTTCCTTCAGTTGCTCAGGTGTGAATTTCACCTTCCTTCTCCGTGCCTTTGCTCAATCTCTCCACCATAGTAGAGAGTAGAATGCACCCCTTTCCCACTCTGCCTCTTAGATTCCCTAAATTCCCAGAAAGCTTAGCTTAAGAGCCTCCTCCTGCATGAGGGCTTTCCTGATCCTCTGAGCTAGTACTGTCTTTCCCCAAATTACTTTTGT